>CM061069.1:103859168-104099168 GCA_030762895.1 Sophora flavescens | reverse complement strand
AAGAAATCCGCCGCAGAGAATGACCGCTCTGGAGAGAGGGCCGAGTAGGGAGAGGCCGGTCTCCTCCTCACATGAAAGAGAGCACCGACCTCCCGAGGTTGAGGGGTCCAAACTTATATCGGGAAGGAGGTCCTCGCCTCCGGGCTTCCCACCACAACAACCGAGCAGAGGAAGAGGGATTCCCTAAGCGAGCCCTGAATCTTCACTCCAAACGAATGACTTAATGACAGGGCCAGGCTGCGAAGCCGAGGCATCCTTTCACGAATGATATCATGGGGGTCCCCTTGCCACCCAAGCCTACAAGCCCATCAACATTGACAAATATGATGGCACCTCGGACCCCGAGCGCCACTTGGACGCCTTCACCACGCAAATGTACCTTTTTACGGACGACGATGTCTTCTCTGTGCAAAGTTTTCCCAACCACACCGAAGGAGGCAGCGTTGACTTGGTACACCCAGCTACCCCCCCCTCGGTGGACTCTTTTGACACATTCGCAGCGAGGTTCAAGTGCTCGGTTGCCACGAGCCAGCCCCACCGGAAAACCTCGGCCTCCCTGGTGAACTTCGGGAAGGAGAAGAATGAATCCTCTGCGCAACTTCATGGCCAGATTCAGCAAGGAGGCGGTACTCATCCCCAATCTTAGTGCCGATGTTGCACTACACACCATCCCGACCGGGTTGAGACACGGCCCTTTTGCCGTGTACTTAGCTCGCAAACCGGCCGATATGGACGAATCGAGAAGAAAAGCTGCAGGTTACATCAATATGGAGGAGGTAGAGGAGTCCAAGAAAAGGGATCGGACCGATGAGACCGACCGTGAGAAGGCGAGAGATAAGAGGGAGGGCAAGGGTGATAAGCCGAGATTGAGAGGCCCAGTAGAGCATTTCCGGAGGGGACCGAAGTATGATCATTATACTCCCTCAACACAAATAGGGCTCGGGTGTTTGAAGAAGCGTGCAGTAGCGGAGCTTCTGCGCAGCTCCCAAAGAGTGGCCGCACCCCCGAAATGCGGATCGCGGAAGCATTGTCGGTTTCCCCTCAACTATGGCCATACCACCGAGGAATGCTGGCTCCTACGGGATAAAATTGAAGAGCTGGTTCAAAGGGTCACCTAGTCAACTTTGTCCTAATAAACAACAACAACAATGAGACGCGTGGGGGAAACAGAAGAAGATAGGGTGACCGAAGCCCGAGTAGGGGCGGAGATCGAAGAAATTATGAGAGTGTAGAGACCAGATAAAGGCAAAATGAAATACGGGAAGAGGATAATGTCATTCGGGGGGTGATAAACACCATCTCAGGAGGGTTCGCGGGGGGAGGCACCACAAGTTCAGCTCGGAGAAGACATCTGCATGGGCCATCCGGCAGCTTAACTCGGTGATCTCGGCAAGCCTCCCGGAGCTCCCCCCTATTATCTTTTCTCGATGATGATTTCGTGGGGAGTAGATCCCAACCAGGATGACCCCATGGTGATCACCGTCTGATTGGCCAACTTCTCGGTCAAAAGAACCCTCGTCGATCGTGGAGCTCCGCGGATATATTGTACTACTCAACCTTTCGTAAGCTAGGGATCCCTGAGAAATCGATTCAGCCGTATGATGATAAACTCGTTGGTTTCGCGGGGAGCAGAGTTGATACTCGGGGATATATTGACCTCTTGACCACTTTTGGCGATGGCGAGCTTCTAAAACCATCATGGTCGCATATGTGTTGGTAAACGCAGCTTACATCGTATAATATCCTGGATCGGAAGGCCGTCCTTGAACGAGTTAGGGGCCGTGGTCTCTACCCCCCACCTCACGATGAAGTTCCCCTCCAGCTCGGGAGATATAGTGGCTGTCCGAGCGGATCGTAGGATGGCGAGACAATGCTACGCCGATAGTTTGAGGGTGAGCAAACTTAAACCCGCACTAAGAGAAACCCTAGACAGGGGGAAGGACAAGGCGGTGAGTTCAAGAAACTCCGTTGAACTGGGATCCCAGGATGGACGTGGCAGGAACAACGTCCGCAACCTATTGAGGAGCTAGAGAAGTTCCAACTCGGCAGCAGCACAAGCAGTGTACCGAGCCTCGGTGGTCACCTTGAACCTACTCGAAAGAAGAAATAAAACAAGCACTGCGCAGGAAATGCCGATCTATTTGCGTGGACACCATCCGACATGCCGGGAATTGATCCCAACTTTTATGCCATAAATTGGCAATCTGTCCCGAGGCGAAGCCAAGGCCCCGAAGAAAGAGGAGATTAGGTGAAGAGAGGAGAAAAGTGGTCGAAGAGGAGACGTCGAAGTTCGTCAAGGCCAACTTTATCCGATAAGTAGAATACACCACATGGTTGGCCAACGTCGTTCTCCTAAAGAAAGCATAAGGCAAGTGGCGCATCTGCACCGATTATACTGGATCCGAACAAAGCATGCCCAAAAGACTCTTATCCCTTGCCGTGCATTGACAGGCTGGTTGACGGGGCTTCCGTTTATAGAATTTTATGCTTCTTGGATGCGTATCTCAGGTACAACCAAATTAGAATGTACCCCGGATGAGGAGAAAACAGCCTTCATTACCGAAGGGGTCAAATTATCGCATCTGAGTAATGCCGTTTGAAATTAAGAATGCGGGAGCTACGTACCGAGACTTATGGACCGAGTATTTGAGAAGCAAATTGGCAGGGACCATGGAAGTATATGTAGATGACATGGTAGTGAAATCTGATGACCCCACCGCCACCCTTTAGATCCTGGGAAGAAATATTTCAGCAGTTGAGAAGGTTCAACATGAGGCTCAATCCGGAAAAGTGTGTTTTCGGCGTCCATGGGGGTAAATTCCTCGGCTTTATGCTTACCCACCGGGGAATTGAAGCCAATCCCGATAAGTGCCGGGCCGTAATTGAGATGAGAAGCCCGCAGAACGTTAAAGAAGTACAAAGATTGGCAGGACGGCTGGCGTCATTATCTCGTTTCCTACCCAAATCCGCAGAGAAAGCTCGGCCTTTCTTCAAGTTGCTGAAGAAGCCCCAAACCTTCAAATGGACCGAGGACTGCGAAAAGGCTTTTGTCGACTTCAAGGACTTTCTGTCCTCCCCGCCGATATTAACAAGGCCCATCTCGGGGAAAGAATTGTATCTATATCTGTCAGCCTCCGAGAATGCCATTAGCGCAGTCATCGTGCAGGAAGTAGAGAAAGCCCAAATGCCAGTATACTTCATCAGCAGGGTGCTCCATGATGCCGAAACTCGGTATCAAGTTATTGAGAAGCTGGTCTTAGCCTTGGTGACTGCAGCTCGGCGGTTGCGCCCGTACTTTCATAGTCACCAAGTGGTTGTCAAGACGGATCACCCCATCAAACAGATACTCAAAAAACCCGAGTTGGCGGGGCGTATGATTGCTTGGTCAGTAGAGTTGTCCGAGTTTGGCTTGAAATACGAGATGAGAGGACCCCTGAAATCACAATGCCTGTCTGACTTCATAGCCGAGCTCCATCCACAACCGTAGGGCGAGGGTACATGGTGGAATCTATACGTGGATGGATCCTCAAATATCGAGGGCGATGGAGCGGGGTGATTCTCGGAAGGACCAGGAGATTTGATATTGGAACAATCGTTGAAATTCGAGTTCAAAACCTCGAACAATCAGGCCGAGTATGAAGCTCTGATAGCGGGACTAAGGCTGGCGAATGAAATGGGGGCGAAGGCTGTCAAGTGCCGAAGTGATTCACAGCTAGTCACTGGACAAATATCCGGGGGCTATCAGACGAAGGAACCTCAGCTCACCAGATACTTGTGTAAGGTTAACCAGCTAATCTCCGGCTTTGAAAAGTTCACCATTGAGCATATTCCCCGAGAAGAAAACACTCGGGCTGATTTGCTGTCTAAGCTTGCCAGCACAAAGAAGCCGGGACACCACAGAACGGTTATTCAAGAAACCCTCAATGAACCAAGCATTGGGACAGAAGAGGTGATGGCCAATGAGTTGGTTGACCGAGAGTGGATGACACCTATCTGGGAGTACTTATCCTCAGAAGCTCTACCCTCGGATCAGGCTGAGGCAAGGAAAGTCAGGCTAAGGGCGAGTCATTTCACCATAATCGCCGGGAGTCAGTATAAGCGGGGATTCTCGGCGCCTTTGCTAAAATGTTTGACCAAGGCACAATCCAAGTATGTCATGGAAGAGGTTCACCGAGGAATCTGTGGTTTTCACAGTGGTGGCAGATCAATGGCCTCCAAGATAGTCCGAGCAGGGTATTATTGGCCTACCCTTAGAGCTGATTGCATGGAGTGGACGAAGCGGTGTGATGAGTGCCAGAGATGTTCCAATGTAAATCATACCCCCCCTGAAGAACTTCACACATTAAACTCACCATGGCCGTTTGCAATGTGGGGAATGGACATACTGGGACCTTTCCCAGTAGCCAAAGGCCAAGTCAAATTCCTACTGGTAGCCGTAGACTACTTCACCAAATGGATCGGCGAGCCTTTGGCTAAGATTACTCGCGAGAAGGTGCAGAAATTTGTGTGGAAAAGCCTTATTTGTAGGCACGGAATTCCCTTCGCAATCGTTATCGACAACGGAAGACAATTTGTGGATAAGAAGCTACGGGAATTCTATGACAACCTCGGTATCAAGCACCGGGTTACATCCGATGAGCACCCCCAAACAAATGGGCAGCAAGAAGCAGCTAACAAGATCATCCACGGCTAGATGAAGAAAAGAGAATGAAGATCTAAAGGAGCCTGGGCAGATGAGTTACCGAGTATTCTATGGGCCTATCATCGTGCGCCTCAATCTACCACTCAAGAAACACCCTTCAGGTGACGTCTGGAACCGACGCCATGATCCCAGTAGAGGTTGGGGAACCGTCTTCCGACGTGTGCAACACGAGCCAAACGACAATGGGAGCAATATGAGGGTCGAGCTTGACTTGGTAGAAGAGGTTAGGGAGGAAGCCAGAATCAGAGAAGAAGCCTGCAAACAGAGAGCCACTAGAAGGTACAATTCAAGAGTAAGGCCGAGGAATTTTCTCGCATGGGACTTAGTGCTGAGAATAAAAGGGGAAGCAAGGAAGGACCGCACGGAAGGCAAGTTAGCGGCAAATTGGGGAGGACCATTCCGAGTGGCTGAAAACCTGGGGAACGGGGCCTATAGGTTAGAAGAATTGTCGGGAATTCCTATCCCGAGGACTTGGAATGCCTCTCATTTGAAGTTTTATTACAGCTGATGTATATAGTCGGGTGCTTTGTACTCTTTTCCTACCTCGGTATTTTTCCCAAAATGGGTTTTGACCGGGGAGGTTTTAACGAGGCACACCGCGGACTCCATTCAATAAAAAGCAGAATTTATTATAAATATGGTTTTATTTTTCCTTGCCTTGCCAAGTCTTTATTTTGCGGATATCCTATTTTAATGGCCGAGTAAGAGCCATAGTCGGAGGGGCCAAGTATGAGCCCTGGGCCGAGTACGAGCCGTTGTCGAGGGGGCCAAGTATGAGCCCTAGCGCCGAGTACGAGCCGTTGTCAGAGGGGCCAAGTATGAGCCCGGCGGCCGAGTGCGAGCCGTTGTCAGAGGGGCCAAGTATGAGCCCGGCGGCCGAGTACGAGCCGTTGTCAGAGGGGCCAAGTATGAGCCCGGCGGCCGAGTGCGAGCCGTTGTCAGAGGGGCCAAGTATGAGACCGGCGGCCGAGTGCGAGCCATTGTCAGAGGGGCCAAGTATGAGCCCGGCGGCCGAATGCGAGCCGTTGTCAGAGGGGCCAAGTATGAGCCCGGCGGCCGAGTGCGAGCCGTTGTCAGAGGGGCCAAGTATGAGCCCGGCGGCCGAGTCCGAGCCGTTGTCAGAGGGGCCAAGTATGAGCCCGGCGGCCGAGTACGAGCCGTTGTCAGAGGGGCCAAGTATGAGCCCGGCGGCCGAGTCCGAGCCGTTCAATTCCAAAGGCCAAGTCAGAGCCTCATGGCCGAGTACGAGCCGTAAAGTTAAGTATAAAGGTCAGGTACGATCTTACTAGCCGAATCCGAGCTACTTTATAGTTATTTACGTTGAGTTCAAGCTACGAAAATAGTAAAGCTGAATGTGCGCAAAAAACAAAATTCGTAAAGGCCAAGTATGAGCCATTGTTTTATTAAGGAAACCGAGTACAATAATGCAAAAATAAAGCCGAGTGATACATTCAAGGAAACCGAGTACAATGAGCAAAAATAAAGCTAAGTTTGACTCTTGAAAAGTACATTCACGGGACTGAGTGCAGCGCTGAGGTTGAAAGCCGAAATTGAAAATAAGGGCCATTCGGCCCCCAGTCCCCCCGATTCAACGCCATCACGCTCTCTCAAGGGAGGCTGTAGTTCACACTCCCCCCTGAGAAAGCTGGACGATGAGGTGCTCGGCCAACTCAGGGAGTAGACGGCCGCTACCCCTTTCTCGACTCCCGAAGATTATTATTCTCCCAGTTGACATCCTTCTTGAAGGATCAAGGAATTCTGGATCCCGTCTCCCACTTACATCCTTTTTGGCGGATGTGAAACCCAAAAAAGGATGTCAACTGGGAGAGGGGAACGTAAACCCCTGTTGTTAGCATGGAACTACTCGGGTGGAAGAGAAGTAAGAAGCGAACTTGATTGATAGAAAAGGATGAGGAATGAACAAATGGGAAGGGCCCTATTTATAGGCACGAAAAGAAGTAGAATGTGTGAGAATTTGTTGGGAAAACAAACCTCGAAACCAAGCGAAAGGCAGCGATTGCGTGAACCCATTACGGTTCCCAAAAGCATTTAATGCATGACAACGCAAAATGAAATACACGTGCTTTTCGTATAATGACCACCGTCCCATTTTGGACGGTGGAGTATTTCGGCCTTAGCCGAACATTCGATGGACAAGCCGAACATAACAAAGAATCAGCAAAATGATAATAATATTCATTCAAGTAATCGGGTTACAAGGGCATGAGCCCAGTACAAAAGAGGAACAAAAAACTATTAACAGCTACTCCCCCCGGTGGCTTTCCTCGGCCTCTACATGATCGTCCCGAGAGAGCCCCCACTCCGTCCACCTCTTCCTCGCCCCGGGAAGGATGGGAACACGGTCCCCATTTACCCCCGCCAGATTCACCTCGCCACCCGAAAGGTCGATGCCGGGAACTGCAACCTCGGCTTGGGCAATGCCTTTGTCAAAACCTTTCCGTGCTCGATGACAATGCAGCGGGTGGCCTCCTGTCACGTCCCTCCTCAAGCAGTATCTTGGCCTGAATCTCAGCCTCCAAGGCAGCCTTGAGCTGATCAATCTCAGCCTGAGCCTCTTTGACCTTTTCTTCGGCACGAGCCTTGTCTTCTTCCACTCGAGCTCTGCTTTCCTCGGCCAATTTCGCCCGAGAATCTAGCTCGGCGTTCCGAGTGTTGATATCGGCGATGGTGGTAGTCAAGCGTTCATTCTCGGAGGCAATCCGGGAAAGATCCCCCTTCAACCTCTCAATAGCAGCGAACTCAGACTCCAATTGCTGAGACTTCCTCTCGGTCTCCGTCACCTCTCGGCTACAGAAACGAGCCAAAGCCGCAGCACGAAGGCAGTAGACCGAGAGGGCCTCCATGCTGGATCGGGCCCCCTGCTGCTTGATAAGCCGAAGATCAGCGGCTTTTAAGAGGGTCGAGTCGAAAGAGGAGGAGGGGTTGAAGTCTTCACCCCAGAGAGATGAAGTCCCCGCCTTCAGGGTGGTGTTGTACCATTTCGGCTCGAGGGGGGTAGAAAGTGGCTGTTCTCGCCCCACGATTTGCGTCCCCTGAGTAGTGGGGCGAGGGGAGCTTGGGCCAGGAAGGGGAGAATCTTCGGCCACCACTTCAACCTCTGCCCTCTTCCTTTTTTGAGGGGCAGATGACGAAGCCCCTTTCGCAGAAACCTTGGTGGGAGGAGGTCTTTTCTGCTTCTTCTCGGTAAAAGAGGGACCCTGACCCTCTTTACCAACACCAGCCTTGACAAGCTTTGAAAAGTCGAACTTTCCCATGATGACTGTCAAAAAGAAAGAGTTGTTAGTATAACAACACAGGCAGAAAATACTCAAGAAACTAAAAAGCCGAGCACTTACTTTTAAGATCGGACCTTGGGGTGGAGGAGAAGGGGAGTTTCATAAGGCGTGCACAATGGAGGGGCCGAGGAAGACCTCTAGTACATCTATATCCCGCCTATCCTCGGCTAGGCAGGAACGATACTCGGGCCGAAGCGAATTTTGTGGGGAGAGGATTGCCAGTATAAAGGAAACTTGGCATGTTTATTCTCGTCAAAAAAGTGGGAAGTATGAGAACTCGAAGGGCGAACACGGAAGAAGCCAACCTTGAAGTCTTTATAAGACGAGGCGAATAAACTAAGAAGACCTCTTCGGTTCAACCCATTAAGGGATACCCATCCCTTTTTCTCGCAAATCTGGTTTGATAAAAATACAAAAACTTCGGAGTGGTAGGCTCTATCTTTATGTATTTACATAGAATCAAAGGCTTTCATAAAAGCCCAATTGTTAGGGTGAAGTCGAGTAGGTGCGGCGTTCATGGTTCTCGAACATCGCACTCAAACTCGATAAAGGGAAGAGACACATGCAGTTTGTCAAAAAGTGTTTTATACATGTAAGTAAAGGGAGGCTCGGAAGGGCTAGCCATTAGAAAAACACACTCGGTGCTCGTGAACGGAGAGAAAAAAAAATCTGACTCGTCCCCAGAGGCTGAGATATTGATATGGGACCGAAGTTCAACAATAGAATCAGGAGTCCGGTAGTCGAAAAAAGGTTCCAACCTCCCCTTTAACCTGGTATACCCGGAAGGGTTATATCGGGAATAGGGTCTTTAGGAACCCTAAGGCGTTGTTTACTGGGCGGCGGGTTTGGACACTCTAGGAGGGGGAGAACTGACCTAGACGAATCGGACTCGGAAGAATCTGAGTCGGTCGAAGATGACCGGAGGAGGATGGTTCCGCCTCCCAACGCCGCCTTCCGCGAAGGAACAAGAAACGAAAGGGATCCCCCATTGGTGAAACTTCACACTCAACCAGAGGCGAAGTATTTGACTCAGTATACATAGATGAACTCATGTCCGAAGATCGAAACAGAGCTTAGAAGCACGAAGGAAGAGAGGAGACGGAGCGTACACGGAGGATGACAAGCGAGAGGAACAAGGGCGAGAGCTTGGAAGACGAGGTGAATGACGGAGAAGGGTAAGCGAAGAAGGAGGGAGTTGGCGCCGGAGGAGGTATTTATAGCCTGCAATTTGTAGCCCATTGTCCGTTGGGCCCAAAAAGGGGCGCGACTTATTATTGTCCCGATGCGACTTTTGATTTTCCCCCCCATTAAATGGGCGCGGAACTCTAGGGTTTCTTGTCCGTGGCGTCTAAGAAGTAACGGAATAATTGCTTTCTCGACAGAGAGAGAAGACTTGATTGAAATGACAATGAGAATGTGGATAATCGCATAAATCAAGAATAAGCTCGGTTTTCATACGTATCGCCTCCTTCGCTTATTCAAGCTCGGGCTCGGGGGCTTGTGTAATGCGGCCGAGAATGTAAGACCGAGAACTCGTCTATACATCGGACCAACCGAGCTTACCCCCGCGAATGGGCCTTGACCCAAACTCCTCCGAAGCCGAGGACATGTCAGCACACCTGACACCCGAGAATAACTACTCGGCCCCAAGCTATCCATCCGCAGCCTAATCGGGCCGAATACCTCGGCCGCCATAATGCCACTCCGGACAATCAGGCTCCGGATATCTCTCCCCATGATCGCGATCTGATCCAAATATTCCTCCGCTTATTTCGGAGCCTGATCCTGAGAGAACAACTATAAATAGGGGACTTACCCCTCATTCTAGAACTACGTTTTGCTTTGATTCCCTTTTGGATACGTAGGAGCAGAATCCACATTCTGTCAAGCACAATCCAAAAACACCCCACTAATCCTCGTTCGGCCGAATATTCAATACCCGAGATATTTGGCTGGAACACAAATATTTCTATTTTTACGTTTTTAGAATCATATGATAGATACAACTATTCAATTATATTAAAAAATAATATGATAATAGATGATTTTTATTCCATAAAATATCATCACAACCAATCAAAAAAGTGAAGATTTTATGTATATATTAAATTGACCAAAATTTACTATATATCTATTTCAGTAATTTATATTATATTAATTTATTGTCCCTGAGTTAAATTTTCTGGCTCTGCAACTAATCACTTTTTTCTGTTGTCTTATAATAGTTTAGCACATCCAGCTTGCCAACGACAATCTTTTGTTCTCTCCTCTCCTTCTCTTTTGCTCCACACATCCCTTTACTTACTTAAATGGTTGACGTTTTGATAGTTCAGTTTTATTTTATTTTGACGGAATATTTTAAAATATTAACGAATATTTACTATATATTTTTATTATACTTTTATATAATTATAACACAATAGTTTTCGATATTTACAGGATCTATAAATAATAATTTCAATAAATTAATTCAATCAAATAATATGATTTTTATTACTAATTAATATAATATTATTTAATATATTTGTTAGTGTAATACAAATTAAACCTTAAAAATCAATTCAGTCAAAAAAACCTTAAAAATAAATTATTTAAGAATGGATAGTAGATAAACTAGTAAATTGAATTTGAAGTGTTTTGTAAAACTAGCGATTGGACTAGCTGATTAATGTGAAATTACATAAAAGGACATGCTTGCATGTTTTTTTATAAATAATTATATATATATATATATTATTTATTTTAAAATAATTATCAATTTTAACATTTTAATTTATTTTAAATTATTTATCATTTCAAAGATTTAAATATTAATTTTTAATTTTAATATTTATTTAGTTATAGTTATTTTTTTTTATAAATAATATGAAATAATAAAAATAATATTGATATGATTTTTATACGATTTTTTTTATAAATAAAAATATAATTTCTATTTTTATCTTAAATATAAATTTAAATAGTGATATTAATTTGAACAAATCAATTTTAAGTGATACGTTATAAGAGAGAACTGATTAGGGATTATAAAAATTAGAATGATTTATATTAATATTTTATTTTGTTAGTGAATGATTAAGGAATTTAATTAAGATAGTAAGGATAAAAATGGAAGAAAAAGTGATACATTATACGATATAAGCTCAAAAGCTACTTGAAGTAGCGTATGAAAAAAACGTTATACGTTAGTGAAAAAATGATATACGCTAATTTTAAAAATAATTACCAAACGAGGCTAATTTTTTATCCATTATCCATTAAACGCTAGCGTTTCTCGCAAACCAAACCCGGCCGAAATACGGTTTTCCTTTTACCTCTTTGACTAGCTGAAATGTGATATGCATCAGTGACTCAAGTCAAAATACTCAAGCTTCTGAGAAATTGATTGCTTGGCCTGGGCAAATGTGCAAGTGGAAAATAAATTTTGGCGTTCGGATCACGTAGCTTTCGTGTTTCTCCGAGAACTTATATTATATTGACTTTCCATTATGTTTCATTTAATCATATAATTTTTTATTTCAATAATTACACTCATTTGATTTTTAGGGGAAATTAATGTAATTTCGATATATTAATCAGGGAGGTGAATGTAAAATAACATAAACCTCAATATAAGTTTGTGTCATTAAATTTTTGAAATAAAAGAGATATTATATAATTATTAAGTCAAATTAACCTCAATTGTTAGACTGCGTTTGGACCCTGACGGCCCAAATAATGTGATTCTCTATGTCTAACGAAAGTAAGAAGTTGCAAGGAAGATCACGAATGGCTCAATTGGCTCGTGTGTCATATTATGGTGAAATTGCGAGGAACGTTACGAATGGCTCATTTGGCTCGTGTGTCATATTATGGTGCCGTAAGAAGTTGCAAGGAAAATCACGAATGGCTTCACTTGGCTCGCGTGTCATACTCATATTATGGTGCCCTGCTATGACCTTATAGCTGCATCCACTTCACCATCCTCATAAGTCATACTCGTTACAAATTTTGCAACTTAAGTTATTTAGTTATATTCTTTTTCAGTCTCCCATCTTAGGCCGCGTCTACGGTGGGGTATTCAAAAAGTGCTTTATCGGTGATGCAATATTTTTAAGAGTTAGATATATTATTAAAATATTCCGTGGTTTATATTTTGTACTCAAAAAAAAGTATGACCTGCAAATTGTGATACTGGTAAAAGAAAAAAAAAACCAAATTACAACATTATCCCTTATCTTTTCACCCCCACCACCATCATCAGCGACCACCATCTCCGAACGACCACTACTGCTGTCTCGTCGTCACCCCAGACACCACCACCACCACAATGTCATCATCTCACCTACAAGCCATTACAAAACGAACATGGTGGCGGATCTGGTTTATGGGGCAGGGGGATCAACTGCTTTGTCTTGGAACCACCATCGTAGTGGTCTCGCAAGTTCTGGACGAGAGGGAGATGAGGCTCCAGTCACCACCGTCTCCTCGACGATAACAACCAGCTCTGGGAAGATTCGTCCTAAATTCAAGCAACCAACCAGTAACGACAGTAAAATACCACCAACCAGTAGCAACAATCAACAAGGTACCAAGGGCAAACAACTAAACTCT
This sequence comes from Sophora flavescens, assembly GCA_030762895.1. Classification (NCBI taxonomy): domain Eukaryota; kingdom Viridiplantae; phylum Streptophyta; class Magnoliopsida; order Fabales; family Fabaceae; genus Sophora; species Sophora flavescens. Next base: position 104,086,577 of record CM061069.1, on the reverse strand, counting down.
CATCCAAAAACATAATTTAAATACTTAATTTTGCATAAACATAACCAATTTAATGGAAATTGAAGAGGGTTAGGGTTAAGATTTGGTAGAATTTGGGGCTTTTAATTAATGTGACATTTGGAGTGAAATTTCACTCACACAGAGGAAGAAGATGAAGGCATGGCGACTCTGTAAACTCCGGCGACGATGACGGGCTGAGCCTGGCGGCGAACTAGGCGGATATGTTTACCATCTTTGTCGGGCACTCTATCTCTGTCGGCATCTCGGTCTCTCCATCTCTCTCCACCACGGCCCACCTATATCTGCGCACCCGATCTTACAGACCCACCACTTCGACTCATCCCGATCTGCCACCCTCCCAAGAACCGAAAACTATGACAACAAAGGGCGTTGTTATGGGTGTCGAGGCTGTTGGTTTGGCTACCCTTTGGATCCGACTCCGGTTGCGTTTCACCGACCACACCCTTAGCATGAAGCTTCCAAAAGATTTACAGTGCCCAACGTGTGGGGCTCCTCCGGCAAGTAGTGGTTGTGGGTGGATATGACACCGGAGTCTTGTTCGCCGGAGATGCTACGACCGCCACTCCCACTAGAATCTGCTGCTCCCACCGGAATCTGCAAAATGGAGGTGGTGGTGGAAGAGAGAGGTAAGGATAAAGGGTAGGGATGAAGGGGATAAAACTTTAATTTGAACAATAAAATAATTTTAAAAAATAAATAAAAAAATCGGTAAACCTATTATCATAGGTAAATTTTAGTGCCTCGTGGCGAGGCACTTTCCAACACACCTCACCTTAGACGCGGCCCCCTGTTACCGCAGATAAACATTTTTTTTAATAATGACGATAAAAGATTGAATTTGTAACCTCACAAAAAAACAATTCAAATCAATTACTTATTCATTATCTCTTTGAGAGTTAGCTTACTTAGTCTATTTTTTTTTTATATTAAGGATATATTTTTTCCATTTCATAAGATTTATCTTTTTAAGTTCAAAATCATGAATTTAATGTTCAAATACAATATAAAACAAAGGGTGCGTTTGGGTAAACAACTTAATTAAGAGCTTATCACATAAGACCTTATCGCATAAGAGCTTATGCCATAAGTGCTTAAAGAAAGAAAAAGGAAGAAAGGGGCATGAGAGGATTCGAATAGTGAAAAACACGGAGAAGGTGTTTAGTGCATAAGCTCTTATGATAATTCCATGTTTTCTCCCAAATGACTTATGAAAATAAGTCAAAAACTCCTTATGGGATGGCATAAGTTATTTTTATAAGCTCTGCCAAACACACTGCATAAGAGCTTATGTCATCAGATAAGTCAAAAGGAGCTTAAATGAGCTCTTCCAAACGCACCCAAATGTAATTCAAGTTCAACTTCAAGATTTTAATGTTAGTAAACCATCTTTATGTAAATTTGGAACCCTTTAAAATGGGAATAACCTCTTTCACCTTTAATTTTAACGTCATAAACTATTAAAGTATACGAGTAGAATAAAGTACATGTACTGTATATCTCAGCAAATGTAAATAACATATTCAGTTAGATTAGTTGATATGCTAGTTGTGTTAGTTAGAATCAGTTACTCATTTGTACAAGAGTATAAATACTCTATCATGTAACTAATCATGTAAGAATTCATTTCAACTATCAATTCAATACAATGAGTTCACACTTTTCTATCTACTCTTCTACTCTATTATGGTATTAATAGCTTTTTCTTTCTTGGGCCAAAGCTTCGAAGCATGATCAATGGCAGCTTCACCTCATTCTACTTCCAACCTCAATAATGGAAATCGCTCAACAAACTCATCAACAATTTCTTTCGCACCTTCATTCTCCATCAAGCTGGATGACAAGAACTTTCTGTTGTGGAATCATCAAGTAGAAGGAGTCATTGCTTCTCACAAATTGCATCGATTCGTGGTAAACCCTGTCATACCTGAAAAATATGATTCAGAAACTGACAGAGAACTTGATTTAGTTTAAGATGCATATGATAAATGGCTAGTTCAAGATCAAATGTTGTTTACTTTGTTGTTATCTACCTTATCTGATGTTGTGCTACCTAGAGTTATTGGCTGTAGCCATTCTTGGCAAATTTGGGATAAAATTCACAAGTATTTCTATGCTCATTTGAAAGCAAAGGTTAGGCAACTTAGGTCTGAATTGAAATCCACAAAGAAAGTAAATAGAATGATCTCCGATTATGTATTGCGAATCAAAAAAATTGTTGATACATTGGTTGCTATTGGAGACTCGATTAATGAACAAGATCAAATTGATGCAATCCTAGAAGACTTGCCCGAACAGTATAATCAATTTGTCATGATGATCCATGGAAGATCGGATTCACCTTCATTGTTTGAAATCGAAGCTCTTTTGCTTGCACAAGAATCACATCTGGACAAATTTCGTCAAGAATTACCCATTTCGAATGTCTCTGCTAATGTAGCTCAGGTCTCTCAGTCACATAATCAGTACAATCAACAAAGTCAGTTCAATTCCAATACTAATAACAATTCTAATGGCTCTACTGAGACACCCCGTTGTGCCCCATTGTATTATTAAATTAAAACCTTATTATTTATTTACTTAATCACGTGCTTATCGTTGAAAATACGTAAAAATTAAAACTTAATTAATAATCATATAACTTCTACAAATATAAAACACACCAAACTATATTACATAAATACACACATCAGTATCCTTTATTTTACACAACACTGTTTAGGGTATCCTCTCAGTAGGATACCACACAGGTACTTATTTATACAACTTGCTTATAACTACGGAAAACAAAACATCTTATGTGACTCACTGGCCCTAAACTTACTACGCTACATTATTATGATCAGTCGGTTGTTCTCCAGTGTCAACTTCTTACGGAACATCGTTCAACTCTTCAACAATCTCCGTCTCGTATGAGGTTCCATCCATCTCCTCAGTAACATAGTCGTCCATATGGTCTTCTAACTTAACAAAGTAGACATACACAAAAATACAGAAATAGGGAGATAAGAAACAGTTCTATCATCATAAGTGGAAAAGATTCATAGCATATAATACAATAATAGTCACAAACATACATCACTCACGATCTACAATCATCCATATTTTATAACATCATCCTCTACCCTCCAACTCATGCAACTAAACCTTTATGCTGACGTGGCCACTGCTAATCTTGTCACACATCCCTCGTTAGGAATGTTAGTCAGTCGTCCAAGTGACACGTTCCCAACGCCGGTGCACATTCTCATCCATGGTGAGAATGCTCATGCAAAGCAATGACACTACAGTCTACAGCTGCATAGTGCCGTTGGTGCACACCCTGGTTCTCTCTCTCAACTCTATCAAGGGTGCTCATGCATAGCAATGACACTATAGTTGCACAACTTAAATTCTAATTTGGAACGGTCCACGAGAACTTCGGACCTCGTGTATCTCAAATACACGGTTATGAACACCAATGCAACATATGATCCTCACTAACTTTTTTCAATAACAACCTAGTACCTCAACCTTTTCCTTATAACCTCCACTTACATTCTATATCACATCACTTCTATAAAATAATAGCGAGGCGCCTCTAATTCATATTCAAAACTCTCACCCAAACAAAATACCTCCGAGCAATATATATCTTTCCTTAAAATAATCTAAGCATAGTATTAAACCCAGGAAGATCATGCATAACACATTAATCAACAGAATATTCAAATATCTCAATATCATATAAGGCAATTTATCACAACCAACTCATAATAGTTGAACCAAATAAATAACAAGGTCAGACTCTGTCACGGCCTGGCCGTGATAGCCATCACGGCCGTGACAGACATTAAAGGCAAGAATTCTACAAAACAGAACCTGTCACGGCCTGGCAATGACAACCATCACGGCCGTGACAGACAACAAAAATCCTCAATATCATAAATATTCAAACACCGTAATAATACGTCACATACAGATGGAATACCTCAACCAGCGGATCACAAACAGTCAAAAGTAAATAATTCAGACATCCTCAAATATGAGTAATTAACCTAAGGCGATAAACCTACAATTCCCAAATCGTCGTTGGTTTTACGGAAAAGTTTCCAATACGATTTTTGGTATTGTCGATTACTCGACCACTAGTAGGGTTTAGGTCGCCGTACACCATTATTATAAATTATATACTACTTATCGGTTCCGACGATGGAATGGTTCTTTCTCCCACCTGAGTTATCACTGGAAACACGTACACGACGATCCTCGTTATCCCGCCACGAGTTAACACAACCACCTTCAACCAAATCAACAATAAAACAAATCAAGAAACTAAAAACATTCAAAACCCTACTACAAGGTCACGTCTTCTATAGGGTTTTGGGTGACTAAAATTCCTAATCATGATTAAGTCATGGATTAATGGTCCTAATCAACCAAGATCATGGATTAGTGGCTAAACAACTAAATTTTAAACTCAAAACTTCCTAACTCTCATATACCAAGATTCGGCCTCAACATGTTCATAGGGCTAGGGTTCTTAGTTTAATAAACCAACTTGGATTTATTAAGCATACATACTAATAGCTTGATTACCAAGATCATTAATGAAAACTTTGAACAAAAATTCATCAAATCTCACCCACCTAGGGTTCGGCCAACATAGAGATTTTTGAGTAAAGATTTTCATTTTAATAATCTATCATGGATTAGAGTGTGTAGACATACATGTCATATAAAATACATGATCATACATGACAACACATGAACAAAACTCTACCAAACCTATTCTAATAGATTCGGCAAAGGCTAGGTTTTTCGGAAAGAAATTTTTGATTACATCATGCTCTTGGATTTAGATAATATGCATGATATCAAGAATATAAAAAGTGGTTTCATCATCATGAGATTTTTCTAGAATTTATTATGACTTTTCAAGGTTCAAGACTTAGGAACTTGAAAGTGATGAACAAATATGAAACAAACTTTGAATCAAGAAACTTATTGAAGAACATAGACATGATTAAGGAAGAAGATTAGGATTTACCTCTTGAAGATCAAAGACAAAGGAAATCCAAAAACTTGCTTCACAAATTTGACACTAAAAGACTTATGAACTTTAGGGTTTTTGAACAAATGGCAATAGAAACTAAATGAAATGTGAGAGAAGGTATTTATAGAGATGGGTGGTGCCATCTTGGAAGGATCTAGTAAGGATGAGTTGTCTTGTTCAAAGGATTGAAATGCAAATACTTCCTAGGGACCATTTTGCAAAGATTCCAAAAGTATAAGGACTATTTTGCAAATTGCCAATAAATTGTAATGATGACTATTTGCCACATTAAATGTGGTCTTATCTTGACTAACTTTGGCTGATTTTTTCTCCATAATATATTTTAGGAAGAATCAAGAAGAGTTTAGAACATTTTAGAAGATGGTAGAATAATGTAGAAGAATGTAGAACATTATAGAACATTCTTGACTCATCCAAAAATTATGAGGGCAGCCCCTTCTCCCACATGGGCTTGCGCATGGGCCTACTAAATTTGGGCTTGGATTCATTTTTGTGGGGCCCACTTAAAGATTTAAGCTTAAGCATGACATAGGAAACTTGTATGGTTTCAAATGGGTTTTATGGAATTAATCCATGGACAAGGAATTTGGGCTTCATGGCCACGGTCCAATAAGGGATTTGGAACAAAGATTCTGGCCCAACTCACTTAGAAATCCTAGAAACTAACTTAGGGACCAAAGTGTAATTAATAGAAAGTTCAGGGACTTAAGCGTAAAATTCATAAATGATTACTTTAGCCTTTTAGAACTTTCTAGACTTAAAAGTATGATTCATCCCCATGCATAATCTCAAAATCCTAAGATAAACTCTTTATCTGCTCTTGGAAACTCCGAAATCCATTCTGCCGCTCACCCGATTACGTATTTCGTCCGCAAAACGTAACTTATTTTATTTTTTTCTGAAATAATTCTAAAAATGCAGAATTGTAGGAAATAAAATAAAAACCTTAAGTCTTTTGTTCACGAATTAAAATTAGGTCTTTTGAGCAGTATAAATATACTGTCAGTGAAAATAGCGGGCCGGGATTCGCCCGTCGTTTCAACCTAAATTTTAATCGTAGCTCCCTACATTCAAGTAGGTAGGATTGAGTGATGAACTCCATTTATTTAAAATAATTTTCTAATACTCATAAATATATACAAATAATCGTTCGCATTTCGATTATTTTGAAACAGTGAAAATCGGGGTGTTACATTACTACCCCACTTAAAAAAAAAAAATCGTCCTCGAAATTTACATACTTCAGAAAAGATGTGGAAATCCTTGTTGCATATATGCTTCACGTTCCCAAGTAGCATCTCCAGTAGTTTCATCCCATATGACTTTAACCAAAGGAATTTGTCTACCACGAAGCTCCTTAATCTCTTTATCTACTATCCTTACAGGTAGAGCCTCATACTCTAGATTCTCTCGCAGTCGTATAGACTCAGACTCAATAACATGTGAAGGATCAGGATAATATTTTATCAACTGAGAAACGTGAAAGACGTCATGAAGGTTAGCAAGGTTAGGTGATAAAGCAATATGATAAGCTACTGGACCAATCCTTCGAATAATCTGGAAAGGTCCGATGAATCTAGGAGTAAGTTTTCTAGTTTTGATAGACCTGCCAATTCCGGTCTTCGGAGTGACTCTCAAAAACACGTGATCACCCTCCTGGAATTCTAAAGGTCTCCTTCTCTTGTTACTGTAGCTCCTTTGCCTATCCTATGCTTCCTTCATATTTTCCCTTATCTTCCTAACTTGTTCCGTAGTCTGTTACACCACATCTGGATCCAAGACTTGATTTTCACCAATCTCATACCAACATAACGGTGTCCTACACTTCCTACCATACAAAGCCTCATATGGTGCCATCCCTATACTACTGTGAAAACTATTATTGTAAGTAAATTCAATCAATGGCAAGAACTCATCCCAACTGCCAGTGTGTTCCAAAACACATGCTCTTAAAAGGTCCTCCAATGATTGAATCGTCCTTTCTGACTGTCCATCCGTTTGGGGATTACAAGCAGAACTCATCCTCAACTTGGTCCCTAAAGCATGGTGCAACTGTTTCCAAAATCTAGATGTAAATCTAGGATCTCGGTCTGAAACAATGCTCGATGGCACACCATGCAACCTAACAACTTCTTTGATGTAGATTTGGGTCAACTTCTCCAAACTATAGCTTTCACCCATAGGTAAGAAGTGAGCACACTTCGTCAACCTGTCAATGATAACCCAAATCGCATCATGTTTCTTAGGAGTTCGTGGTAGTCCAACCATAAAATCCATAGCTATGCTATCCCATTTCCGTTCTGGGATATCTAATGATTGCAATAAACCAGCTGACTTTTGATGCTCTATCTTAGCCTTCTGACACACCAGGCAAGATAAAACATACTCTGCTACCTCTTTCTTCATCCTTGTCCACCAAAACAATTTCTTTAAATCCTGATACATTTTAGTGGATCCAGGATGAATACTCAACTTACTCTTATGTGCTTCTTCTAATATCACCTTCCTAAGTTCTAAATCCTCGGGCACACATATTCTATCCCTAAACCTCAGTACACCATTTGTTCCTATACTAAACTTAGAATTTTTACCTTCATCTATACCTCTACTTATCTCCTGTAAATATGGATCCTGAGCATGTTTATCCTTAAGATCTCTCATAAAATCACTACTAATAGTGATCATACCTAAGAAAATTTTATCCTCAACCAACTCCATTCCTAAGTTCAAATCTCTTAACTTTCCAGTAATTCCAACTCTTTAACCATCATTGCGGACACATGCAATGATTTCCTACTCAAGGCATCCGCTAATACATTCGCCTTCTCAGGATGGTATAGTAAATCAAACTCATAATCTTTGATAAACTCCATCCATCTTCGTTGTCTCATATTCAACTCCTTTTGGTCGAACAGATACTTCAGACTTTTATGGTCACTGTAAACATTAAATTTTGCTCCATATAGAAAGCGTCGCCATATTTTTAATGCGAACACTATGGTTGCTAATTCCAAATCATGAATCGGATAGTTCCTCTCATAAATTCTCAATTGTCGGGAAGCATAAGCAACCAATCTTGCCTCTTGCATTAGAACACAACCTAAACCTTGGTATAACGCATCACAGTATACGTCAAACTGTCCTAATGGATCCAATAAAGTCAACACAGGTGATGTAGTCAACCTTTCCTTCAGCTTTTGGAAACTCTGCTCACAGTTGTCCGTCCATACAAAAGCTGTATTTTTCCTCGTCAACTGCGTCATAGACAATGCAATCTTCGAGAAACCCTTTATAAACCTCCGATAATATCCAGCTAACCCTAGAAAACTTCGTACTTCACTCACTGACTTAGGCCGTTCCCATTTAAGAATTGCATCAACCTTTGCTGGATCTACTGCTATACCTTCCTTGTTGATCACATTTCCAAGAAATTGGACTTCTTCCATCCAAAACTCACACTTGGAAAGTTTAGCATAAAGCTGCCTATCCTTCAAAACTTGCAACATCATCCTTAAATGTTTCTCATGATCTTCCCATGTACGAGAATAGATAAGGATGTCGTCGATGAATACAACAACAAACTTATCAAGGAACGGTCCGAATATCCGGTTCATATAATCCATGAACACTGCTGGCGCGTTAGTCACACCGAACGACATGACTAAATACTCGTAATGTCCATACCTTGTTCTAAAAGCCGTTTTTAGTATATCTTGCTTCTTTAATCTAATATGATGGTATCCAGATCTCAAATAAATCTTGGAAAATACTCCCGCTCCTTTCAATTGATCCATCAGATCATCCATCCTAGGCAACGGATACTTATTCTTAATTGTTACCTTGTTTAACTGTCTATAATCTGTGCACAACCTAGCACTTCCATCTTTCTTCTTAACAAACAACACCGGAGCTCCCCATGGTGAAACACTCGGCCTTATGAACTCTTTTCCCAACATATCATCCAACTGTTTCTTCAACTCCGCCAATTCTATAGGTGACATCCGATAAGGCGTCATAGATATAGGTCCTGTCCCTGGTACAAGATCTATGGTGAATTCCACTTCTCGTTCTGGTGGTAAACCTGGAATGTCCGGAGGGAAAACTTCAGGAAACTCTCTCACAATAGGCATAGAATCTATACTAGGGGTCTCAATAGTTTCCACCGCGAACAGCATCACGTACTGCCGAGAATCGTCACTCCTCATGGACACTCCTTCATTGGCAGAGACTATACTAGAAGACTCAAGAAATGATAAGGTCTTACTAGAACAATCTAGCATTACATGGTTAGTCGAAAGCCAATCCATGCCAAGAATAACATCTATCTGTTGCATAGGCAAACAGACAAGGTCTATAGTAAATGTCATATTCTCAACAACTATAGGACACTGTAAACAAATAGACATAGTAGTCAAAGGATTACTAGTTGGAGTAGATATTGTAAGGGTATAAGGTAATTGAGAAACAATTAATTTTAATTGATCCACACACTCATACGAAATAAATGAATGTGTAGCGCCTGAGTCAAATAACACGTACGAGAGTCTACCAGCTATCAAACACATACCTTGTATAAGATCAGCAGATTGAGAGGATTCAGCTCCCTTCACGGTAAACACTCTTCCAAAGGGGCTCGAGGTCTTGCTCCCTGTTGCCTCGCTGATATGACTCATCTCCCGGCTCCCACCCCTATTGCCTCCATTTCCTCTACTGCAGCCCATCGACGGTCGCCGCTTAGCTCTCTGTCTCGCAATCTCGGGCCATATGACCTATTTTCCCACAATGGAAAACAACTAGGTCGCTCCATGCAGTCTCTAAGATAATGCGGTCCTCCACATCTCGAAACAAGATAAGCCTTTGCTGCTTTGTTGACCGACTCTAACCACCGGTCTTTGATGCCGCATCGTGTCTGCACTGGTCGGGCATATGGTCTCTGTCTCCATTGAGAGTTACTACCTCCTCGCCTCTGAAAACCTGGTCGAGTAGGACCCCCACTCCTCAATTGTTTCTGCTCATTAGCCAGCCTCTGATCTAGACTTTCGATCGCACTGCATCATTCCACTAGCTCTGGAAAACTCTGGATATCAAGAGATACTATAGCGCGCTGGAGTTCATGTCAGAGTCCTTCCTCAAACCTTCTACATTGCCAATCTTCATCTGGGAATATCCGATAAAATTCAAAATACTTAATCAGAGCCTCAAATCGTGATGCATAATCAGCAACAGTCATGTTGCCTTATTTGAGACTCATGAATTCCCTTTCTTTCTCGCGTCGAACTAGACGCGGAAAATACTTCTCAAAGAAGCAGTCACTAAACAGCTGCCAGTTGATAACTTTGCCTTCGGCATCCAGCAATCTTCGCTTGCCTCTCCACCAAGACTCTGCTCCTCCATTTAGCATGAAGGCAGCATACGTCACTTTCTTATCCTCTCTGCAGCGCATGGTATCGAATATCTTCTCGATCTCTTGTATCCACCATTCTTCCTTCTCTGGATCATAATCTCCTCGGAATTGGGGTGGCTTCCCTTTCAGGAAAGTAGCCATTTCGGCATCTTCAGCTGCTGCAGCTCTCCTTTGATTCTGTTGTTCTTGCTATTCTTTGTTCATCTGTAGCATCTCAGCATTCTGCTGTGTTTGTAACAACAGAGCAGTAACTATGTTTTTCATGGTATCTTGAGTCTCAGATGACTCTCCTCCACTTCCGGTATGATTATTTTCCACATTGTTAGCTCCAACAATTCCTTCAGGAGTTTTGTCATCACTGACGATCGGACGTCCTCTTCCACGAGCCATGATTCTGTAAAAGAAATCATTTGCTCTTATCAGTATTACATATAATACCACATAGACCAGTATATAAATACCATATGCCACATTAATGTTATTTATCGCGTCGGATTCGGACACACTACCCATCTTCTAAGCATAGTTAAAATCCGATGTGGACTCAACTAGACACGGCCAATAACAACTTCCTAGACCTCACAGTCCGATTAGAATCGAATTGCTCTGATACCACCAAATGAGACACCCCGTTGTGCCCCATTGTATTATTAAATTAAACCCTTATTATTTATTTACTTAATCGCGTGCTTATCGTTGAAAATACGTAAAAATTAAAACTTAATAATCATATAACTTCTACAAATATAAAACACACCAAACTATATTACATAAATACACACATCCGTATCCTTTATTTTACACAACACTGTTTAGGGTATCCTCTCAGTAGGATCACACACAGGTACTTATTTATACAACTTGCTTATAACTACGGAAAACAAAACATCTTATGTGACTCATTGGCCCTAAACTTACTACGCTACATTATTAGGATCAGTCGGTTGTTCTCCAGCGTCAACTTCATACGGAACGTCGTTCAACTCTTCAACAATGTTCATCTCGTATGGGGTTCCATCCACCTCCTTAGTAACATAGTCGTCCATATGGTCTTCTAACGTAACAAAGTAGACATACACAAAAATACAGAAATAGGGAGATAAGAAACAGTTCTATCATCATAAGTGGAAAAGATTCATAGCATATAATAGTCACAAACATGCATCACTCACGATCTACAATCATACATATTTTATAACATCATCCTCTACCCTCCAACTCATGCAACTAAACCTTTATGCTGACGTGGCCACTGCTAATCTTGTCACACATCCCTCGTTAGGAATGTCAGTCAGTCGTCCAAGTGACACGTTCCCAACGCCGGTGCACATTCTCATCCATGGTGAGAATGCTCATGCAAAGCAATGACACTATAGCTGCACAGTACCGTCGGTGCACACCCTGGTTCTCTCTCTCAACTCTATCAAGGGTGCTTATGCATAGCAATGACACTATAGTTGCACAACTTAAATTCTAATTTGGAACGGTCCACGAGAACTTCGGACCTCGTGTATCTCAAATACACGGTTATGAACACCAATGCAACATATGATCCTCACCGACTTTTATCAATAACAACCTAGTACCTCAAGCTTTTCCTCATAACCTCCACTTACATTCTATATCACATCACTTCAATAAAATAATAGCGAGGCACCTCTAATTCATATTCAAAACTCTCACCCAAACAAAATACCTCCGAGCAATATATATCTTTCCTTAAAATAATCTAAGCATAGTATTAAACCCAGGCAGATCATGCATAACACATTAATCAACAGAATATTCAAATATCTCAATATCATATAAGGCAATTTATCACAACCAACTCATAATAGTTGAACCAAATAAATAACAAGGTTAGACTCTGTCACGGCCTGGCCGTGATAGCCATCACGGCCGTGACAGACATCAAAGGCAATAATTCTACAAAACAGAACTTGTCACAGCCTGGCCATGACAACCATCACGGTCGTGACAGGCAACAAACATCCTCAATATCATAAATATTCAAACACCGCAATAATACGTCACATGCAGATGGAATACCTCAACCAACGGATCACAAACAGTCAAAAGTAAATAATTCAGACATCCTCAAATATGAGTAATTAACCTAAGGCGATAAACCTACAATTCCCAAATCGTCATTGGTTTTACGGAAAGGTTTCCAATATGATTTTTGGTATTGTCGATTACTCGACCACTAGTAGGGTTTAGGTCGCCCTACACCATTATTATAAATTATATACTACTTATCGGTTCCGACGATGGAATGGTTCTTTCTCCCACCTGAGTTATCACCGGAAACACGTACACGACGATCCTCGTTATCCCGCCACGAGTTAACACAACCACCTTCAACCAAATCAACAATAAAACAAATCAAGAAACTAAAAACATTCAAAACCCTACTACAAGGTCACGACTTCTAGGGGTTTTCGGTGACTAAAATTCCTAATCATGATTAAGTCATGGATTAATGGTCCTAATCAACCAAGATCATGGATTAGTGGCTAAACAACTAAATTTTAAACTCAAAACTTCCTAACTCTCATATACCAAGATTCAGCCTCAACATGTTCATAGGGCTAGGGTTCTTAGTTTAATAAACCAACTTGGATTTATTAAGCATACATACTAATAGCTTGATTACCAAGATCATTAATGAAAACTTTGAACAAAAACTCACCAAATCTCACCCACCTAGGGTTCGGCCAACATAGAGACTTTTGAGTAAAGGTTTTCATTTTAATAATCTATCATGGATTAGAGTGTGTAGACATACATGTCATATAAAATACATGATCATACATGACAACACATGAACAAAACTCTACCAAACCTATTCTAATAGATTCGGCCAAGGCTAGGTTTTTAGGAAAGAAATTTTTGATTACATCATGCTCTTGGATTTAGATAATATACATGATATCAAGAATATAGAAGTGGTTTCATCATCATGAGATTTTTCTAGAATTTATTATGACTTTTCAAGGTTCAAGACTTAGGAACTTGAAAGTGATGAACAAATATGAAACAAACTTTGAATCAAGAAACTTATTGAATAACATAGACATGATTAAGGAAGAAGATTATGATTTACCTCTTGAAGATCAAAGACAAAGGAAATCCAAGAACTTGCTTAACAAATTTGACACTAAAAGACTTATGAACTTTAGGGTTTTTGAACAAATGGCAGTAGAAACTAAATGAAATGTGAGAGAAGGTATTTATAGAGATGGGTGGTGCCATCTTGGAAGGATCTAGCAAGGATGAGTTGTCTTGTTCAGAGGATTGAAATGCAAATACTTCCTAGGGACCATTTTGCAAAGATTCCAAAAGTATAAGGACTATTTTGCAAATTGCCAATAAATTGTAATGATGACTATTTTCCACATTAAATGTGGTCTTATCTTGACTAACTTTGACTGATTTTTTCTCCATAAGATATTTTAGGAAGAATCAAGAAGAGTTTAGAACATTTTAGAAGATGGTAGAATAATGTAGAAGAATGTAGAACATTCTAGAACATTCTTGACTCATCCAAAAATTATGAGGGCAGCCCCTTCTCCCTCATGGGCTTGCGCACGGGCCTACTAAATTTGGGCCTGGATTCATTTTTGTGGGGCCCACTTAAAGATTTAAGCTTAAGCATGACATAGGAAACTTGTATGGTTTCAAATGGGTTTTATGGAATTAATCCATGGACAAGGAATTTGGGCTTCATGTCCACGGTCCAATAAGGGATTTGGAACAAAGATTCTGGCCCAACTCACTTAGAAAGCCTAGAAACTAACTTAGGGACCAAAGTGTAATTAATAGAAAGTTCAGGGACTTAAGCATAAAATTCACAAATGATTACTTTAGCCTTTTAGAACTTTCTAGACTTAAAAGTATGATTCATCCCCATGCATCATCTCAAAATCCTAAGATAAACTCTTTATCTGCTCTTGGAAACTCCGAAATCCATTCTGCCGCTCACCCGATTACGTATTTCGTCCGCAAAACGTAAATTATTTGTTTTTTCTGAAATAATTGTAAAAATGAAAAATTGTAGGAAATAAAATAAAAACCTTAAGTCTTTCGTTCATGAATTAAAATTAGGTCTTTTGAGCAGTATAAATATACTGTCAGTGAAAATAGCGGGCCGGGATTCACCTGTCATTTCAACCTAAATTTTAATCGTAGATCCCTACATTCAAGTAGGATTGAGTGATGAACTCCGTTTATTTAAAATAATTTTCTAATACTCATATAAATATATACAAATAATCGTTCGCATTTCGATTATTTTGAAACAGTGAAAATCGGGATGTTACATCCACCTTTCAGAACAATTCTTGAGGTAGAGGCAGGTTTGCCCGTGGTAGGGGCCGTGGGAGAGGCCGTGGAAATCGTCCAACATGTCAACTGTGTGATAGGTATGGCCATGATGTCAACCATTGTTGGTATAGGTTTGACCAGACCTTTGTTCCTAACCAGAATACTCGGCAAAATGCTTCCACTTAGCAACAAAATTCGTATAAGAACACCTCACATCAGTCATTTGTAGCACATCCATCACAGCAAGCTCAGCCTAGTGCATTTTTGGCTCTCCAAAATTTACAACATATGAATACTCCACAAAACTCTCAGCATATGAACTTTTCATAAACAACACCAAACTTGAACAATATGAGTTTTCTCAATATGTAGTGGTTCCTAGAGGGTTTGATTCTCAGTCCTGGTTCTTGGACTCAGGCGCTTCGCATCACTTGACACCAGATATCAGTAACTTGCAACAAGGCACCTCCTATGTGGGCTCAGACCAAGTCCACATGGGAAATGGACAAGGTTTACATGTACACTCAGTGGGTTCATCTAAGTTTTCTTATGGCATCCATATGTCATGTTATCTCTAAATCACTTACTACATGTACCTACCATAACTAAGAATCTAATTTCAGTATCTAAGTTTGCCCAGGATAATAATGTCTTTTTTGAATTTCACCCACATTCTTGCTTTGTGAAATCGCAGGGGTCTAAACATGTCCTTCTTCAAGGTACCCAAGGAGATGATGGCTTATACAGTTTCTAGCATCTGCCTATGCTCAAGGGACCTACTTCATCTTCTGTCAAGTCAAGTAGTGCATCTCCTCTCCCTATATCTTGTACTAGTGTTCATAAAAGTTCTTCTGATATTCCAGCAACTTGTACTAGTGATCATAATTCGAGTTGTTCTCAATTGAGTGTTGTAAACACTGTAGTTTCTACTTGGCATGTTAGGCTAGGTCATCCCAACTCTAGAGCAATAAAGAATGTACTACAACTATGTAACATTCCTGTTTTAAATAAAACTGTTTCTGATTCTGCAATTCTAGCTGTACGGGAAAATCCAACAGATTGCATGCTCCTCCTTCCCCTACTACTCATAATACCGCTTTTGAACTTGTGCACACTGACTTGTGGGGGTCTGCACCCTCCCCTTCACATGGAGGTTGTTTCTATTAAATAGCATTTGTGGATGCTTGCACTAAGTACACTTGGATCTACTTTCTCAACAACAAATCAGATGCTCTTGCTGCATTTAAACAATTCTTCTATAATTCACACTCAGTTTTCTACAACAATAAAAGCTGTCCAATCTGATTGGGCCGGGGAGGGGGGTGAATTTAGACCCTTTAAAAAGTACCTTAGTGACCTTGGTGTTAGAAGCACTGAGTGCACTTACTTAGGCATCTCTCCAAGTCAAAAAGGTCACAAATATCCGAGTTCAGATGGTCGTGTATACATCTCTAAGGATGTACTCTTTAATAAGTTCAGGTTTCCTTTCCCTTGCTCTTCCCAACAGCTTATGTTCCTACTCAATCGTGCCATCCCACAATTCCTGCAGCATTCCCTCTATCACTGCATGATAATCCTACAACTCCATGCTCTATACAACTAAATCCCTCTACTGCAGCATCTTCAACTCACTCTCCTTCCCTTACTGGTCCTCTACTCTCCACTAATACACCAAGTAATGAGACTCCTCTTACTACTACCTCCAGTGTATATGTTCCAGCCAATCCTTCACCTCCACCCTGTAACCAAACCGTCCCTCCTGCTGCTCCAATTGTCCCTCCACCCTGTGATCTCAATACTCGTCACTTGCTCGCTAGATCTAAGACTGGAAATCTCAAGCCTAGGCTGTTTCTGTTTCTAGCACATGTCGAACCAACTAGTGTTAAACAAGCCTTATCAAGTTCTCAGTGGTTGGATGCTATGAAAGCATAATACAATGCACTCATTGCAAACAATACGTGGTCCATAGTATCTATACCAGCTCACCACAAAGCGATAGGCTGCAAGTGGGTGTTCCGGGTTAAAGAAAACCCGGATGGAAGTGTCAACAAATACAAAGCAAGACTTCTCGCAAAAGGTTTCCACCAATAGCCAGGGACTGATTTCAGTGAAACATTTTCCCCTGCGGTAAAACCAGCCACAATTCGTGTGATAATGACACTTGCTCTGACAAATAAATAGGATATCCAATAAATTGATGTCGATAATGCCTTTCTAAGTGGCATTTTACATAAGGAGGTGTATATGTAAAAACCTCCAGGATTTGAATCCTCTGACAAGACCCTGGTTTGTAAACTGTACCGAGCCCTTTATGGCCTTAATTAAGCCCCCTGTGCATAGTATGAATGCCTAACTCAGACTCTCTTGCAGTTTGGGTTTAGAGCTAGCCACTGTGACCCTTCTATGTTTATACAGTAATCATGGAACTACCCTATATACCTTGATCTATATAGATGATATTCTTATCACAGGTTCATCCACTAAGTTGATTTCTGATATGATATGCAAGCTGAATGCTAAATTTTCACTTAAACAGCTTGGTAAGCCCGATTACTTCCTTGGAATTGAAGTTAAATATCTGCCCAATGGTTCCATGTTTCTCACACAGTCAAAGTATATACGGAACTTATTGAAAAAGGCTAACATGACAGATTTCAAACCAATATGCACACCTATGGTAAATGATTGTAAACTTAGCAGGCACGACACTGATACATGAAGTTAACACAGGCAAACACAAGAAGCGGGGGTTGAACTGTGTTTGTTAATAATTTACGAAAACAACCTCTAAAACAATTTTTGAACACAAGGAGATTAGAAATAGAAGCAAGCACAAAGAAATAGATCCCTTTTTAAAAGACTTTAACAAAAGCAATATCAAAACCCCTTGGTTAGTAAGAAACAAATAAAGCTGCAAGAGATAAGAGATAGAAGAATCACGCAAGATGTTTTACCCTGGTTCACTCTCTTCCAACCAAGAGCTACATCCAGTCCCTTCTACTTGAAGGATTTTCTCCACTATTTTCCAAATAGATTATAGCCAAGTATTCAACACATCTCCAGGCTACAAGTATTTCTTTCTTACCAAGCCTTTTCAGGCTCTAACTCTAACAAAGAGATTTAATGTTTGATCTTCTTAACTCACTATGTGTGAGGATATGACAGTTTAAGATCAGATGAATATTTTCACAATATTCAAACTAGGAAATACTGACTCTTGCTCTTTAAAGAAATATGAGTATGAGTGATTCTAATTTTACAAAAGTTGAGCTCGTAAGGTTGTGCAGTCAAGAGTCCTTCTTCAGTATTTCAGGTCTTCTATTTATAGACACCTTCTTCTTCACTTGTATTTCTTCAACGGTTACTTTGAATAATCCCGTTTAGAGATAGCATTTAATGCATGATATCCGTTGTGACTGATAGCTTGATTGTGGCAATGCTGAATAGTATTCTTGGTTATCGAAGTAGCATGAAATTGGAGGTTCACTCCTCTGAGTATTGCAGCTTGAGAACTTGTTGTTCTTCCTTTGTGACCAATCCAGATTTTTCAGCCATAAAGTTGTCATCGTACAGATCGTTTTGCCGTATCTTATTGTACGATTCTGCTACTATGTTTCTTTTACAACAAGGTAAAATATTAAAGCAGATAAGACAATAGTGAAGAACAAATATTCTATTGAAATAAATATCAATCATTTGAAATAAATCCAAGTGATTCGGATAGCATTTATTTATTCAAAGATGGAGCTCGTCTACTTTAAAAAACTCCGTCTACTTAGTTATATGTGAGATTAAGTCTGTTTCAACAGGTTCTTTTGCTCGTCCGATGATGTGGCATCTCCTCTTGTCTATCAAGTCTTTGGACTTGCTATTCCTCAATGAGTTATAAAGATCTCCATCTAGTGACGTGGCAGTTTGAGCTCGTCTACTAGATTACTTTATTTTTCAGTTCATTTACTTCTACTAATTACTTTCGTTTGCTTACGTGACAAGATGGACACGCTTATTATCAAGTCTTTGGACTTGCTGTATCTAACAAGTTATTTTGGTATTCATCTAGAAAATATTTAGAGCCTCGTCTACTTAAGAAAAAGTCTACTCAATTAAATAAATAAGTAACTTTACCAAAATATTGAGCAGCCCGTCTACAAGAGTGGATGCGTATTTTTCAATGAAAACTTATCCCATGTTTCTTTTACTTATATTTAAATATTCCTGCATAACTGAAAGCACATGTTAGATCTCAACTAACACTTTGCCAAGCAAATTTAATCCTTTTGTTAGCATCAAAACTTAGAGATTATTTAATCCAAAATCACTTTGGTTCCAACAATCTCCCCCTTTTTGATGATGACAAAACTAATTAAATTTGAAAAGCAAAGCCTAAGAGAGCTTGCAGGGCTCCCCCTAAGACAAAGCATTTAAATATTTAAGCAGAAAAAGCATATGAAGAACAACTGCATATAAGCTAACAGATAGGTGCAACAGCTTATCATACTTAGAGTATATATGAAGGAATAAATAAGCATAGTTAGCAGATATCAAAGCAAATAAGAAAACATAAGTATCAGAGCAATTAACAAGTAGAAAAGAATATGCATATGCAGACAACTATGAGCTTTTCAAAACCGACTTTTTATTTTTATATAAACAGATCTCTTTCCTTTCCTTTCTACCCCTTTTTATCATCAGCCAAAAAGGTAAGAGGAGAGGACCATTATTGTCAGTATAAGAGAAAAAAAAAAGATAAAAGGTAAAGGTTAGGCAGGAGGAGGTGGTGGAGGTGGATGGTTATGAGTCTGGTTTTTCTTGAAATCCATGAGGAATTCCAGCATTTTATTCAAAACCTCTAAGGTTGGAGCCATTGAAGTTTCAACTTGCTATTGGACATCCTCCTTAATTTTCTCAGTCATCTTCTCAACCTTCTCATCAACGATCTTGCCAACTCTGTCATCAACTATTTTTCCAAGAACCTCTTCAAGATTAGGTGGCAGAGTCTGTTGCCTTGAGCTTTCAGCAGACTCGTGAAATATGCTTAATGTTCTTGAATGATCTGAAGGGTGCATCACAACTAGAGCTAATGGTTGAGAATAGTGTTTTTTTATGAGCGCTGATTGTGAATGGATTTAGCTATTTCTTCTAAGCCAACAACAGTGGCATTTTGATCAGGTTCTTCAACAACAGGGTCATCTGCGATAGGCTCTGAAGTAGGTAGAGGGATCACCGAGACTTCTTTTACCCATCTGATGGGGTAGATGAATTCCACATTTTTACTATTTATTGGAAGTCCCCAAAGGTCTTTATAGATCATATATCTGAAATTTGAAAGACCACACTTCCCTCTGACCTTAGGAATTTCCTTCTTCTCTTCTTCAGTCAGTCCAGAGGAAGATGCCTCTCTTGTGTAGTGAATAATACGAGATTTCCATAAATCTACAGCTTGATGTTCATTGATCAACTCAATGGTTTCAGTATGCAAAAAGAAATCTAGCATTGAGTAGTCAAAAGTTTCTTGGTTCAGATCAAGCATTACTGATTCAGTTTCAGGCATGACTCCTTTGAATCTTCTATTTTTCTTGTCTCTGTCCTTATTCAGATCTACCATTGGCAGTCTTGGACAGATCTTGTAAGGCATGATTCCAACTCTGTTTGGTTCATTATGTCTCATCCAGGATGGAGGGACAAAATGCACGGCTCTATCAACTCTGAAATGATTGAATTCGCACTTCAGCATTTCATAGATGAGCTGATCCAGGAAGAAATCAGAGGCCCTCCCATAGACTCTGGGATGCTCAAAGGATACCCATTTTGTATCCCTTGGCATGATAATGGGAACATGCTTCGAGGATCTTGCTCTTCGCTCAGGGATGGTAGGAAGATTTTTTCTATTGGGGTCAGTCTCCCAAACAGGTATGATATGCCTCTCAACTCCATCAGTGAGTGGTATGAAAGGAGGAGTTTTGACAAGGTTAGAGTAAATTTTTATTGGGGAGAAATTGTTTAGGGGTAGGTGAGTGACTAATGGTCCTTAGTTGTTGTGCATTTGTGAAGGCACATTTTTGATTAATTTACAGTCAGGATGAGGTAGGTAAAGGGTTTTAACAGGTGGGCTAACTTCTTCCTCATACTCAGGTAGAGGATACCATCTGTTGGGAATGTGTTCGGGTTCAGGTTAGTGAGAGTGAAGCAGAAGTTTCCATTCCCTTTTTACCTTGACCCAATCCTCAGATTTGCCATCATAAAGAACTGAATTGGGAGTGTAGGGAAATAGGGTTCTCAAGGGTTTTGGAAACGGAGCACCGAGGAAAATGCCATCATCTGGTTGATTGAACCAGCGATCATCGATAGGGATAATAGGTTGAAATTGTGGAGTGGCTATTTGTGTTGGTTGGGGTGAAAGGGGTTTGGGAATGTATACATCATCTGGAGTGGAGACAACAATGTTATCATCAACATGCACATCATCAATTCTAGTTTCTAAACTAGACACTAAGGAGTCTACTGCTATTTGAATAGGATCACTAGCAGTGATGGTTACCTTAGAAGTCTTAGTTGTTCTGGTCTTTCTTGCTGGTTGCCTTCTAGGTTTTGTTGTAACAGGCACAACGGCCTCAGCAGCAGCAACAGAAGTCTTCTACTTCCTCAGGATTGTACTGGGCTGTCCTCATCAGCTTCCTCATCTTCATTGTGTGAGAAGATAACTCTTCTTTGCTTCTTTGCAGCAGGAGCATCATAAGGTTCCCTGATAATAATGCCACCAGCTGGTCTCTTGGGGGCAAGCT
Source organism: Sophora flavescens (assembly GCA_030762895.1). Lineage (NCBI taxonomy): Eukaryota > Viridiplantae > Streptophyta > Magnoliopsida > Fabales > Fabaceae > Sophora > Sophora flavescens. Next base: position 104,064,991 of record CM061069.1, on the reverse strand, counting down.
TCCTTGTTCCAGTGGTCTTTTGCCTAGTTACTCTTTTTACTCCTAGAACTTCAACATTGTTTTGTTCCACCATTTCTTCTTTAGTTTTCATTAACTCCTCAGTCTTGGCCATTGCAGCAGCAGCATAGGTACTGAGGTTCATATTAGCTATATTCATTTTACCAAAGTCTGCAGCCGACATTGGTTTTTCAATTAAGATCCTAGCTTGCTCCTCAGGAGTTCTTGCAGCAAGAATTTCATGAATTCCTTGAGCCTCGAAGATCTTGGAAGGAAGATGGCAATAAGGAAATGCTGAGAGTCTTTTCTTGTTAATCACAACATCTCTAAATCTTCCATACAGAATTCTTGGAAGATTGATCTTCGTTTCGGTAAGAAGATGGCAGAGGCAGAATTTGTGCAGAGAGGAGAGGTTGTCTTTGGAACCAACCTTATGAAGAACCACCTTATTAAGAAGCTGATGAAGGATACCAACAATGTCCTTCATTTCAACAGCTTTCCAAGTGTGAGTTATGACTGTATCTTCTTTCATGAGACAGACTTCAATGGTCTCAGAGCTCCCCAAATCCTCTTCCCATGACTCAGTAAAAATCAAACCTTCCTAATCACAGAAAATGGCATCAGCAATAGTCTTCTCCGAGACTACAATCTTCTTTCTTAACACCGTAGAGAAGAAGTCAGTATCAGTCACTTGAACATTCCTCCAGAAATCCCTAATCAGGTTGGGAAAGATAGTGACTTTCTCTGTGAAGAGTCCTCCCCACCCAGCTGCATTAACATACTTTCTTATGTCTGGGTTGTAGTCTTGCAACACTCCAAAGTTGAAATGATGCTCAATTGCAAAGTTGAGCTTATCCACGTTAAAGGTTGAAGAAGAAGCCATTTTAGGTGATCAGAGAGCTTAGGGTTTGAAAGCAGAGAGAGAGAGATAGCTCGAGAGGTTAGAGAAGTGTAAAGTTTTTCTCAAAGGGAAAATATTACTTTTAAAGGAATTTTGAATCTCAAAAGTTAAAAAAAACTTTTGACATGACGTGTCATTATGATAAAACGACGTTGGCAACTTGGAAATATAAAAAGGTCTTGATGGGATTGGTGGAAGAACTGACTCAACAAGGAGAATAAAGGATAAATTTGTCATTGAGACAAAATAAATGCGTTTATTAAAAAAAATGTGCTTAAACACAAGCAGATGTGAACTCGTCTGAAACTATACAATGGATGCGGTAACTAACAATAGTGGACGCGTCATATAGATGTGCAACACAACATGCAATAGACGCACAACTTTTAATAGGTATTAGACGAGCATAGGTAATAAACGCAAGATTAACAAAACAATTTTTTTTTCAAGGCTGGACGCCTAAATTAATCCAGACATATCATATTAAGATGCTTCCTAATAAAGATAAATCTGTCCTCTGCAAGAGGTTTAGTAAAGATATCTGCCCATTGATGGTCAGTATCTATAAATTGAATATCAAACACACCTTTTTGCACATAATCCAAAATAAAATGATGTTTATCTCTATGTGCTTCGCTTTAGAATGCAAAATTGGATTTTTAAATAGATTTATTGCAGCAGTATTATCACACATAAGCGGAATACTACTTACAAACACATTGTAGTCCTCCAATTGATGTTTGATCCAGAGAAGTTGTGAGCAGCAACTTGCAGCTGATATATACTCAGCTTCAGCAATTGATAAGGCAATTGTACTTTGTCTTTTGCTTGACCATGAGACAAGATTAGCTCCAATGAAGTGACATTCTCCACTAGTGCTTTTTCTTTCAATTCTATCTCCAACATAGTCAACATCACAAAAACCAACTAATCCGTAATCTTCATTTTTCTTAAAGCACAAACCAAGATTAGTAGTACATTTTAAATATATAAAAATTCTCTTAATTGTTGATAAGTGAGATTCTCTTGGATCGGATTGAAATCGAGCACATAAACATACATTGAACATAATATCAGGCCTAGACGCGGTAAGATATAAGAGAGATCCTATCATACCTCTGTATACCTTTTGGTTTTCCTTTTTATCTTTACCATCTTTGTTCAGTATGGAAGTGGGGTGCATAGGATTATTCATTGGCTTACAATCACCATCTTAAACTTCTTCAGTAGCTCTTTTGTATACTTAGTTTGGTGGATGAGCACCTCGTCCAAGGTTTGTTGTACTTGAAGTCCAAGGAATAATTTGAGTTCTCCCATCATACTCATTTCAAACTCTTTCTGCATTAACTTAGAGAATTCTTTGCATAGAGACTCATTAGTACCACCAAAAATAATATCATCAACATATATTTGTACAACTATGAAATTAGACTTAATGGATTTTCTAAATAAGGTTGTGTCAACCTTTCCTCTATTGAGTCCATTTTCCATAAGAAAGGAACTTAGTCTGTCATACCAAGCTCTAGGAGCTTTCTTAAGACCGTACAAAGATTTCTTAAGCTTATATACATGTTCAGGATGGGTTTCACACTCAAAACCCGGCGGAGGTTTCATAACATAGACTTCTTCATTAATAAAGCCATTTAGAAAAACACTTTTAACATCCATCTGAAAAAGCATAATACTATTATGTGCAGCAAATGAAAGTAGAATTCTAATAGCTTCTATTCTAGAAACATGTACAAAAGTTTCAGTATAATCTATACCTTCTTCTTGAGAGAAACCTTGAGCAACAAGTCTTGCTTTGTTTCTTATTACCTTACAATTTTCATCAAGTTTGTTTCTGTCAACCCACTTTGTTCCAATCACTGATTTGTCTTTGGGCAGTGGAACCAGAGTCCAAACATCACTTCTTTCAAACTGATTGAGTTCCTCTTGCATAGCTAGAATCCAACCATCATCCATCAGAGCCTCGTCTACTGTCTTTGGTTCCATCCTAGAGACTAATGCAGAAATATCTTGTTCTCTGAAGATTGATCTGGTTCTTATTTTGTCATTGGGGTTTCCAATGATCTGATCTTGTGGATGATAATTCTTGAAGTACCAAGATTTTTGAACTTTATGATGTTGAGAAGTGGAAGTTTCTGGTTGTTGAGTTGGGTCATCTGCTTGATCATCAACTTTTATCTCTGGCGAGTCTCCTGGAATGTTTAGATCAAGATCTGCAAATGTTTCATCTAGCTCTGATAATTTCTTATCAGGCTGTTTGTCATCAAACTTGACATGAATACTTTCCTCTACAATCAGAGTCCTAGAATTATAAAATCTAAAACCTTTAGATGTTTCAGAATATCCTAATATTATTCCATTATCCGTTTTAGCATCAAACTTACCAAGTTGATCTTTAGTATTCAGTATATAGCACTTACATCCAAAAGGGTGAAAATAAGATATGTTGGGTTTTCGTCCTTTCCACAGTTCATAAGGAGTCTTATTCAAGATAGGTCTAACATATTTTCTGTTCTGAATGTAGGCAGTATTAACAGCTTCAGCCCAGATGTGTCTAGGGACAGAGTTATCATCGAGCATAGTCCTAGCCATCTTTTGAAGAGATATGTTCTTTCTCTTTACCACACCATTTTGCTGTGGTGTTCTAGGTATTGATATGTTGTGAAGGATATCACTTTCTTCACATAACTTATGAAGTGGCTCATTTTCAAACTCCCCCCTTGGTCATTTCTGATTGAAGTGATACACATGCCTTTTTCATTCTATACACGTTTGCAGAATACAGAAAAGACCTTAAAAGACTCATCCTTGTGAGTTAGGAACATAACCCATGTCCATCTAGTGTAATTGTCTATTATGACAAGAATATATTTCTTACCACTGACAGAGGCAGTCCTTGTTGGACCAACAAGATCAAGATGTAGCAACTCTAGTGGTCTATTGGTACTAACAACATTCTTAGATGTACCATGCCCACTTTTTCCACACACTTTTCAAAAGGTGTTGGACGAGCTAGACTTAGGTTTTGTATATTTATTTGGAACTTTTGAAGCTCTATGCTGTGTAAGAGGTTTTGACTTTTTGTGAGATGCATCTTGCTTCTCTTTGTCATAACCAAGACCCATTTTATCATTGGGTGACCTAGAGTACCTTAAAATGAGACTAAGATTATCTGAGCCATTTACAAGCTTTGACAGGGAATCTGTTAGATATGTTACATCTTGTTTCAGTTTTGCAACTTCACAAGAAACATCAGGTTCCCACACCATTTTGTCAACTAGACCTATATTCACTGGTTTTAGTATGTCATTTTCATCTTTAAGGTTTTGTTTCTCAGTGCAGACCCTATCATATTCTCTAGTCAGTTTAGAAAATTTCTTTTTGAGACTCTTATATTCTCGTGATAGTATAGACGACTCATGTAACAATTCATCAAAAACATTTTGAAGAGTGGACGGGTCAGAGTCCATTACCTCAGCATCAGTGTATTCGCTTTCTGATGTAGTGTCTGCCATGAGACAGATATTTGCCTCTTCCTCAGCTTCATTTTCTTCATTTGATAAAGATAGGTCAAGATCCTCCCATGTAGCCATTAAGCATTTCTTCTTTTTCAAGAATTTCTTTTTATCCTTTAGCTCGTGGCAGTCAGCTTTGAAATGACCAGGTTTCTTGCATTCAAAGCACAATGATGGACCTTATTCCTTGGAGTCTGACTTCTCCTTGGAAAACTTTTTGTTGAGTTGCTTCCTTCTGAAATCACCTTTCTTTCTCCATATATGTTGAATCATCCTAGAGATAAAGGACAGTTCAACCTCTTCTGATCCTTCATCATTATCAGAGGATTCAGACTCATTTGGTGACCCAGCAGCTTTGAGAACTTTTGAAGAACATTCTTTCTTTTCCTTTAGGGCAATAGATTTTCATTTTCTGGAATTTTATACTTCATTAAGTTCAAGTTCATGAACCATGAGAGATCCAAGAAGCTCTTCCAGAGGGAGTGTATTCAGGTTTTTGGCTTCCTGAATAGCAGTTACTTTGCGTCTCCATTGTTTGGATAGATTTCTTAGGATTTTTCTGACATGATCTCTATTTTCATAAACTTTTCCAAGAGATCTGAGACTGTTGGTGATGGTTTGGAATCTTCCAAACATTTGGTCTATTGTTTCATGTTCACCCATCTTGAACAGCTCATACTGACGAACCAGCATGCTGATCTTTGATTCCTTAACTTGTGAGGAACCCTCATGAGCTAGGGCAAGAGTATCCCAGATTTCTTTAGCAGTATTCCAGCTGTGAACTTTGTCATGTTCAGATATCGTTATAGCACATATGAGATAGTGCTTAGCCTTCAAATTCAGCTGATGTTGGTTTTTCTGCTCTTGAGTCCATTGGGCTCTAGGAACAGCATCTCTAGCTTCATCTCTTGGGTCAGTGTAGCCGATTTCAATCAGCTCCCAAATATCTACATTCTGTGCATCTAAGAAGGCCATCATTCTCTTCTTCCAGTAGTCAAAATCTACTCCATCAAATAGAGGAGGTCTTTCGATAGCTTGTCCTTCTGCATCCATGGTTGTTGGATCGTACTTCCTCAGCACTTGTTAGATGCTCAACCCTTTCGAGGTCGAGTTCTGATACCAACTGATGTTAACACAGAGTTAATGTTTGATCTTCTTAACTCACTATATGTGAGGATATGACAGTTTAAGATCAGATAAATATTTTCATAATATTCAAACTAGGAAATATCGACTCTTGCTCTTTAAAGAAATATGAGTATGAGTGATTGTAGTTTTACAAAAGTTGAGCTCGTAAGGTTATGCAGTCAAGAGTCGTTCTTCAGTATTTCAGGTCTTCTATTTATAGTGACCTTCTTCTTCACTCGTATTTCTTCAACGGTTACTTTGAATAATCCTGTTTAGAGATAGCATTTAATGCATGATATCCGTTGTGACTGATAGCTTGATTGTGGTAATGCTGAATAGTATTCTTGGTTATCGAAGTAGCATGAAATTGGAGGTTCACTCCTCTGAGTATTGTAGCTTGAGAACTTGTTGTTCCTCCTTTGTGAACAATCCAGCTTTTTCAGCCATAAAGTTGTCATCGTACAGATCGTTTTGCAGTATCTTATTATACGATTATGCTTTTTGCATTTCTTGATGGTACTATGTTTCTTTTACAACAAGGTAAAATATTAAAGCAGATAGGACAATAGTGAAGAACAAATATTCTATTGAAATAAATATCAATCATTTGAAATAAATCCAAGAGATTCGGATAGCATTTATTTATTCGTAGATGGAGCTCGTCTACTTTAAAAAACTCCGTCTACTTAGTTGTATGTGAGATCAAGTCTGTTTCAACAGATTCTTTTGCTCGTCCGATGACGTGGCATATCCTCTTGCCTATCAAGTCTTTGGACTTGCTGTATCTAACAAGTTATTTTGGTATTCGTCTAGCAAATATTTAGAGCCTCGTCTACTTAAGAAAAAGTCTAATCAATTAAATAAATAAGTAACTTTACCAAAATATTGAGCAGCCCGTCTACAAGGGTGGACACGTATTTTTCAATGAAAACTTATCCCATGTTTCTTTTACTTATATTTAAATATTCCTGTATAACTGAAAGCATATGATAGATCTCAACTAACACTTTCCCAAGCAAATTTAATCATTTTGTTAGCATCAAAACTTAGAGATTATTTAATCCAAAATCACTTTGGTTCCAACATTACACTGCAGGATCCTTCCTTGTTTCGGTAATTTGTTGGTGCCCTTCAGTATGTGACCTTGACCAGGCCCGGACTCCCTTATTGAGTCTCACTGGCGTGCTGGGAAGCGCATTCTTCGGTACCTTAGTGGCACAACTCAGTTTGGTCTGCTACTACAACCAGCCAAACCAGATGGAAAATTGTCCTTGAGAGCATACAACGACTCTGATTGGGCCAGTGATCTTGCATATTTGTTGGACCAAACCTTGTGTCATGGAGCTCCAAAAAGCAACCTTTGGTAGCTAGATCAAGTACCGAAGCTGAATATAGAAGCATGTCACACATAACTTCTGAACTTATTTGGCTAGAATCTCTTTTAACTGAGTTTCAAGTTCAATATCATACACCTATGCTTCTATGTGACAATCTAAGTGCAGTATTGCTCTCTCACAATATCATACTTCACGCGCGGACCAAACAGATGGAGCTTGACATAGTGAGGGAAAAGGTAGTATCTAAATCCCTCTTGACCCAACATGCGCTTACCTCCTATTAGCTAGCCGACCCTCTCATCAGGCCATTGCCTTCCACTTGGTTTGCAGAATCTAGGACCAATCTCAAGGTTGTTGCCTTCCCTCAACCACCTTGAATTTGTCAGGGGCTATCAGAGTATACTAGTAGAATAAAGTACTTGTACAGTATAGCTCAGCAAACGTAAATAACAGATTCGATTAGATTATACTAGCTGTGGTAGTCATAATTAGTTACTCATTTGTACAAGAGTATAAATACTCTCTCATGTAACTGATCATGTAAGAATTCATTTCAACTATCAATTCAATACAAAGAGTTGACACTTTTCTCTTTATTCTTTTACTTTATTACAAACTCATCAAGTCTTTGACAATCAATAATCAATAATTTACTTTAATCTTCACACAAAGATGTAAAGAATTGAAAAATTAAACTGTTTTACCAATGGGGTGTTGGTCTAGTAGAAGCAAATAACCCCCATAAGGAGGAGAGCCTAGGAAACCCGGGTTCAAATCCTTGTCGAGTCACCCCCATTAGGAGGCTGAGAACCAATGGGTAAAATCCTGCTCAATTCTATTGAAGCCAATGCCATAGCTATTTTCTCAAGGGCGGATCTTCTCAATGACTGTTGTATGGGTGTTTGTGGATTGGATTTGATAGGTTTTGAGCTAAAAAGTCATCTAATCCAATGATGAAAACAACACGTGGTTTGGATTGGATCGGTTTACTTTTTTAAGAAAATCTAATCGAATCCAATCCAATCAATTGCGGTTTGGATTGGATTGGATAATTCGGTTTTTGTCTTACTTTATTTTTTTCCTTATGTCAAGTGTCCTTTCTACTTATTTAACAATGGACAAAAGATAATTTTCATTTAAGGGAGCTAGTTTAGGTTGCCCAATACCTATTTTAACCTCCATCTACACTGGAACAGTAGAACCTTTGTTAAAGCCAACAATTGTTTCTTGACAAAATATTGGGAGTTTGAGAAATTTAATTATTGATATTTTTTAACACGTTCTTTTATGTTGAAAATTCTTTTATGTTAATTCTCTATATCTACTCCTTCTTATCCTATTTTTTCCTTGAATAATCTACAAATAAAATCGTAATTAATTATTTTTCAAATTACTTAATCGATTTCCTATTTTTCATGTTTACTCAATCAAGTATATATATGTTATGCATCATAACTTTTAGCAAAATATAACTTCAAGACATTAACATTTATTCTAAATAATCTCATATATGTCATTCCAACAAAAATATTAAATAAAAGTATGAAAAACAATATTTAAGTATGAGTAATACTATAATTTCAAAAATAATAGTATATGTCTATAGTAGATTGGTTTGGATTTGATTTCACTAGGGGATCCAAAATCCGATCCAATCCAATGAAAAAAGCAGTTTTTTTGGTTTTTTGATTTTTCGATTCGGTTTTTGTGGTTTAAATTGGTTGATGACACCCCTAATGACAAGGAGGAGCCTTGGCTCACCCAAGATTTTTTTTTTCTTTGTTGATATATACACACACACACACACACATATTTTACCAGTAATGATATATATATATATATATATATATATATATATATATATATATATTCTTGCAATTTGTTTTAAAATGGCTTATAATAGCATAGTGGTAAAATTATTCACCCGAAACTATTTGGATTAGAGTTCGAATCGTTGGCTCGAGTTTTTCCCCAGTTTTGTACTTTATTACACAAAAGTAATAGTAAAAATACTCTAAACGATACTTGAACTCGCTCAAGTGCATAGAATTGGTCGAATGTATTTATATATATTTTGCTTATTCTTCGCCCCCTCAAAAGATTTAATTAGTCAAGCTCTTCCACTGTTCTTTCCCATTCTATGATGGTTGCTGTTCCTGCCGAGATCCGACTTGTCGAAATCTCGCCGTAGAACGTTTGACCAAGAGTGAAAAATGGGGGTTGTTTTAGATTATGAATTGACAGAATATTGTACTCTGGTCCTACGTATCCCAGTGGGAATCAAAGTCAGACATAGTTCTTAGTTCAACCCTTGGTCATATAGTGATCTCAATCCCTTAATCTTGTATCTCATGAATACCAGCGAGCAAGGACTCTTCACTAGTCTCTTGGTCAAGCTGGTTCCTCTAATACGCTTAAGGGAGATTCACCTAGGTTAGTGAAAAGTGAGTCTCTCTTTTGGGTTCTCCTCCTTTTATAATAGGAACCCCATATCTTTAAGAGATCTGGATTTATCTCCTTTTATCTCTTAAATCTTCTTTGAGATATGATTTCCTTAATTTGAGGGATTTTATCTCTTCTAACCGGATAAGGTTATTTGAGATAATATCAGGATTATTAAAGATAATACCAATGTCTTATCCTTCCCACCTTTATTGGATCGGGTATCCAAGCTCGGTGACCGGGTTTTACTCCTCGGCCAGTACACAAGTCCCCCCAAGCTTTGAACTATTAGAAGCGTAAAAGTTTTCATGATAGTAGCCGAGCTTGTCCTTTAAAAACCTTATTTGGAGAATCTAAGGTTTATGGTGTAGGTTCTCTTCCCCTTTTTACCATAGTCTTAATGACTGATCTTGTAACTCGGCCATTCGTTCAACCTCGGTGACCGAGCTTAGAAACTTGGTCTCTTTAGCCTTTCAAGTTGGCGAGGTAAGTGGCCGAGCTTCACACTTCGGTCTATATATATCTTTTAATTCGGTGAACACCTCGGGCGACCGAGCTACACACTTTGAGTTGGCGAGCTTTACACCTCGGCCCATATACAAGTCCCCCCAAGCTTTAAGATTTTTTGAATGCATGGAAGCTTCTTTGAAGGAGTCGAGCCTAGCCGAGACGGAGGTAGTCGTCTTAGTTTTGGACTATGACCAAAGTTTCTTGGTTCCCGAGATGAGAAGAGACGTTGCCTTTGTCATTAAGGCAAGGCTTACTTGTGACGTGGCCTTTATGGCCTCATTTCCGAGACCAACTCGTCGGCTGCGTGCTCAAGTCTTTAACTGCTGCAGTACATTTTTCGATGTACTCGACACGTCTCTGCTATTTGTGTGTCAAATTTACGCAGATCTGAAGAGACTTTTCTCTTCCTTCGCATGGCGTCTTTCATTATTACTTTTTGGAAAGTAATGTTAAAACCCTCTGTTAAAACCGTTCTTCTTCGAGCTCTTCCTCTCCAAGCTTTCTGCATTCTCTTTTTCCTTCCAGGTACGTCCTTCCCATTTCTTCCATTTTCTATTTGCCTCTGTTGCTTCTTTATTTGGTCACGGAGGCTTCCTTTGAGGTATCTCAGAATGCCTCCAGTGAGGTTCAAATCATAGAACCTGAAATAGATCCTATCGGGGAATCTTCCCATTCTTCGCCTTCTTCGAAGGGTAATGGAGATAACCCTAAATACACTTCTTCTTCATCTTCTAATGAGAGTAGCTCTGCTACTCCTGTAGCCATTACTGCCCCTAAGCACCGCAAGCGCGCCGCTAGGGTTCCTAAAGAGCCCATTCCAGACATTACCATTCCTGGGTATTCATGGGTTAGACCTGAAGTAGGGGTGTTCTTTTCTAACTTTAGGAGTCGTGAATCCCTTAGGAGTGTTAAGAACTAAATTTGTCAGGTCCCTTCTTATGTTCGCAGGTTGCCTTGCTCAGAGGAGGAGCATGTCTTCCTGAGAGCTCTCCCCGTCAAGCCACACTTTACTTATTTCTATATAACTTTTTTTGAACAAAGCAATGTCACCCTTCCTTTTACCCAATTTTAGTGCAACGTTCTGAGAATCATGAACGTTGCCCCTACTCAGTTGCATCCCAACAGTTGGGCCTTCTTGAAGGCTTTCCAGATCCTATGTAGTCAAGCAGGGATGATGGCTACCGCTCCCAAGTTCCTTTATTTTTATAAAGTTCGGTTCGGGGACCGAATTGGATGGATTTCTCTCGGTGGGGTTGAGGGTAGAGGTATCATCGACCTCTATAAGAGTTCTTATAAATTTTTTAAGTCAGACTTTTTCAAGGTCCGACCTTCCGAAGGCCATGAGTCCATATTTTTTAATTCTGAAGGGGAGCCGAGGTTTCCCTTTTATTGGCAGCCCCATCCTTCTAAATTTTCCAGTTATGACCTTGGTTCTATGATCGATGATGAGCGAGCCGATGTGGATATTTTGAAACTCTATCCTCGACCATTGCCTTGTGGGAGGCTTTTAAAATTACCCACCTCTTCCACTCGGTGTGCCGACTTTGATCGTAAGTATTTCTTCTTTAGATACTGTTGATGCACTTAAAAATTCTGCCTTTTAACTCGCCTGATTTCTTTTACAGTGATCATGGGAAAGTTTAATTATAAAGCGTTGCTAAAGAAGTTGGCGCATCAAGAGGCTGCTGGTGCTTCAGCTCCGGCTCCAGACAAGAAGGGAAAGAAGAAGACCGCCACAGCTGATATTCAATCCATTTGAGATTACGAGGCGGAGTACTACTCCCTTTCCTATAACCTGCGAAGAGCCTATCACCGAGGAGCGGGTTGAAGGGACCCCCTTCGTGACTGATCTAACTTCGGACGCAAAGTGGTATAACGGCCACGGCAACCCTGGGATCAGTTCACTCTGGGATAATGATTTCAATCCTGGCCCACTTATAGATGGCCAAATTCTCAAGCCCGCCAATCCTCGGCTGTTGCTGGAGCAAGGACCAGAGGTAAGTATGGAGGCCGCCGCTGCCTATGCTCTCCGTATTTCATCCATTACCCTCTTTTGGGGTAATGAATTGTCAAATAATATGAAGAATATGGAGGCTATGAGGGCTGACGTCGCTCGCGCTTTGTTGGTGCGTGAAGAACTGGCTCAAGCCGTCACTAAATGTGAAGAATAGGCTCGGTCTCTTGGTCAGCTGAAAACACAAAAGACTGAGCTGGAGAAAATCAACGCCTCCCTCCGAGCTGAGCTAGACAAGGAGAGGGCTGATGAGTGTGATTTCACCTCATCTTTGTTTATCATTTTACATGCATTTTCATATAGTTTAGTCATATTTAATTTGATTTTTGTTAATTTTACCTTGGAACGGGTAAGGCGGTTTTTGTGGTGTTGTTTTGCAGAAATCAAGGGTAAAATGCTCAGGATCAACCATGATGGAGCTCGGATGAAGATGGAGCTTGAAAAGTGAAAAAAATGAGCCAAACAAAGCCCATCACGGCTTAGTCGTTATGTCCATCACGGCCATGATCAAGCAGAGCTAAAAAGGAAGAAAGACTGAAGTCAGAACTGGTCACGGCCTAGTCGTGATGCCCATCACGGCCGTGACCTGTCAGCTGAACCAGACCCTCACAAGTCAGAATCTGTCACGGCCTAACCGTGATGAGCATCAAGGCCGTGACAGACCAATTACTGAAGAAGCGCCCAAGGCAGAAGCCGTCACGGCCATGACGTGCATTACTTGGATCTGAAGCAACTGATTTTGATCTGATTTGTGTTTGATTGGGATTCAAACCTCCCAAATCTATAAATATGGCATCAAGTCAAAGGCTTTGGAAGGCTTTTGGATGCTACTCTTAGGCTATAATTTAGGATCTCCCTTCTTCTTCTTCATCTTCTTCTCTTAGTTTTATTTTATGTTGTTGCCAACCAAGCTTGTCATCATTATGACAATGCTTGAGTAGTAGCTTAATTTCTAGGGATTGGGGCTATGCCCGAGATCTGATTTATGTTGTTAATTTGATGTTATATCTTTGTTAATTGTGACTTTGCTTTAGATATGATTTCTAGTGTTTTAATCACTTGTAAATCTGGTGCGCAGTTATTTGCATGTTGTAGACATTCGAAGGAGGAACCTAGCGGTGAATTTAGGTGTCGGATCTATAGAATCAGACTTAGGACTGAAATCATGAGAGTTAGAAGCCATCCTTCGAGGATTAACGAATTGTCACAAAACGTAAAGGGTCCAATCTAAATTCAACTACCACGAGAGTAGGGGTTGGTTTAATTGGGCACGGTTTTTGTAACCCGAGAGGGAGCTTAAACTATTTGAGGATAAATTCGCCTTCAAGGAAATTTTGATAATTAACAAAGGGAAATCAATTTAGTAACATAAACGATCTTGTTGGTAACCCAAATCCTTAGGAATCCATTTAGATCTGAAAAATCATTAACCGATTTACTTTCTGTTTTACTTGATTCTGATTTTAAGTTATCTCTTGTTTCAAAAATCCAAAACCCTTTCAAAATCTTTTTGTTTTACAGTGCAGTTTAATCAATTCGATAATTAGTTGCGATTTGAGATCATGGTCTCTATGGGATCGATATCTTTTTATTACGTGGCGACAATCAGGTACACTTGCCGGAATCGCACGTGCACTCGCACGAGGCACATCAAGGGCCGAGAAGCTCAGCCTTGTGAAGGCTGCCGAGGAACTTCAGAAAGAGAAAGAGGCCAACCTCGACCTTCGCCAGTCCCTGTATGCCGATAAGGAAGCCACTCTAAAGTTTCAGTCTGATGTAGCTGAAGCTGAGGCTACCATCATTAAGGAGCACGTCAGTGGGTTCTTTCGTGTTATGCAACAGATTCAACGCTTCAACCTAGATGCTGACTACTCCCAAGTGGATGTGGACAAGGACTTCAACAAGGATGGAATTATGGTTCCTCTGTCCTTGCTCGAGGATGAAGAAGAGGCAGGCCAGGAGGAAGAGGAAGTTGAGGAGAAAACGGTTGAGGATGGGGGAAACGGGGGAACAGTTTTATCTGATCCATCTTATACTATTCCTCCGGGTGCTGAGGATATCGTCAACTATACTCCTGCTGGAATCTTTCCTCATGGGGATGCCCATGAGTAACTTAGAAAAAATAATTCTTTTATTTTGTTCCTAAGGTAATGCCCTTTTCGTTCTAAACCTTTTGTACTCATGGGATTTGCCCCTTTAATTAATGGAATTACATGTTAGTTTCTAGATCACGAGTTGCTTTTGACTTTTCAAACTTAGAAAAAAAAAATTTATGTTCATGCCTCATTTTTTCCTTTCGGCTTTTGGAGCTAGAGCTTGTAACTTTTTTCTAAGTTAGTGCTCGGTTTTTACATTTTTGCGTGTTACTCGGCTTACTCGAGTTTTTGGAACTCGGAATACCTGTAGGTTTTTACTTACCTTCGTAGGCATTGGTTGCCTTTTTAGGTCAGCCATTCGACCTTGGTTTGGTCAATCTTAGCTCGGATTACCTCTTTAGATTTTTAACTACCTTTAGATGTTGTTTACATTTTTAGGCTCGACATTTCGACCTCAACTCAGTCGATTTTAGCTCGGACAACCTTTTTAGGTATTTAGTTGTTGCCTCTTTAGGTTCGGTATTTCGACCTTAACTCGGTCGATTTTAGCTCGGTCAACCTTTTTAGGTCTTTAGTTTTACGTTTTTAGGTCCGGCATTTCGACTTCAATTAGGTCGATTTTAGCTCGGTCAACCTTTTTAGGCTTTAATTTTTCATAAATAAAATTTTGACCATTTAACAGTATTCTTGCCCAATATTGCAACTGAAATTGATTCTATTTATTTATTTTTCAGGGTGTGCCTCATTAAAACGTTCCCGGTCAAAACCTCGTGGGAAAAAGACTGGGGTAGGAAAAAGAGTACATCACCTACTTACATAACTTTAACTAAAATAAAACTTAAGTTGGGAAGTGTCCCAAGTTCTTGGAACGGCCTTCCCTGACAACTCTTCTAGCCTATAAGCACCATTTCCTAGGCTTTCAACTATTCTGAATGGTCCTTCTCAGTTTGCTGCGAGTTTACCCTCTTTGGAGTCTTTTCTTGCATCATTTTGTAGTTTCAATACTAAGACGCCTTGTAGATACTCCCTTGGGTGCAGCCTTGAGTTGTATTTACGAGTTGTTTTCTGCTTGCATAGTTCTTCCCAGATTCTTGCTTCATCTCGAACTTCTTCAACCATGTCAAGCTCAACTCGGACTTCTTCTTCATTCTTATTTTGGCCGTGATGCTGCCTTCGGAGAGAGAGTTCACCAAGCTCAACTGGAAGCATTGCATCGGTCCCATAGGTTAACCTAAACGGTGTTTCACCCGTTGATGACTGTGACGAGCAATGGTAAGCCCAGAGGATGCTTGGTAATTCTTTTGCCCAGCTCCCTTTGATTGGCCTAACCTTTTCTTGAGCTCGTTCAAAATGACTTTGTTGGCTGCTTCTGCTTGGCTGTTGGTTTGTGGGTGTTCAACCGAGGTTACCTTATGTTTGATTCCGAGGTTGGGGTAGAACTCTCCGAGCCCTTTATTAGTGAACTGCTTTCCATTATCAGTGATAATTGAGTAAGGTAATCCGTGTCTGCATATGATGCTTTTCCACACAAAATTTTGTACCTTTTTAGCTGTTATGGTGGCTAATGGTTCAGCTTCAATCCACTTAGTGAAGTAATCAACCCCTACAAGCAAGAACTTGACTTGACCTTTAGCCATCGAGAAGGGGACGACTATATCCATCCCCCACATAGTAAAAGGTCATGACGAGAACATGGAATGGAGCTCTTCACCTGGAACTCACGCTATATTGGCGAACTTCTGACATGGCTCACACTTATTAATCCAGGTAACACAGTCGGATCTCATGGTCGGCCAGTAAAACTTCGCTCGCTGGACCCGAGCTGTTAGAGATCGGTCACCCGAATGCATTCCACAGATTCCTCGGTGCATCCCGTCCATTACGTACTCGGACTGCTCCTTTGTTATGCACGTTAGTAAAGGCATGGAGAATCCTCTTCTGTACAGCTCTCCATCTCGGATGGTGTAATGGCAAGATTTTAGACAAATTCTCCTCGCCTCCTTAGGATCATTGGGTAATTTGTCAGAGGCTAAGTATTTCCAAATTGGTGTCATCCAGCCACGATCGTAGTGCTCGGTCATTATCACCTCGGCACTTTTTATGCTCGATTCCAGGAGATTCTCCTGAATGAAAGTTCTTAGCTGGCCAGCTTTCTTGGTGCTAGCCAATTTAGACAACAGATCTGCCCTGGAATTTTACTCCCAAGGTATATGCTCAATAGTAAAATTATCAAATTCTGAAATTAAACTATTAACTTTGCAGAGATACCTGGTTAGTTGGGGATCCTTTGTTTGATAATCACTCGAGACTTTCCCTGTTACATGTTGTGTCGGAATTTTAATTCTTTGACTCCAACCTCTTTAGCTAGCATCAGTCCTGCAATAAGGGCTTCATATTCTGCTTGGTTGTTTGAAGCAGCAAACCCAAACTTTAAAGATTGTTCCATGATTAGATCATCAGGACCTTCAAGAATTATTCAAGCTCCGCTTCCTTTTAAGTTAGATGAACCGTCAACATATAGAAGCCAGATGAAGGATCCTGACCTCGGCTTATAAGAGAGCTTGGCAATGAAGTCGGAGAGACATTTTGCTTTCGTTGGTCCCCTCGACTCATGTTGCAAACCGAACTTTGACAATTCTACTGACCAAACTATCATTTGCCCGGGTAGATCGGGTTTCCTGAGCACCTGCTTTATTGGACGATCTGTTTTGATTATAACTTGGTGTGACTAGAAGTAAGGTCGTAACCTCCGAGCTGCCATGATTAAGGCGAGGGCTAGTTTTTCAATCACTTGATACCGTGTTTCTGCATCTTTCATAATTCTACTAACGTAATACACCGCCATCAGTTGTTTTTCTTCTTCCTGGATGATTACTGCACCGATTTCATAATCATTGACAGACAGGTATAAGTACAGATCTTTGTCGAGCTGCGACCGAGTGAGGATCGGGGGAGAAGTGTTGACGAATCTGGGCAAGTATACCCAGTCGTGCAAGTAATACGGTGGTAAGACCGGTTATCGTATCCACGGGGATTGGATGTCAACTACCAATTCGCAAACTCAGCAACTATCTAGACTAAACTATTGATCAAGAGAAAGTAAAACAAGCAAAAGAAAAGAAATAAAATCTTTTTGTCTTTTTGGGGACTTTTAACAAACACTTGGAGTGCAGAAAGGATATGTTGGGACTAGACTTCACCAAACATCTGTCTCATGTACTATCAGGACTAGATACCTCCCATTCATGCTTCAGATATTAAAATCAATCCACTAAACTACTCAAACCCCGATTCCTCGGATGGCAAGAGCCTAAATCCACTAATAGACCCTAATTCCTTAGGTGGCATAGATTAATGAATTTGCATTAAGATTAGGGATCATGTGATTACTAATAAACCTAGTTCCATTCCTAGATACAAGGCTTACTAGGTGATTAAATTCAATTCCGGTTATGATACGAACATCCCCATTGCATACCAAAACACAAATCAAGTCATGGGGGTGCTAGCCACAACAAGCATTAAGCACAGAAAAATTAATCACTAATACGAAGCATAAACATAGAATAATCAGTCAAGATAAATACATAATTATCAATTTGGTTACATCTAATCCCAACAAAGGGATTTAACTACTCATAAACAAAGAAAACCAAACCAGAGAAATAGGAGAAGAGGAGAGAAGAGGCCCCATGGGAGCTTTCCTTCTTCTTCAAAGCAACCCCTCTTGGCTCCCTTCTAGGGTTGAAACCCTAGCCCAGCTGCAGCCTCCAAATGCCTTCAAATGCCTCCCCCTGTCCCACTTTGTTCTGTCTGCTGCGTTCTTATTTATAGGTCTGCTGCGCGTCACGGCCGTGATGGCCATCACGGGCAGGCCGTGACGCGTTCTGGAGTGGGCGTACTTGCACAAAATGAAGTCTCGCGAGGCGAGCCCTACGTTCGCGACGCGAAACCCTAATTTTCTGGTTGGCCACGACCGTGATGTCTATCACGGGCAGGCCGTGACAGCCTCTGACTTTTGCCTTCTGCTCTGCTTGATCACGGACGTGATGGTCATCACGGCTAGGCTGTGATGGGCTCTGTTTGGCTCATATTCTTCACTTTTCAAGCTCTATTTCATCCAACCTCCACCATGGCTGATTTTGATCATTTTTACATTGAATTCCTGCAAAACAACACCAAGACACCGCTTCACCCGTTCCAAGGGAAAATCTAATAAAAATCAAACTAAGAATGCCTAATCTATATAAAAAATGCATGCAAAAGTATACAGAAAATATCATGTAAAATCACACTATCAAGAAGCTAGAAAAAGTTCCAGATCTTCAAAGGCTTTCTCACACTCCTCGGTCCAAGTGAACTCTTTTGGTCTTTTCAAAAGCTGGAAGAAGGGTCTTGCCTTTTCTGCGGATTTTGGGAGAAAGCGGGATAGAAAAGCTAATTGACCAGCTAGCCACTGAATCTCTTTCACACTCTTTGGGCTCCGCATTTCTATGACAGCTTTGTATTTATCAGGATTGGCTTCAATACCTCTGTGTGTCAGCATATAATCCACGAACTTCCCTCCTTGTACACCAAAGGAGCATTTCTCTGGATTTAACCTCATGTTGTACTTTATGAGTTGGATAAAAATTTCTTGGAGGTCGGCTGAGTGTTGCTTTGGGTCATAGGACTTTACCACCATATCATCATCATATACTTCTAGGTTCTTTCCGTTCTGGTTGACAAAGACTTTGTCCATAAGCCTTTTATATGTTACACCAGCATTTTTTAAACCAAAAGGCATTACTCGGTAGCAGTAGTTTGGCCCATCGGTCATAAATGCCATTTTTTTCTTCATCGGGTGGATACATCCTTATGTGATTGTAACCTGAGTATGCGTCCAAGAAGGACGAAATTTCGTACCCTGAAGCTCCGTCTACCAATCTGTCAATGTTGGGAAGAGGATAAGAATCCTTTGGACACGCTTTGTTGAGATCGGTGTAGTCGGTACACATTCTCCAATTACCATTGGCCTTTCTAACTAACATCACATTGGCTATCCAAGTAATGTATTTCACCTCTCTGATGAAATTTGCTTTGACCAGCTTGGTAGTCTCCTCGGCTACAGCCTGGCGCCTTTCTTCGCCAAGCTTTCTTTTTATCTAAGCTACAGGCCTCGCTTTGAGACATATAGATAGCTTATGGCACAAAAAATTAGGGTCTATGCCAGGCATATCCGATGTTTTCCAAGCAAACAAGTCGGCATTCTTCTTTAGAACAGCTTGAATCTGTTGTTTGAGCAAGGGGTCGAGCTGACTGCCAACCTTGGTGTACTGTTCAGCTTGGGCTCCCAGTTGGAACTTCTCTAAAGACTCTGTTGGTTCGGCTCTGGACTCATACATCTCCATCCTTGGATCTAGTTCAAACATACTGACCGAGCTTGCTGAGCTCACCGAACTGACCGAACTTACCACCTCTGCTTTATCATCTTTGGAATTTTTTGCGATGTACTGATCTTGGGTCACCTTCAAACTATCCACATAGCATTGCCTGGCCATCCTTTGGTCAGCTCGGACGTCAACTATCTCTCCAGACTCGGCTGGGAACTTCATTGTGAGGTGTGGAGTAGAGACAATCACGTCGAGTTCATTCAACGTCAGTCTTCCAATAAGGATGTTGTACGAGGTGCTAGCCTCTACGATAACATACCTGACTGATACGGTCCGGGAGGGCTTTCCCTCTGCAAACGTTGTCAAGAGGTCTATGTAACCTCGGGTTTTTACTTGCTCTCCAGTGAACCCTTCTAGCTTGTCTTCTTGCTCTTTTATCAGCTTTTCTGGAATTCCAAGCTATTTGATGGTCGCTAGGTATAAAATATAAGCTGAGCTTCCCTGATCAACAAGTGTTCGTTTGACCGAGTAGTTGGCTAATTCGACCGTTATCACCATTGGGTCGTCTTGATTAGGATCCAGCCCTTGGAAGTCATGATCTGAGAAAGTTATGGGAGGTCTCGACCTTGTAGGTTTTTTAGACACCGTGTTGACAGATCGGATGGATTTTATATGACACCGCCGAGCTGAACTTGTCATTCCTCCACCTGTAAAATCTCCTAAGATTGTATTGATGACCCCTCTGACTCCTCCTTCTGCTTCATCATTAGGAGCCCTCTGATTGTTCACCCGATCACTGTTCTGATTGTTCCTTTGATGATTCGCATCTCGGTTACGATTGTCATAACCGCGTCTCCCTCGTCGTCGACCAGCTCGTCCACCTCCATTATTTTCTCGACGAACGAACCGGTCAAGACGACCTGCTTGTACCAAGTCTTCATTTTTTTCCTGGACTGTTTTACAGTCTTCAG
This sequence comes from Sophora flavescens, assembly GCA_030762895.1. NCBI lineage: Eukaryota > Viridiplantae > Streptophyta > Magnoliopsida > Fabales > Fabaceae > Sophora > Sophora flavescens. The sequence goes on along the minus strand of CM061069.1, from coordinate 104,044,699 downwards.
TGGAGTGACCGTAGTTTTGATGCCACTTACACTCTTTACTTCTGTCAGTATGGGCCGGGAGTCTTAGAAGGCCGAGGTAAGGTGAGTAACTCGACATTGCACCCCTCCTGGAGAATGGTTGCACAGGATCGATTTAGCAGGGTATAGGACTGCTACGTAGGTTGCCTATCTGAGAACCCCCTTTCATTACTCTTTTGGACCCTTTATGGATTGGCTCCTTTGTCTATTTCTTTGCTCGGGACCGAGCTTTTGTCCTCAAAGCTTCTTTCCGTCTTTTTGGATTCTACCATCTCTTCTGAGTTCATGAAACCTGTGGCTTTTTCTTATAATTCTTCAAAGTCTCTCGGTGGTTTCCGAGATAAGTACTCAAAGAAAGGCCCCGACTTCAAACCGCCCATGATGGTATGGAGACAGAGTTCCGAGCTCATATTGGGAATTAAAATTTTTTTGGCACTAAAACGAGCCATATAATCTCTAAGTGATTCATTCTTTTCTTGTTTACAATTCATCAGCGAGACCGATTGCCTTTTATGCTTTTGGCTTGCTGCGAATTGTGCAGTGAACTTAGTTACAAGCACATCAAAGGAATAAATTGACCGAGGTGGAAGATTCGTAAGCCAGGTTAAGGTAGGGCCTTGCAAAGTAGTGGAAAATTTTTTCACATGATGTAACACCCGGGTGCCGACAAGGGCAGGGAGTGATCGCCGGTGCAAGAAGGCACGAACAAGGAGCGGATCTCGGCAAGCTTCTAGGCGGAGGGACACATGAATGAACCGATTACACACCCAAATGAGAGGGATCCTGAGACTGTGTAGGTATGGGACTATACAATTGAGGAAGACCTATATGAATTGATTGGTACTACCTATACTAACAAGATGCATCTTCTTTTCGGTAGTCCATCACTTAAGAACTCCACTGTTAAGCGTGCTTGACTTGGAGCGATTTTGGGATGGGTGACCTCCTGGGAAGTTTTCCCAGGAAGCGTGTGAGTGAGGACAAAACATGCTGGAAAGACCCGTGTTGGTCTGTGGGGATAGTCGTCAATCCATAAAGCAATCAGGGATGTTACACATGACGGCTTCCAAATCGGTCACCAAGTAAACAGAAGAAATAAAGGATTCTACGTGCTCGGTTGGTTCAGTGGTGCCATTGAATTTATCAATGTTAAGAGGCTTAAAATGTCTACGCATGATTACCTCATCGATGTCATCCGTGAACGGCAGCCTCGATCGTCAGTCTGTTACCCTTTCTTTCTGGATAGTCCCTTCTGCACGAGATTTAACTCCTGAACCCTCTGGGTGAGGTTTGGTCTTGGACGGTCCACTCGTATCATGATGAGAAGGTACGTACGATGGATCCTTTTGGCTATCCTCGGGTAAGGATTGCTCTTCCTCGAAAGGCATCACTGATCTTTCTCTTTTCCGAGCTCTCAACAGCCTTTGATTTTGAGCACGTATCTCCTCGTTCTCCTCACGCAACTGCCTTAACTGTGCCATAACCTCTCCCAGCTGAGGGGTATCTTCATTGATGGGCAGGGGATTGTCACGGTTCTAGCTCGTGTTCGAAGCCTCATGATCTAAATGGATCGTACTGTTCGCCCTTCCCCTTGTTCCATTCCGTGTAGTCACCATCAAGCTTTCTTATGGAACCGGGGAAAGTTTTTCCTCGGCCCCACGGTGGGCGCCAAATATTCCTGCGGAGTTCCGCCTTGTCGAAATCTCGCCGTAGAACTTTTGACCAAGAGTGAACAATGGGGGTTGTTTTAGATTATGACTTGATATAATATTGTACTTTGGTCCTACGTTTCCCTGTAGGAATCAAAGCCAAACGTAGTTCTTAGTTCAACCCTTGGTCATACAGTGATCTCACTTCCTTAATCTTGTATATAATGAATACCAGCGAGCAAGGACTCTTCAATAGTCTCTTGGTCAAGCTGGTTCCTCTAATACGCTTAAGGGAGATTCACCTGGGTTAGTGAAAAGTGAGTCTCTCTTTTGGGTTCCCCTCCTTTAATAATAGGATCCTCATATCTTTAAGAGATCTTGATTTATCTCCTTTCATCTCTTAAATCTTCTTTGAGATATGATTTCTTTAATTTGAGGGATTTTATCTCTTTTAACTGGATAAGGTTATTTGAGATAATATCAGGATTATTAAAGATAATATCAATATCTTATCCTTCCCACCTTTATTGGATCGGGTATCCAAGCTCGGTGGTCGGGTTTTACTCCTCGGCCAGTACAGTTGCTGTCATACTACTGATACAAGTTACGTATGAGGTGTTGTTGCTGTTATTTGTAACAGGGGAAGAATATTGGCTTGATCTTGTTTTGGGAAAGGATGACCATATCTTGTTTAGTTGGGTGGGTTGCTTTGTCTTGTTTTTTTTCCTATGTAATGTTCTTGGTTTGAGTTATCCCTTGTAATCATATAATAACATTTTTTTTGTTATAAAAAACAATATCAAGCAGTTCTATTTTTTGATCCAAAACTTTGATTGCTTAAGATTTGATAAAAAAAGATTTAATTAGTATGCATCATCAACGTAAGGATTTTTTGTACTCTCAATCAGTAATAAATTATCACAATAATAAAATATCTAACACTTGTCATAATCACTTTTAAAGTCACATGTAGGATGATTTATAATTACTTTAGAGTATAAAATTTTTTACACTGACAATATATCAATTTTTTATATGGAAAGAGTTGCAAGAAAATTAAGAAATCATATGGGGTATATTACACCCCCACAACATCATCTCTAATGAGCATGCCTAAACTAGGAGTAACATTATCAACCAAAGTCCAACTAAAAGAGCTACCATGACCCATATTAGCTAGCAAGTTCGTACAACGGTTTGAAGAGCATAATTTGAAGAGAAACCCTTGCCAACCAAATAAACAATGACTTTTGAGAAAAGCTAAAAAATAACATAGGAAAGGGATAATTCACGAGCAAGCTTTATCCCATAAAAAAGACCCCAAAGCGCCGTAACAATTGTATTGCAAGATCCCAACTTACAGAAAAATTCTATCAAGAACTTCCCTGTAGCATCACGAACCAAACCCCCACAGGTTGAGCTTCCATTGTCTTTATGCGAGCTATCTATGTTAACCTTGTAAGAATCCAACGGAGGCGATTTCCAGCTAACATGAATTTTTGAGCATTGAATGATACCATCACCGAAATTCTGCGAATGTAACTCATCATTAATAGTTTTAGCATAGTGAACTACTGATTGCGCCAACCTAACACCTAAACTTGTCTTCCAGGAAAAAACCAAAGAATTCTTGTCATTCCACAGTGACCAAATCGCAACACCAAAGAAAGTAATCCATCCGGATTGAACACTACCAGTGTCATCTGGTAACAAATTCCAAATGAGCCAATCATCAACACCCAAACTAAAAAAAATGACTCTGGTAAATGGGATTGATAAAGTTAGACCAGAAAATCTTCACTTCATCGCAATCACGAAGTGAGTGCATAACGAATTCAACCTGATTTAAACAACGAGGGCATGAATCATCATTAATCATTCTTCTACATAGACGTTCACAATTAGTTAGAAGCTTGCCATGGCCTAATTTCCATAAGAAGGTTCTGATATGAGGAGGACCCTGCCATTGCCAGACTTTTGTTTGGTTTTCAGCAGTAATAACACTTGCAGTAGAAGATAACATTTTATAAGCAGTTTTAGAGAGAATAAACCATCCGAAGAAAGACTCCAACTAGGAAAATCAGGTTTATCACTCACTAGAGGAGGCTTAATAGCACCAATCTTCCTACAAATCTGATCTAGAAGAAAACCGGAAAACTGATTCCACCCATCTTGATTGGAATATATATGAAGAAACCAAAAAATCAAATTCACCGCTAGGGATAGCAGAATGGACATGATCCTCTAGCTTCCCAAATCCCGGGACCCAATGATCTTTCCAAAATCGAGCACGTCGACCATTCCGAATGCTCCAAATCAAATTAGGCTCAATAAGATGCCATTCCTGACAGATTGCACACCAAATAACCGAAGACCTGTTATGTTGAACAATATGAGGAACAATGAGACAACCCGATGTCCCATTAAAGAGAACCATATTTTATTTAGAACCTAATCGTGAAATTAGCGTTAAACGGATAATTATAAAAAGAGGAGAAATAAAAAAACTTAAATAAAACAACTAGCAATCATAACATACATCACACGTATACATATATATAGCATCATCTACGTATATAGAAAAGTATTGTAAAGGGAATCCCATCAGTAGGATCCCACATATATACAAACCGGGGTAATAAAATAAAATACATCATAAGGTCTAAAAAAACAACCTCGCTGCCACTCTAACTACACCCAGTCCCATTCCTCAAAAATACATCAAAATGCTCTCATCACACACCTATGTACACCTACATGGATAGCACTGGCCGGTACTATCATATACGACTACTGCTACCCTCACTATCACCCCTGAGTCTAGAGGGTCCCACTACTCCTCTGCTGCTACTAGAAGAGCTGCTCCCAGACGGCCTCTGAAACAGTCGTCTGTAAGCTATGTTGTTTCTGGACGACAACTTGGAGGACTCGGACCCTGCAGCTCTCACATCTGGAATCTCGGGTACCTCTGAAGCAAGCACATGATCAATGTCGGGTACCACCTGATCATCCTCATGGGCGGGTGCAAGCATAGGTACCCTGGCGCTGGTTCAGATACATGTTCCTCAACTGGTATCGGGATGGGAACTGGTACAACATCTGGCATCAGAGGCATATGGGGTATTGGTGCCACCGGGAATCCGAAAGGGAATAGGAGAGTCTGTCCCACTCGAAAAGAACCTACCATCCCAAATGGTGCTCCACTCCCTACTCCCGAGGTCACAGATACATGACCCCTATACACAACGAAACGAGTGACTGGGTACACAAGCCACCCGTTCTCATCTATGAACACCAGCTCAAAAATCCCCGTCAGGGGGAACCCCGCCGGAGCTTCCATCCATGGTGCCCCCAGTGAGCCATCTGTATACTCTGGGTCTGTAGGTTTAACGATAGAAAAACAAACACAACAGAAAGGAAAACGGGGATAAGAAACTATTAAACATCAACATGGAAAAGGGGTCGTAACATTCATTCAATAACAGCACACAAAGCATGCATCTCCAAATATATATATATATATATATATATATATGCAACCATCCTCGAAAATGTATTATTTTCCTCTACCCTTCACCATGATATAAATGAATGCGTATGATAACGTGGGTGCCACCCATTCGGATATCACTACAAAAAAAAACCTATTTAGCGACCGAAGATTTCGGTCGCTAAACATGATAATTCGGTTGCTATATTGTGTATCGACTGAATTAAGGGGGTAGCAGAAACCCTGGTGGCTAATTGTTTAGCGACCGAATTTGTATTTCGGTCACAAAATTATATATTTCGGTCGTCGTATAGTTGGTTGCATGCTCAGATAACCGAATTTTGTGAGTGATATTCTGTTGCTATTTCGGTCACAAATTTTGAATTTTTTTATAAAAAATTTCCTGTAACTTAATCCTACCGACCAAATTTTGTTTTTGAACTATTACCTGATAGTGTGATTTCACATCATATTTCATGTACACTTTTGCATGCATTTTCATATAGTTTAGGCATATTTAAATTGATTTTTATTAGTTTTTACCTTGGAACGGGTAAGGCGGTCTCGTGGTGTTGTTTTGCAGAAATTAAAGAGAAAACGCTCAAGATTGATCATGATGGAGCTTGGATGAAGATAGAGCTTGAAAGGTGAAGAAAATGAGCCAAACAGAGCCCATCACGGCCTAGCCGTGATGACCATCACGGCCATGATTGAGCAAGACTGAAGAAGAAAGAAGGCAAAAGTCAGAAGCTGTCACCGCCTAGCCGTGATGCCCATCACGACCGTGACATGTTAATTGAGTCAGAACCCTTCTAGGAAGAATCTGTCATGGCCTAGCCGTGATGCCCATCACGGCCGTGACAGATGATAAGCCTTCGGCTTATCTAGTTTTATAACTAGATGGACCGTGGTTTTTGTGCAAATTATTCGAGTTCACTCTCGTTTTCGCCCAAATTTGCCTTGTTTTGTTCCTAAGTTGGACTTTGACTCGTTTTGCGTCTTTTGTGTAGTTTTTAGCTTATTTTGAATAGAATTACGCTTTTGTTTGCTTTTGTGGTTTCAGGTCAAGAAGTGAAGCTCCGGGAGTCAAGGAAAGTCAAGAAGCAGTGGAAAAAGCACTTCTGGAGATAATCGCCTCGCGAGTAGATTCTCGCCTCGCGAGCCTGAAGAACAGATAAAACAGCAAGGTCATCAATTCTGTCTCGCCACGCGAGAATATGTTCGCCCCGCGAGAGTTTGAAGACCCTGGAAGTCAGAGACCATCACGGCCCAGCCGTGATGAAGGTCACAGCCTAGAATTGAAGACTCGCCCCGCGAACACACATTCGCCTCGCGAGAGTTCAAATTGAAAGCGCGCCAATTTTAATTCTCGCCTCGCGAGAGGCTGCTCTCCTCGCGAACGAGCGCAGATCAGGAATCCTATTTAAAGGCTGTTGCAGATCAGATTGAGAATCCAACTTTAGGAGGCTGGAGAGCTTTTGGAGGGCCGCGAATCCTAGTAGTTTTCCACTGTTTAGAGTAGCGTTTAGGGTAATTTCTTTTCTCTTTGGAGCCGCGTCTCCCTTTTTCTTATGGAGATTATGTCCGATTGTTTGTCTATGAGCATGAGGAACTAATCCCCTCGTCCGAGGGAACGATGAAGCCACCCATGGCGATGTAAATCCGATATGATGTATGTCTTTCTCCCTTAATTCAATTCTTGTTTTCCGATTCTGATTTGAATGCATTGATCATATGTTTTGCGTGATTAATTAGTTAAACGTGTTTGAGGCCGAACGGCGATTCGCGTTTAGAACTTGAATTGGGATCATCGGTCGAGTATTGCACGAGTGAATAGGAGATCGGTGCAACCTTATAGGGAACAAGAATTAATCAAATTCGAGATTAGGATTATGAGACCTAGTAAGTAATTAATCCAATCGTCGAATACGTCCTAATGAGCACGAGAGTGGATTTAGGAGAATTTAGGGGTCCCGGTTGACATTGTAATTGAACTTAGGGAGGAATTCATCATCACTTGGGTGTACATATTGGGTAGGTGGATTTGTGACCTTGGATATTTTAATTTCTGATTTTTAGTTAATTATTTCATTAGATTTGTTAATTGAATTTTAGATATTAATCTCTCTCTCAACCACCTTCTGTAACTTGACCGAACATATCTGATTTCCCGCGGATTAGTCGAATTGGTAGCCCAATCCCTGAGTTCGACCTCGGTAATTACTTACCGTGTTTATTTTATTACTTGCGACGACCCGGTACACTTGCCGGCGTCACCAACAACAGACCAATTGGTGAAGGCAGAAGCGATCACGGCCTAGCCGTGATGAGTGTCATGGTCGTGACAAACATATTTTGAAAGCGCGCCCAAGGCAGAACCTGTCACGGCTGTGACGCGCATCTGATTTATAAAAAGGCATCAGGGCATAATGAAAAAAGATCTCTCTGGACCTGACTTGAACCCTAGAACGACTTCTACCCTAAAAGAGACATCTTCTCTACACCAGGGGGCTGCTGTGGAGTGCTCCCATGGAGTTCCTTCTTCCCCTTATCTCTATTTCTCTGGTTTTAGTTTTCTCTGTAATCATGAGTAGCTAAATCCCTCTTTGTTGGGATTAGATGTAACTGAACCGAATATCATGTAATTGCTTTGAATTATTAATCTGTGTTTATGCCTTCATATTAGTGTTTAATTCCTACGCTTAATGCCTTTTGTGGTTTGATCACCGATGAACTGATTTTGAGATTTGATTTGCAATGGGGACGTTCTTATCAATTATTGATCTGGAATTAATCACCTAGTAAACCTTGCATATAGGAATGGATTTTGGTTTATTAGTAATCGTGTAATCCCTACTCTTAATGTAAATTCACTAGTTAGGCCACCTAAGGAATTAGGGTTTAATTAGGGGATTTAGGCTCTTGTCATCTGAGGAATCAGGGCTTGGGTAATCTAGTGGATTGATTTTAATATTTGAATGCATAAACTGGATTGGTATTCTTGATAATTGCATGAAGCTAAGGTTTAGTGAAGTCTAGTCCCAACATCTTTATCATATTTGAAAATCACCTTTTTCTGCACTCCAAGTATTTGATAAAAAACCAAAAAGAGTTTGGTCCTTTTATTTTGTTTGTTTTGGGCTTGATAATTAGTATAAAACTCCCTTCCATCCAAATATTCGCTTAGATAGTAATTGACTCGGTACGTGCTAGTACTTGTCTTAGTCCTCGTGGGAACGATATCGGTTTCACCACCGTATTACTTGTATGACTAGGTATACTTGCCTAGATTTCGTAATCAACAAGTTTTTGGCGCCGTTGCCGGGGACTGAGTTTCAGTATTAGCATACCCAATTCAATTACTAATTTAGGCTCAATTTTATTTTTCCGTTTTACTGATCTGTGTTTCTGTGCTGTCATCTAGTGCTAACAGTTTTGGTCTCTAGACGTTTGTGCATGCGAGGTACTATCCCAGCCGACCAGCTTCTCTACGATCCTGAAATAGAGAAAACAGCTAGGGAGAATCGGAAGCAAGCAAGACAGCAGAAGTTAGTAGAGCAACAAGAAAGAGAACAAGAGACTTCCACTTCTCAAGTTCGTCAAGAAGAACTCAAGATGGCAGGAAATGGTGAAGGTGATCCACGGAGGACACTTGGAGATTATGCCAATACAAATGTCTACCGTCATGTCACTAGCATAGTGAGGCCTCCAGTGAATTGCAACAATTTTGAAATCAAGCCAGCTTTCTTGAATATGGTTGCACAAAATCAATTTGCCGGGTTGGAGCAAGAGGATCCTAATAATCATGTCTCCAACTTCCTGGAGTTATGTGATACGATGAAGATAAATGGTGCTTCCGATGATGCAATTCACCTAAGGTTGTTTCCTTTCTCTCTAAGAGATAGAGCCAAGTCTTGGCTCCAATCTCAACCAAGGGGAAGCATCACTACATGGGATGACTTAGAGGCAAAATTTCTTGCTAAGTTCTTTCCCGCCTCAATATTTGTGAAGACAAGGGGTAATATCATAAGCTTTGGTGAGACTCTTCATGACACATGGGAAAGATTCAAAGATATGCTCCGAAGATGTCCAAATCATGGGTTTGATGATCTTACCCAAATGCAAACATTTTGCAATGGATTGAGGTCGTCAACCAGGTATATGTTGGATGCCTCGGCTGGAGGTTCCATGAACACAAAGACACCGGAGGAAGCACTGATTTTGATAGAAGCTATGGCATCTAATGACTATTTGATGCATCATGACCGAGGTACCACATCAAGAAGGGGAGTGTTGGAGTTAGACTCACAAACTGCACTTTTGGCTCAAAATAAGCTTATGACACAACAACTTGAGTCCATTACCAAGCAACTAGCTCAACTCCCACAACAACTTCAGACCATTCAAGGGAGAACCATACCATCTCAACAGGTAATGAGATGTGATTTTTGTGGAGGAGATCATGACAATGGAAATTGTGAGGCCACACCTAGTTCCCATGAGGAAGCTAATTATATGGGGAACTATGGGCGGCAAGGTAACAACCAATACTCCAACAATTACAACCAAGGATGGAGGAATCAAGCAAGTTTTGGTTGGAAACAAGATGCCGGACAAGCAAGCAAACCTCTTCCCACACAATCGCCTTAAGACCGGACTTCAATCTTGGAGAACACTCTCAATCAATTCATGCAAATGTCCATGTCAAACCAGAAAAACACTGATGCTGCCATAAAGAACTTGGAGGTTCAAGTTGGACAAATTGCAAAGCACCTATCGGAACAATCCAGCAGCAGTTTTTCAGGTAATACTCAAACAAATCCTAAAGAGCATTGTAAGGCTATTGTTTTGAGAAGTGGTAAAAGTCTTGAGCAAGAGAGCGGTGAGCCTTTGTTGAAAAATCAGAGAGATGCTGAAAAAACAGAGATGAATGATGAAAAAACTGAGTTGACTGAGGAAAAAGGCAAAGAGGTTGTAATAGAGGAAGAAGAAAAATGCAGTGAAAAAGACAAGAGAGAAAAGTTAGTGGATGAAAATTCAATCTTGAGGAAGACTATAAGTCAGATTTTGAAAGATGGAGACAAGCCTCAAGAGATCCCCTCTTATGTAAAGTTGCCATATCCTCACTTAAGCAAGAAGAAGGAGAAGGAAGAGCAGTTTGCCAAGTTTCTTGACATCTTCAAGAGGCTACAAATCAACATACCCTTTGATGAAGCACTAGAGCAAATGCCAACCTATGCAAAGTTCATGAAGGAGTTGCTCACGAAGAAAAGAAAGTTTAAAGAAGATGAGACTGTTGCCTTGACAGAAGAGTGCAGTGCGATACTTCAAAGGAAGCTACCTCCAAAGCTTAAAGATCCTGGTAGTTTTACAATCCCTTGCACAATTGGGAATGTTGCTATTGGGAAGGCCTTATGTGACTTGGGGGCGAGTATCAATTTGATGCCGCTTTCAATCTTGAACAAGCTTGGAGGTGGTGAAGTGAAACCAACAAGGATGGCATTACTCCTAGCCGATAGATCAATCAAGCGTCCTTATGGTATTATGGAAGATGTTTTGGTTAAAGTGGATAAGTTTATCTTCCCAACGGATTTTGTGATATTAGACATGGAGGAGGATGCAGAAATTCCACTTATATTGGGGAGACCTTTTCTAGCAACTGGTCGTGCTTTGATAGATGTACAAAAAGGCCAGCTTCGACTCAGTGCAAGATGAAGAGGTTACTTTCAATGTGTTTGAAGCTATGCATCGTCCGAGTGATGAAGAGAATTGCTTCCGCATGGACATTGTGGATGTAGTGGCTAAAGAAGTCTTTGCACAACATCACCATTCCTCTACTCTTGAGAAGGTAATTATGAACTCTATTGAAAATCTTGATGAGAAAGAGGAGAAGGAAATAGAAGACTGTTTGTGTGATTTGGAAGCTCAACCCATTCAGCATGCTGTCACTACTAAGAAAGAAGAGCTCAAAAAGGATGAAGTCCAAGAGAAGCTCGAGTTAGAGCTTAAACCTCTACCTCCCCACTTGAAATATGTGTTCCTTGGTGAGAATGACGAAAATCCTGTCATAGTGAGCAATGTATGTCCAAGTTGGAAGAGGAGAAACTTGTAAGGGTGCTTAGAGAGCATAAAACATCAATTGGATGGTCCATCTCATATTTGAAAGGTATTAGTCCTACATTTTGTATGCACAAGATCATGATGGAGGCTGAATTTAAACCGATGGTCCAACCGCAAATGAGGCTCAATCCTACAATGAAAGAAGTGGTAAGGAAGGAGGTGCTGAAACTCCTTGAAGCCGGAATGATCTATCCAATTTCCGATAGTGCTTGGGTGAGTTCGGTACAAGTGGTTCCCAAGAAAGGTGGCATGACCGTCGTGAACAACGATAAGAATGAGTTGATCCCAACCAGAACGGTCACCGGTTGGCGAATGTGTGTAGATTATCGGAAGGTAAATCAAGCTACTAGGAAGGATCACTTCCCACTTCCATTCATGGACCAGATGTTGGAGAGGTTGGCCGGGCAAGCTTATTATTGTTTCTTGGATGGTTATTCGATTTGTAACCAAATTGCGGTTAACCCGGAGGACCAAGAGAAAACTGCCTTCACATGCCCTTTTGGAGTTTTTGCCTATCGGAAGATGACTTTCGGTCTTTGTAATGTGACCGCAACATTTCAAAGGTGCATTCTTTCCATTTTCTCTGATATGGTAGAAAAATACATTGAAGTTTTCATGGATGATTTTTCTGTTTTCGGTTCCTCTTATGATAATTTCTTGTCTAACCTTGCTGCTGTGTTAAAGAGGTGCATGGACACCAATTTAGTCTTAAATTGGGAGAAGTGTCATTTTATGGTGCAGGAAGGCATTGTACTTGGGCACAAGATTTCAGCTAAGGGGATCGAAGTGGATAAATCCAAGATTGATGTGATTGAGAAACTACCTCCACCAGTGAATGTCAAGGGTGTGATGAGTTTTCTTGGGCATGCAAGCTTTTACCGGCGGTTCATCCAAGACTTCTCAAAGATAGCCAAGCCATTGTGTAGCCTTTTGAACAAGGACACACCATTTGTGTTTGATACTGCTTGTCTTACCTCTTTTCAGATTTTGAAAGAAAAATTGATCACTGCTCTCATCCTTGTTGCACCCAACTGGGAGTCACCATTTGAATTAATGTGTGATGCCAGTGACTACGCAGTTGGGGCAGTTTTGGGACAGCGGAGGGAAAAGGTCTTCCATGCCATTCACTGTGCTAGCAAGGTTCTCAATGAGAACCAAATAAATTATGCAACAACTGAAAAAGAGTTGCTAGCCATAGTGTTTGCATTGGAAAAATTTCGTTCATACTTGATTGGTTCACAAGTCACTATTTTTACTGATCATGCTGCAATTAAATATTTGTTGACTAAGTTAGATTCAAAACCAAGACTCATAAGGTGGATTCTATTGTTGCAGGAATTTGACTTAGTCATTAAGGACAAAAAGGGCAGCGGAAATTTGGTGGCTGACCACTTATCTCGGTTGGTGAATGAAGAGGTTACTGCAGAAGAAAAAGACATTCGGGATGAGTTCCCGGATGAGGCCTTATTTCTGGTGCATGAAAGACTAAGGTTTGCTGACATGGCAAACTTCAAGGCAGCCAACATTGTTCCAGAGCACCTCACTTGGCAACAAAATAAAAAATTATTCCGGGATGCCAACCATTTCATGTGGGATGACCCATTTCTGTTCAAGGTTGGACCATATGTCTTTTGGTGGAGGTGTGTTAGTCAAGAGGAAGCAAAGAATATTTTGTGGCATTGCCATAACTCTCCATATGGTGGACATTACAATGGGGATAGGACAGCTGCAAAGGTCCTCCAATTTGGGCTCTTTTGGCCCTCAATCTTCAAGGACTCTTACAATCATGTGAAGCGTTGTGACAAGTGCCAAAGGATCGGGAACATTTCAAAAAGGGATGAGATGCCACTGCAAAACATATTGGAGGTTGAGGTATTTGATTGTTGGGGCATAGACTTTATGGGTTCACTTCCACCTTCATTCTCCAATCAATATATCTTGGTGGCGGTGGACTATGTTTCTAAATGGGTGGAGACCGTTGCAACACCGAAGAATGATGCCCAGACAGTGATTAAGTTCATCAAGAGATGGGGGATCTCACTTTTGCAACTCACAACTAAAAAATGTGTTGACCAAGTATGATGTGAGGCATAAGGTGGCATCTCCCTATCATCCGCAAACAAATGGGCAAGCGGAGGTCTCTAACCGAGAGATTAAGAGAATTCTGGAAAAAACTATGGCCACTTCAAGAAAAGATTGGGCAAGGCAGCTTGACGATGCCTTGTGGGCTTACCGGACTGCATTGAAAACTTCTGTGGGGTTATCTCCATTTCAGATGGTCTATGGGAAGGCATGTCATCTACCCGTAGAGTTGGAGCATCGAGCCTTTTGGGCATTGAAGTTCTTGAATTTTGATGCCATTCTGGCGGGTGAGAAAAGAGTCAATCAGCTGCATGAATTAGAGGAGATGCGCCTTAATGCATATGAGAATGCAGCTATTTACAAGCAACGAGTCAAGACCTACCATGACAAGAAGATCGTGATGAAAACATTTCAGCCAGGACAACAAGTTCTATTATTCAATTCTCGGCTGAGATTGTTTCCAGGCAAGTTGAAGTCTAAGTGGTCGGGACCGTTCATTGTCAAAGAAGTCTCATCTCATGGAGCTGTAGAAGTGGAGGATCCTACTTCAAAAAGGACCTTCAAAGTCAATGGCCAAAGGCTCAAGGCCTACTTGGGTGGTGACATCGAGATATTGATCACAACTGTGCGCCTTCATGATCCTTGAGATCACCTACCCGTCAAGCTAGTGACGTTAAAGAAGCGCTTATTGGGAGGCAACCCAAGTTTTCTTTTCCTTTTCCCTTTGTTTTTGATTTTAACTCTTGAATAATTTGAGAAGATCAAGAGAAAAAAAATCATAGAATAATAGATTTGTCAAGTGTTTTCAGGGTAAGAAGGAAGGAGAAGCAAGAAGGGCAAAGACAAGCAAAGTCAGCAATCATCACGCCCAGACCGTGACACTGGTCACGGCCGTGATGAGATTAATGAGGAGACCAGAAAGGATCACGGCCCAGCCGTGATGCTCATCACGGGCGTGATGAGAGGACCCTGAAGATCAGAGAGCATCACGGCCTAGCAGTGATGGAGGTCACGGCCGTGACAGGTCAACCCCTATGGACCAGAATTGGTCACGGCCTGCCCGTGAGGAGCATCACGGACGTGACACATTTCCAGCCTCCTTTTGACTAGGCATGTGAGCCAACACCCTCTGCCGCCTTGGTAAGTCGTTCCATTTTTCTCCTCTCTCCGACTTGATTATTTACATTGGGGACAATGTAAATTTTTAAGCTTGGGGTAGGGGTACTTTTGCATACTTGTGCATTTTGCATGTTGCATTCATATAGGCATAGCTTTGCATGATCACATGATTCAATTGCCCCTTGCTTAGATTATGCATCCAATTGTGAGAACTTAGTGCCAAATAAATTGAGATAGTGAATTTTGAACCCAATTTTTATTCTTGTGATAAGGTTACAAATAAAAATGTTTGAGATGATCTGTGATAGTTGATAATTAGCATGTGGTTCCGTAGATTTGTGTTTCTCATTGATTTTTGAACTACTAAATGTGAGATTTTGAGCCAAAAAGGGGTACTCGCTAAATCTACCCCATTCTTTGTGATAGAGTGTTATTCCTCTTGGATTGTATTCTCTAGAACTTGTCTTGAAACCGTTTTGAAGCTTAAAAATTTTTGAAAACATTTTTGAAAATGATTGAGGCACTAGGTATTTTTCCGGACTTCTGAGCTTTGAATGACTAAATTCTACCCCTTAGTTGCCCAATTTTGAGCCTGAAAGAATAAAATACTTTTCTTGGTACCTTGAATTACTTTGATGAATGATGCTTGATAGGAGACCTTCTAAAGTATTACAAAAGGGTAAAAAGGTAGTTGAAAAAGTATGGGATGAGAAAGTTAGAAAAATATTATTTCTCTTGAATTGAAAATCCCCCCTTCGTCAAAAGAAAAAAAAAAGAGAAAAAGAAAAAGAACATAAAATGTATAGAGAAGGGGATGACAAAAGAAAGTGAGAAATAAAATAAAAAGAAAGAAAGAAAGGTGTAAAAATGAATCAAAACCCAAAAAGGTATTTTGGAAGGTGTCATGCTTTGCAATGATTGATATCTTGTTTAGCCTTCGTGAAATTCCCTTTTTCTCGATTTCCCCACCTAACGATTAACCCCATGGCCCCGTTACAACCAAAGTAAAAGACCTCTTGATTCTTATGTGTTTTCATTAATAAAGTAGAGATTTGGTTGATAGTCAAGCTTATGGTAGGATTCTTTCCTTGAAGAAATTGAGCGAATTGTCATATATCCTTAAACACTTGAGTGAGGTGAGAATGAGTGCCCGAATCAGTGGGAATATGAGTCTAGTAAACCTAAGCTTCTAATTGGACTTGAAATTGATCGTCTCTTGGTGAATTATTTGAAAATGCCTATTACTAGGATTAGTTACTCGGGTTCTTGGTTCACTATTCATGTTCTGATCATTTATCTCTTCTGGCCTTAGTAATTGCTTGAGGACAAGCAAATGAATAAGCTTGGGGTGATTTGATAGTGTGATTTCACATCATATTTCATGTACACTTTTGCATGCATTTTCATATAGTTTAGGCATATTTAAATTGATTTTTATTAGTTTTTACCTTGGAACGGGTAAGGCGGTCTCGTGGTGTTTTTTTGCAGAAATTAAAGAGAAAATGCTCAAGATTGACCATGACGGAGCTTGGATGAAGATAGAGCTTGAAAGGTGAAGAAAATGAGCCAAACAGATCCCATCACGGCCATGATTGAGCAAGACTGAAGAAGAAAGAATGCAAAAGTCAGAAGCTGTCACGGCCGTGACATGTTAATTGAGTCAGAACCTTTCTAGGCAGAATCTGTCACGGTCTAGATGTGATGCCCATCACGGCCGTGACAGTCCAATTGGTGAAGGCAGAAGCGATCACGACCTAGCCGTGATGAGTGTCACGGCCGTGACAAACATATTTTGAAAGCACGCCCAAGGCAGAACCCGTCACGGCCTGGCCGTGATGGCCATCACGGCCGTGACACGCATCTGATTTATAAAAAGGCATCAGGGCAGAACGACAAAAAGATCTCTCTAGACCAGACTTGAACCCTAGAACGACTTCTACCCTAAAAGAGACATCTTCTCTGCACCAGGGGGCTGCTGTGACTGCTGTGGAGTGCTCCCATGGAGTTCCTTCTTCCCCTTATCTCTATTTCTCTGGTTTTAGTTTTCTCTGTAATCATGAGTAGCTAAATCCCTCTTTGTTGGGATTAGATGTAACTGAACCGAATATCATGTAATTGCTTTGAATTATCAATCTGTGTTTATGCCTTCATATTAGTGTTTAATTCCTACGCTTAATGCCTTTTGTGGTTTGATCACTCATGAAATGATTTTGAGATTTGATTTGCAATGGGGACGTTCTTATCAATTCTTGATCTGGAATTAATCACCTAATAAACCTTGGATCTAGGAATGGATTTTGGTTTATTAGTAATCGTGTAATCCCTACTCTTAATGCAAATTCACTAGTTAGGCCACCTAAGGAATTAGGGTTTAATTAGGGGATTTAGGCTCTTGTCATCTGAGGAATAAGGGCTTGAGTAATCTAGTGGATTGATTTTAATATTTGAATGCATAAACTGGATTGGTGTTCTTGATAATTGCATGAAGCTAATGTTTAGTGGTGTCTAGTCCCAACATCTTTATCATATTTGAAAATCACCTTTTTCTACACTCCAAGTATTTGACAAAAAACCAAAAAGAGTTTGTTCCTTTTCTTTTGTTTGTTTTGGGCTTGATAATTAGTATAGAACTCCCTTCCAGCCAAATATTTGCTTAGATAGTAATTGACTCGATACGTGCTAGTACTTGTCTCAGTCCTCGTGGGAACGATAACGGTCTCACCACCGTATTACTTGTACGACTAGGTATACTTGCCTAGATTTCGTAATCAACATTACCCCATTGATTTTTAATTTCTGATATAAACAAAATACACCAATATTTTTTTTTAATAAATAGAAAACGTAAATATGATGTACTAACGATCCAAAACACCACAATCAATATGATCAAGAAAACACATACATTAATTAACGCAAATTTAATAATTGGTTATAAAAAAAAAGTTTAATAATGTACTAATTAACGATCAAAACATAAAAACACACCACAATCAATAAGTACTAATCAAAACTCATCAATCTTCCAAAGGGATGAACATGTAAAAGCGAGAACCCCCAAGGTACTTAAACTTTGCCAATGAACAGATTTCCGCATTTGTCTTCAATAGTCACAACACGCAGTATTTCTTGTCCCCAACGATGGTAGAATGATCGCGGGATTGAAATCAAATCCTGCAAATACACAAGAACAATTTAGTAATGATTAGTTTATGCCTTAACCATCATTACGTGAATCCGATCGTTATTCTTAAGTTGATGAGATACTGTACCTAGTCTAAATGGATGACTGTCTCAAAACATTTAGTCGGATCCATTTTCTGATAAAACGATAAGGAAAACAAGTCATATGTCTAAACTTCATCAAGTGATAATAAGAAAAGATGGAAAGATCCATGTAGCATACTAGCATGTTAAAATAGAACAAAGAAATGCAACTTCACATGCAACTTTACAGATTAGCAAACATAGTAGTTTTCAGGAAAGCAGATGCTTTTACATCGTTTTGAAGGATGGTCATAGAGAGGATTTTCCCTACTGGAAATGCCTAGATAACCTAGTAAGGATGGTCATCAAAAACTATTTCTGGAAAGCTCCATTGCCTAGTGAAACAAATGAGTAGAAAACTAGAGTTGCTTTCATAATATTGTGGGCCAAGCTGCTTTCTAATGTGAATAATGTTTGAATGATGACGACACGTTATGTGCCTGGCAAATTGTGCCCCACCCTTCATTTTATCTAACCCTATACTTAATCCTTCATTATCTAAGACCTTGGCCTTAAGGCGAAATTTAATAAAAACCTCAAACTTCAAGAATCCTTCAAGCACATCCAAAATATTGAATGAGCATGCGTGCCCTGAGAAGGTACGCATGCTCATTAATATTGAATCTCAAATAGGAAACTAAGGCTTTCGTAGCTTAATATTTAACTCTAGCAGAAAATAAAACCATTGACTTATAAGGATTGCAGCATACTTCAACAAATATATATTAAAGCATATTTCAATACAAACTTAGATAAAATATAGTAGCAAGCATCCTATTGAGCTCCGCTCTCCACTAACAAGTAACACATAATTGTCAAACACATGCATAACATCTAAATTAGCAACACACAACAAGCATCCAGCCTTTTTGACAGGATCACATCCTATTGAGCTCTGCTCTCCACTAACAAACAACACATAATTGCAATTACATGCATAAATATTAAATTATCAACACATAATCAGCATCTTGCCTTTCAGGAAGGATACCTTCCTATTGAGCTCAGCTCTCCACTAACAAACAACAAGATATATAATTCACATAACACATTACAAGCACCACACAATCAAAACCTTTTAGACAAATCAGAACCTTAAAAGAGAGTATTGAGAGAACTTACCTATGCGACAAAATGCAAAAACAAGTAAGGATAAGGGGAGGAGCCGCAGACAAGAAGATCGGGAACTGATAAATATAATAAGACAATATGAAAGCAAATTAATATCCTTAGATCCAACTTAATTATATTCAAGTTAGTAATATAAAAGTTCAACAAATTGCCATTACGACCAATTGATTACCTGTGGAGATGGAGAGGGGACGAAAGGACTCGATTTCAACTCACAAGAAATAGAGCAATGACCTATAATGCATAAATAAAATTAATCCTGTCAAATACTAACATTTAAGAAACTATCATTTAAGAGTTTATTGAAAGCCATTAGGCCTTTTACTTTTGTCCTCTCTTTCTGTGTTTTTTAAATCATTGCTATATTGGGTCTTCAACTCTTTGAATTTTTTAAGGATATACACATGAATAATAGATTTGAACACGAGAGAGTTGTCTGAGAAAGCAATGCAAAATAGTTGATTAAATGAACCTTTAGCAAACTTCATGCAAATGAATCTATTTCTATATTCATGACATGAATAGGACAGAAATGAATTAGATAACCATGTATAAAATAATCTATCATCAAAGACTTAATGCACCACTTATAATATTTAAGTCGTGAAGTATATACCACTTGGGTGTGGAGCATAAGGCTTGGTGAACCAGCCGTACTTCCTAGCAAGTTGGTTTGCTTATACAATACAATATATATCAAACAAGTTCAATGTAGAGTTTACCATTCAAGTCCAGACCGTTTGATAATCAGGCTTCAGATTATAACTATTTAATACAAAAAATAGTGACTTGATAACCTACCAACAACTAACATGTCAAATACTAAGTCAATACTTATATTTATAATAATCTATTCTGATATCTAATTTCTTATCAATTTGTCATTGACTTGGTCTTCAAACTCATATTAAAATAGTCTTTCCTTATGTCTAATACAATGTGCCTGTAATTTACAAATTACATTCTTGGCTTCATATTTGCTTATTTTATGCAGGGATAGCCATGAAACTTATAGTAGTCCTACTTCCAAGCATTACAGTCGAAGAGATAGTGAATCAAGAGGAAGCTAACTTATATTATCTATCCAATAAGTTATTTAAATCAATATACCCCTACTGTCAAAATTTCTCTACTCTGGATTTCACTAGAACAACATCAATGATTAATTTGACAGTATAAATACCCATACTTCAGAACTTCCCTAAACCCTAACCTGAGACAACTGATCAGAGGAGACTGTCGAGGTGGTGGTTGCGCAAACAGAACCCTTTGAGATGGTGGTGGTGGCCGGAGGAGGAAGTGACAACACTTGAGAGAGACATTGAGAGAAACTGAGACAAAGAGAACCGATCAAGAGAGAGAGAGAGAGAGAGATACACACAGAGAGAGAAGAGGAGTCCTTACCAAAGAAGGAGGTCACGGTGCTACAGTGGTGGTCGTGGTGGCGGTAGTGGTGGTGGCGGCACGGTGCTGCCGGGAGGAGGAAGAGAGAGTGAGAGACAGAGAAGGAGAAACACAAAATGAGAAGGATAAAGGGAGAACCTTACCAAGTGGTGACTGGAGGAGGACGAGACGGTGAGAGGTGGTGATGCGCGGCCGGAACAAGGACGGGGCGGAGCAGCTGCGCGGCGTGAGAGAGAGTAGAAGAAAAGAGAGAAATGGGGGAAGAGAGAAAGGAAACCGTGATTTAGGGATTCCATTTTTAGTGACCGAATTATTCGGTCGCTAAATGGGTTAATTTGAAATTTGAATTCATAAATTTAGCGACGGATTTTTAAATCGGTCGCTAACACGCGCTATTTTAATTTTTTTTACGCGCCGTTTAACGACCGAATTAATATCGGTCGCAAATATAAATAAAATTTAACCATTGCATTTAATTCGGTCGCCAGTTCGGTCGCTAAAAAGTCATAAATTTTTTACTTTTACTTTCCTTTAGTTAGCGACCGATAACTCTGCCACGCTTTATTTTGATCGCTATTTCGGTCGCAGTATAAACTCTAATCAGTGTTTCATGTAGATCCTACAATCGGTCGCCATTTCGGTCGCAAAAAGCAACCAAAAAATTCGGTCACTATTTTCGATCTCTAAATACCCTATTTTTTGTAGTGTATATACATCCCTCATCTGCTCAATTAGTAGCGACACGTCCCAAAAGCCGGTGCGCATTCTCATCCACGGTGAGAATGCCCATGCAAAGCAATGGCACTATAGTTGCATATCTCCTGCCGGTGCACACCCCGGTTCTCTCGCGAGGGTGCTCATGCAACGCAATGAAACTATAGTGGCAAACCCAATAATAAAATGGGACGGTCCCACCATAACTCTAAATCTCGGGAATACACCCCAAGCATATGAATAATATCATCGACCATCTCTCGGGTCATCCCTTAGTGCCTTAACCTCTCATCACTATCTCATTGATAACCTCAAAAATCATATATCATAAATCTCATCATAATACCACAATAATTATCTCGGTTAGGCACCTCTGAAAACATATGTCATGTACCCCCACATACATCACCATAACTCATCAAGTATCAATACTTACATACCTCTAAGCATACTATAATCACCAATCAAATCATCATTATCAAGCATATCAACATATTTAAAATAATAAATAACTCAATAGTAATAATATAATAAACACGATCTAATTAGGCAAATTATCATACTTCACACAACATACCATAAACGAGTCAAACAGACAAACCATGCAACCTCGAATATCATATTTTTAACCTATACGATGATAAACCCCTTTGTTTCAATATCATCATTGGTACCACTTGGTAGTCCCTGATTTGATATTGATATTGTCCGTTACTCTCTCACTGGTAGGGTTTAGGTCGCCCTACACCGTTATTGAAGTAATGTTTTTAGCCAATTCCGACGTTAGATTGCTTTTTCCCCCCACATGAGATGTCGTACGATAACTTGAACGTAGCAAACGAGCCCTTCTCAACTCCTCTCAATTCTGCCACGCACAATCCAGGGGTCCCTGGGACTTCGAAAATTCACCTGAATACCACATTACGAAGCATACGTTACAAGGTACCCTAATATGAAGTCGGAAATGGAAACTGATAATCAAAATGAATGATAAGCCGAATACCGTCACCGACGGCATTTTGACATAAAAAGGGTAAGGATTACCTTCACTAGAGAAGTAAAGGAAGGTAGTCTTGTGAAGACTTTGTTGCCACAATCACAACGACATACTCGAGATCACGTCGGGACGATCGATCGAGTCGTAAATCGAACTGAGACTCCTTCTCTCTCTAACTATCTCAGTCTATCTCTCTCTACCTCTCACTTTCTGTCTTCTATGCTCTCTGTCTTCTGTTTTTCACTCAAGGTGAAAGTGAACATATGTTCACTTAAGCCCTTTTTGTTTTTCCTGATTCACGATCCAACGCTTGAGCGTGGGAACAACCACGCTTGAGAGTTCCAACTCTTGAGCGTTGGATCCTCCACGCTTGAGCGTTGGAGGTAGGTAGCGTCACCGCGCATGCAACCAATCAGATGGTGCCATGTAGGACATCTTGTGCCACATGGATTCAATGCCATAGCTGGTCTGGTTGACCCCCACGCTTGAGCGTTGGGTATGCCATGCAGCCCACGCTTGAGCGTTGACCGTTGACCAGGAAACCTTCTTTCATGTTTCATCGCGTTTTGAGTCTGTTCGACGTCTGATTGATCTCAAATTTGAGATATAGACTCTTTTAGACCTAATGAACACTCTCAAACCCTAAAAAATACCTAATCATTTTCTTAAATTCAAATTCCTTATTTCACACACTTAAGCCTATTAAACGATATACGGGAAACCCTAGAACACGCTCACGTTCTATTTCATACCAGATGGTTGCATACTTTCCACGTAAAGGTTCCTAGACCTTAAAAAACATCTTACACACCTAATCCATGTCTTAAACATAATCTTCGTACGTATAACAAGACATAAAAGCCCAACTGTTACAAACAACCCGATCTTTACAAGAATATTTAGCACGAAGACCCCGATCCCATAACTTGTCACAACTTTCAATCATTCCCCATGCTAGCTTCATCATATACACCTCATTAAGGATCCTCAAGTTCCAAAACCCAAGACCTCCATCCTCCTTTGGTTTGCAAATTTTCTCCCACAAGACAAGATGACATTTACGTTTATCCACCGTACTTCCCCATATAAAATCCCTGAAAATAAGTTCTGCTTCCATGCTAACTGAGATAGGAATAGGTGTAGTTTGTATAACATACCCCGGGATTCTTATAAGAGAAGACTGAGCCAAGGTGATTCGTCCTGCAAAAGATAAAGAAGTAGCTTTCCAACCTGACCGCTTCTTACGCATTCGGTCAAGGAGAAAAGAATAGGAGTTTTTTGAGATCCTTTGATGAAGCATAGGAGCCCATAATTATTTTCCTAAATCCTGAGTAATAGCTATACCCAAATCATGACTGAGAGCTAAAGCTAAATTCTGATCTACATTCCTAGAAAAGAAAACTTGAGATTTATTTAACTTTTTGACCCGAATTACTGCAAAAGTCATCCAAGACCCCACGAATGACTCCAACTTGAGAAGAATATCAGAACAATATCATCAACGAAGAAAATATGAGAAAGATTAACCCCAACATTCCTTCCAAAACAGAAAGGCTTCCAGGCTCCCGAATCAACTGCATCCATCATTAAAAAAAACCCAACCTTTCAAGACAAAGCATAAAGAGGTACAGCGAGATGGGATCACCTTGACGGATCCCATGAGATGAAGCAAAACTAGGAGAAGGAGAGTCATTCCAGTTTAGTTTCATAGAAGCCGAAGAGATGCATGCATCAATAACTGAACTAATCTAAGATGGAATCCTCAAAATATCTAGAATATCTCAAATGAAATCCCATTCCAGCCTGTCATAAGATTTTTCCAAATCCAATTTTACAACCATAAAACCACGTTTCCCAGATAGTAAAGATATGGAGTGATTCTCTTCCTGGAGAACAATGATGTTATCCGCAGTACCACGTCCTGGAATAAAGCTGCTTTGATTAGCAGAAACCACATAGGGAAGAATACCTCTGAGCCTTTGAGAAATTATTTTTGTCATTACTTTGTAAACAACATTACAAGCGCGATTTGTCGAAAATGAATAACCTATGAATGATCATTACACCTCGGGATAAGAGAAATAAGAGTAGCATTGACTTCCTTTATCTTACTTGGATCTTGAAAGACATCCAAAATAAATCAGTATATTGAAGGCCCAGGAACGTCCCATACGGTATATCAAAATTAAACCCTTATAATAAACAAATCTTAATGATTGAAAAATTACAAGTATAAGTAAGTTTTCTCTGTGATTTTGTTGGGCTCCTCCCTGTGGTTTGGAAAATTTTCAACTATTTGGTGGGACGGAAAATGTAAATAATTCTTGTGGGGAGCTGGACGTTCTTGTTGGGTTTATGTATGAAATTGGGGTGACTGAAGTAGGTCTTTGGAGAAGATTACGTTGGTTTATACATTTTAGAATATACAAAGGGTTTGCAATGTTAAAACAGTATTATTACTTTCACTTAATGGCTTGTGGTGTTTGTGGGGTTCTGCAGTAATTTTTGGTTGAGGCAATTAATCGGGTGCTACACTTGAAGGCTAGCGCATAAGGTATGCACAGGGTTATACATTTTTTGTCTCTGTTTTTTGTTAGCAGGTTTTGGTATGGGGTTTTGGTGGTTTGTCTTTTGTGATAAAAGGATAGTTTTTGGGTGGAATTCTCTGCAATGCTTTAGCTTCAGTTCTTTGGGCCTTCGTCAATGTTTTGGTTGGTGCTTTGGTTCGAGGTTTCGTTTCAGTGGCTTGGTTCTTTCTTTCATCTTGGTGTCTTTGTTGGTGCCTTTTTGGTGATGGGGTGTTATATAGTTAGTTATTCAACCAAGGTGTTAGCCTTTCTTTTGATGTTTTTAGATTCTATTGGTTGAACATTTAGCTTTTCTTTTCACCCTTTTATATCTTTTGTTGGTATCCTTTGTAAAAAGGTTGAGTGTCCCTTATACTCCCTTATTTATATACTTGGCTTATGGAAAAAAAAAGTAGTTTTCTCTTGATTCCTCCAAAGTTAAATAGCTAGCTAACAAGGATACAATTAATCAGGTTTGGTTGAACTGTACGCACCCAATTGGTGGATCACCCATTACACCACGCATATGGCAAGTTTTTAGGTCAATGAAATTATCATATGGACTATTCAAGATTTCAAACCCAACCATGTATTTGGATGGTTGAAAAGTCAAATGACCACATGTACAAAGGATTGGTTAAACTCTTGACATATGGGTGGTATAATGGATGGTGCATCTTAACCCAATTAATCACTGTTTTAATTTTATCACTAAATACATGAATATGGACACACAAGAAAGGGATAGTAGTCCAGAAAAATTATATTTATATATCGAGAGACCAATGCGAAGCGGTTTCTTCTGGTTCAGGTTTTAAGTTTCTCAGCTCAATACATGAATACTACCCACATCACACATGCTTGATGGTTCTATAGTATATACCGTTGTCTGCTTGTTTGGTTTGTCTTCTCTCCCCCTCCCCACCACCCTCTCTCTCTCTTAAAAAAATGATTTTAATTAGTTAAAATTCTGTTTAGTCAATTAGTATTTCCTAAGTTACCTCACCTTGCTTGTATATCCTAAGATTACCTCAACTTGCACAGAGTTTGTCTGTTGTAAAGAATAAGGATTTTATTTTTATATATATTTTGACAATATTACACCTAATTTACTAAAAATATAACACGTAGATAGTATAATCATTTGTATCTTTACACAAAATTCATAATATTAAATGAAACCAGTTACTACAATTATATCATAAAGAAATGGGAAAAAGATCGAGGGTTTTGTATACCAATTGAACCAAGAGAATCCTTTTATGTTGACATGCTGTGTTGGGTTTTGTAGGTGTTTGCTTCGTTTTTCTGTTTCTCCTTTCCGGGGTCGTGCTGAGATTTTGGGTGCCCTGGATGAACTTAGGAAAATGATGTCCTCATAATCATTTAAAAATTGACTTCTTTATATTTTTTGCTGCAAAATCTTTAATAATCCGATCATAATATAGGTTTTAAAAAAAATCATTTTTAATAGAAATCAAAGGAAGACTATTTAATCTACATTATGACATAGTAGATCGTAAATAAGTTTTTAACAATTTCAATTTAGAAAAAATTATCTCAGTTGATGCAATAGTAATAGGGCTAGTATGTAAAGTTTTTATAAATTATATAAATTTATAAATTTTGATATAATATTTATATATACTATGTAAAATTTTATATTATCTGGTGCCCCAAAAAATTGGGGCCTTGGACGATCGCCCACCTTGATCGTGCTGAGGGTCACTCCTGCTCCTTTCTGGTTTTTGTGAGTAGGGGTCGTGTAATAACCATACTGTAGGCTCTTGTAGCAGTATTATAGTTACATCCTGCTTGGTATTATAGTTACACTGATCCTGCTTCCTCTTTGGTTCTCATGTATATAAGTTAGAGTACCCCTATATCCTATACTCTATTTGAATATATTTTTTGCTTAAAAAATGTTTTTTTTTAGGTTTATTTCATCCACGAAGGCGTCCCATGTCACAACAATGACAATAAAATGAGTTTCGAGAACCATGACTCCCACCCGCTTTCAAGATATATATTTTGCAATTGATTGCGGTGTCTATAACGATACATGATGAAAGACGAAAAATGTTGTTATTCGATCAAAAAAAAAAAAATTGTTGTTATTGTTTTTTTAAAAAATAAAAATGTTATTGTGTCTCATTATGATTTTCTAATTAAAGTTTTTTTTTAATTGATGCAGTTTAAATTTGAGTGGGGTATTTTTCACACTAAATTAAAGATGTGAAGGTATTTGTCAAAATGTTATTTATATTTGACTCAAATATCTTAAAGAAAAAAACATTAATTCTACACAATACATAATATAAGTCCTGTTTTGACAAATGGATACATGCATTATTAAAGGTTTGTTTTCATCGGGCATGTGTTAGCAGAAGCAGAACAGTTTCTGCAGAAATATGCAAAATTCATCTCATGCCATATATAAGTAAAGTGTAGATGTTGTTTGGCTGCTTCTTTCTGCTCTATCAGCAACTAACTACCGATATGAACGAGCAGCTGCAGTGCACAAGGCACAAGGCACTCTTGCTTTCACCCAACTAAAGCCCATGGATTTGCTAGCTAGTAGTTTTTCGCTTTCTATTTCTCTCCTTCTCTTATTTGTCTTCTCAGAGATGATATATATGTAAATACGAAGATTCTTTCCATTCCTCATTTTATTTATTTATAATTCAATGGAATTTATTCAAAATGCCTAGCTGCAGCATCACTGTATAAAACTCTATCCATCTTCTATGAAAAATTATAAAAAAATCATCGATCTAAGGTTTTTTTTTTCTTCGGGTTGGGGTGATGATTAGGTAAAAACCTCTTTAAAGTGAAGACTCTGTGATTTGAGTCGCTAATCTTGCAGGTACGATTTTTTAAGAGGACAATCCATTACAACCAACCATTGTCAGTCCCATATAGATTTAGGTGATTTAGAAAGCAGGATCAGCCAAACGTATTTTTAGACTTAAAGCGAAATTTGAGATGTGACCTTTTTGAAATCAATAATCATATTTTATTAAAAAATATATTTTTATTTAAAATTTATATTTATTATAAATTTCTATATTTTTTATAGTGTAATTATTATGGTTGATGTAAATTTTTATTGTGTGTACATGGTCACATTTATGATTTCCTTTAATTTATGATTTAAGGTTTTAAATTATTTTTCTTATTAAACTTAAATAAATAAATTAAAAAACAAATTGAAAGTCTTAATAACCTAAAAAAATATATGAAGGGCTAAAGTCCTACGTAATTAAGTGGCGTTGGGCTAGGATCATCCTGTTAGAAAGATCGACATTAAATTCTAGTCATTTTATTTGAATATTATAAAATTCTATCGACATTAAGAGCTAGGATAAAATTTTTTTTGTCCAAATCATTTTATTTAAATAATATAAAATTCTAGTGTCATTTCTATCATTTTTTTTAGTGAATCTATATACGAGAATTCCAAAGTTATCAATATTACTGAAACATGTTTGTTACTTAAGTAACAAAGATGTTCATGTGATAGTTGGCAAGTATAAACTTTACTAATATCAAATTTTAGATCAAACTGTGAGAGAACTTTTTCATAATTTCTTTAACTTCAAATAAATATGAATTAATTTTTGAAAATACACGAAGATACTAACTAGTAATTTCATTGAAAAAAAAAGTATTATTTTCTCTCCCTAAGCTTGTAACCTTCATTATTAACAATAATTGGAAGTTATATAATTGTTTTGCTGAAGCTGTGTGCGGCTGTCGGATTCTTCAGATTCTGTGTGCATTATTTTTGTTATCATTCATCCGATTAACAAATTAGTGAAATTGTATTTGTCTTTTTGTTGGAAGATGTTGATGCAAGATTTGACACCCATAACGAATGCCTATCATACTTGTAAAACGATAATGTTAACATTGAAGAAATATCTGTAATAATAAAACTAGATGATAATTTCCATGCACTGACGTAAAGATTTTTATTAAATCCATAAAACTATACATATTCACACACGTTCTTGAGATCCATTTAAGGATTATCTATCAACTATGTCATATCATGGTGGTAAACTTGTTTTCTTTTAATTCCTTAAAACTAATACGCTAGTGATTAAAAGGAATAAGGGATCCCCGAAAAATAAAATAAGATAAAATTTAGTTAATATTCTTAATGCATTTGATCAGGGAATAAAAATATTAATTTATATTAAAAATGATGTATTTAATATATATTGATAAGTATTGTATTTAGTTTTTGAACAAAGACTTATCTATTATTTTATATTCCTTATATCAATGCCTTTATAGAACATCGATTAGCAAAATTCTTCAAATAAAAAGCAATTTATAATATAATTTATAATGCCTTACATTATAGGAAGTTGTTATAATATCTTAATAATGTATGGTATTTAGGTGAATTGTGTTAAGTATTTATTAACTTAAATAAATGAAGCTTAATAAAATATAACCAGTCTTCTATATATATATATATACCTAACAACTCAAGAATATTGAATGAAGAAAAATACTGGAGTAGTGTCCTGCATTATATATATGAAGCTATGAAGATGACTAAAATTCATATCCTAATTAATTTCCTTTTATCATATTCGTAAATTAATTGTTGTGAAATTAAATGATTTGAAGTTTACTTTCTCTCCGTTCTGTTTTTCTTACTGGAATATCGCAGAGTCCAAATAATATATGTGCTGGTGCCTGGTAGGTGTCCCCCAGTCCCCACAGCTAATAATAGCTAAAAAAGAGCTAACACATGGCAATGATTTCTATAACAAAATTAAAAATAAACTTAATTTATTTACATTATCTCTTCGATTGCATAATTTCTTATCGTATATATAGTTAGTCATCAAAATTTCCTATAATTATTCTCTAGGCATATGATAGGATTTATAGCTGCGAACTGAAGATGGAGACTATAGGATGCTACCATGTGAAATGATACATTAATTCAGTGACCTGTTTGCTCTTGTCTTCATTATATGGCTCATCTTGTGTCCCAGTAGGTTAAGTCTGTTTTGGTGTTTTCTTTCGTTTGTTTAACAATTTGTTTATGGTATCATGGCCTGAAATTTGATATCCTATATGACATGCACTATCTCGTGCAGTCACCATCTTGATCAGTAGTTTTATTTTGGTTTTGATCATGTGCCTGCTGCAAAACAATTTTATTTTGAATACCCACTTAAATTTACCAGATTTTAACAACTAGCTAGGTAGTTAGGGCATATGGTGGACCCAAAAATAGGTGAAAATTATCTACTACTTTTATACTATTTTGCGTGTGCACCATATACGAACATAAATGACTACAGCAAAATTTCGGTTATTCATATTAACAAGTACACTCTAGGACGAATGTTTTTATGTGGCACCAACGATTTAATTATCACAATCTAATCTTTGTAGTTTTAGAAAAAATTTCACTTATGATCTTATCAACTATCTGGATATATAAAAAATAAGATGTATGTTCTGACTATTATGAAATACTCCCTCCAATCCATAATATAAGAAATAAAACCCTAAAACATACAGATCAAGGAAATGTATTGGAAGGAGTTAATTGTAATTAATACACATATAAATTTCCAAAAACACTCATTCTAATTTTAATTAATATTCTGATGGCCTATAATTAATGACAGTAATTAATAAGAGTAATATTAGAAATTAACATTTAATATGTGTGAAAATTGATGCATGTTTCTTATATTTTGAATAAAAAGGGATCCATTTATTTCTTATAACGTGGACCAGAGGGAGTATTTATTTACGGGTGAAGCTAGCTCTTCTATTATGGTTCATGATTTCTCTTGGCTATTCGATTCATCAGTAGCAGTTGGAGCGATTGAGTTTCAAGAAATAATAAATGATCTTAACAATACATAAATGTATAACTCCCAACGAATTTCAATTGTGCTTTGAGTTCAAGCTTTAACCAACCTCTTCTCATCAATGGACTTTTAAAATATAAGAAGGAGTGTGGTTCCTTGGATATATTTCTACCTCCATATCTATTTTTTAGATGTATATATATATGGGGGCCTATAAAAAATGTATATATATATATATATATATATATATGGGGAGGGATTAACTTGTACTAGCTAGTGTATAAGTCAGGTCACCCTTATATATACAAATTTTATTAAATATTTTTTTTAAAAAAAAAATATAATTTTGGATTAAAACTTTCTACTGTTTAGATGATATCTAAATTTCACATTAATTCAAAAATATTTAGCACTACATTTTTAAATACGCCAATGTTAATGTAATATATATTTTAATTTGAAAGTATATGAAAATCAGAACCACTTAGTTAGATTCTTATTGATATATTCAAATTTTTTTATTTAAGATTTGACACAAATAGTTCAGATAATTGAAAGTTAAAATTGATCAATAGTTGAATTAATAAAAATAACATTCCATGAAATGTTATTATGTGATATATATAAGTATGCCAAGTTCATACACACACAAGGCAAAATATAGGTAATTTAGTCCTGTATCTTTATTTCTTTTTTTTTTTTTAGTTTGGTCAATTTGATAATTTATTTTATAAATCGTCTTCTAATATGATCCTCTCTTACATTTCTCTATACCTCCTAATGAAAGTGATAATGTGTACACCATTCGGTAATGGCTAGGTGATAAGTGACATATTTGGCTATTCCAGTCAATTAGAGAAGGATTTGTTTGATTTATTAGAGAGGTTAGGCATAGAATAGGAATAGAAATTTACTGGAAATATTGTGTGAAAGTGTTGATATTTTGTATTAGGCATGGTTGTGTAAATTTTTGTGATATATAGTAGGTGATGAATTTCTCTTGAAAATGATGATTATTCACTGAGTTGTGTTATTTGATCACAAATTTTAAACACCGTATGTGATCACTATATGCATTTCTTTTTATCTTTCATTTACTTTTTATCATCTTTATATACACGCATCCCGACAATACATCCAAAAACAAAGGGGACACCTGTCGGTTTTATCAGCTATGAAAAATATTATAAATAGTAGATTTTGTCAAAATAGAGGCAATTGTCAGTCGGTTTTATTTGTTGAACTCTATGCCTCTTCCCCCCTGTGACATTGGGTTTGAGGGGCTTCAATCTTGAAGATTCAAGTTGCAAGATATATCAAATTCTTATGGAGTTCTTCCTAATCTCGTATTCTTATATCATTTATTTCTTTTTAGCATGTGTAATTAAATCTTTAGATTAGGAGAAATTAACCTTGATTTGATTCTTTTGTGTATACGAAATTATACTCTTAATTCAAGTATTAATTCATTCAAATTGAGTGGTTGCTTATGTGTTTAACGCTTTTCTTGGATTGATCACCCTAGAATTAATCTTAGATATTACAGTATTGCATTTGGAATACAAAGTTAATCACAATATTTCAATATTGCAATTGGAAAATTGGCTATTGGATTGGAATATAAAGTTAATCACAATAATTATGATGTCATAGGAATGAGACTTTGCGATTGTGTCTTCTTGTTAACTATCATGCCTAATGCTTGATTTGAATTGAGAAGACCTAAGGAATCCAAGTTCGTAGCTTGAATCAAAAGGACTATGTATCAAGGAATTGAACCTAGTCTAATCCAGTGAATTCAAACATGAATTGAGTGAATGTTGTTTGGATTGAGAGTGGAGTGAGTTGAATAGGAGGAGAGCTAAGCCGATTCTACTCCTAATCATTGATAATTCACTACATTTGTCATTAACTTTACTACTTTAATTCGTTGTTTTGTTTTTGCCATTGTTCATTAAAATAATTCATTCATTGATACATTTGTAAGCTCAAATACTGATTAGTTTTTAAATTGGTAATTGGAACAAAATTTTTATGGGATTGACAACCTTACCTTAAACTTTATTACTTCATACAATTCGGTATACTCACTACAAGAAAAGGCACTAGTGGAAATAATGTAATATACGGGAACGTTTTATGTCAGTTGACCATATGTTTGACGTTAAAATGAGGCGGTGGCAGTTTTGTAAATATTAAATCACTATTTGCGTCAGTTGTGTAATGAACTGACGTTAAAAGTGATTTGCAAGAATTATTAACACTTTTAGCGTCAGTTGTTTATACAACTGACGTTAAACAATGACTTTTAACGTCAGTTGTTTAAGACAACTGACGTTAAAAATGACTTCTAACGTCAGTTGTATTAAACAACTGACGTAAAATGTTGTTTTATTTTTGATTATAACGATTACACCCGTGCGCCTTTTTCACTTCGCTTTGTACGTCTCTGTTCTTCTCTTTTCATCACGCTCACTCTCACTCTCACTCTCACTCTGCCCTAATCACGAGCTCCTCTCCACCGCAACCACCACGAGGGCTTCTTCGCCACCACCGTGAGGTACATTCTTAACCCTAACTCTGTCTTTACTGCTCATTCTTTGCAATAACTTGACATCTCTCTTTCCCCTTCCCGCGCACTAACTCTCCTTGTCCCTCTTCTCTCAGTAACCACATCGAACGTTGGCCACCACTCGAGCTCCCCTCCCCACCACCACGCGAGCACCTATTTCTGGTGAGTCTTTAGGGCACATTTTTTTATTTTTGGTTTTGAGTGTGTGTTGAAACTGTAGTCTCTGTAGTTGAAACTTGAAATTGTGAGTTTGAGTCTTTGGTGTTAGCTAGCGTTTTCTCCAAACCCTGGAGGATTATCTTATTTGTGGTTTATGGTTGTTGGTTTGTTTGAGAGTGTTTTATCAAGTTGAAGTATTCCTTTATGTGCAAGTCAAAAATTAGCTTATGCAAGTTTTGTTAGTGAACTAGGTTTTGTTGTCCATGACAAGGGACTTCAAGGTCCTAATCAATTGATAATGTTCTTGATTTTGAGATGCAAAACAAGAATTTAGAGTACCTATGTTTATTAGTGTTACTTTTTTTTATAAAAGTTCTGTTATGTGGACACCTTAGAATACAATACCCAAATTGTATTTGTATATGATATACCATTTCAGTTTTACATACAATACACACGCACATCAAACATAATATTCTATGTAAGTGTTGCATTAGGTGTACAAAAATCATTTTTCTTTCTCTAAAAATGATTCATGCAGCTATGATGTCTAATTTGAATGTGACTCGTCCACATCATTGAAACTTTTGTTGTTTGTTCTTTTTTAGATGAATCCAATTTATAACGTAGAGAGTGTCGAGAATAGCATGAGGCAACATGAAGATAACATTAAATTCCTTAAATTGACAATCAAATGGGTTAGCAAAGTCTATAGCTGAGTTACAAGGTATGGTAGAAATCTATCAATTTAGTTAAGCATTTTCTGAGTTATTCTCCAACATTTTTGTTTTGTGGCTGATCTAATCTACTTTTCAGCGAGTCTTGGAAGGTATTGTTCAACTATTGTGACAAAAGAGAATGAAAGTGATGACATTCATACTAAAGTGGAAATAAAACAAATATTGGAAAAGGAGAACTTTGCTGCTGGCATATTTCTCAAAGTCAATTCTTTGGTTCAGCCATTGAGTTTACCATTTGCAAGGGAAATTGTGGGAATACTTGCCAGGGTTGAAAGTGATGACATTAGCAGGTTAACATTATTGTTCTTTCAAATACTGGAAACCCTTTTTGCATATTTTTCATTTTTTTAGCATGCAATAACACTTGTGGTGTCACATGATCTGTGAAGTTTCCAACTACATTATTACCCGTGTATATTAAAATCTGATTACCATACTCTTATTTCTATAATCTATTTTTCATTAGCATGGTTATGAAAAGAGAAACTACACTTGTTATGAGAAGATACATTTTTTAAAAAAGCTAACATTATTGTCATATGCCTCGAACAGTTAAGGCAAGTTATACATGTGTGTGTGTTAGTTTAAAAGTAAGCTCAAGTTGTTTGCTTTTACTTTTTTATATAACTTATACTTGATAATTGTCTTGGTTGCAGTCCATTTGTGGGTGGTGGTGTAGCCAACGATCCACAAAGGAAACTGGCTATTCCAAAGCCAAGATTGCCAAATGGGGAGTGCCTAGCTGGGTTTATTGATTATGCAGTGAACATGATCCATTTGGATTCTGAGCACTTATCTTTTCTTACTGCTAGTGGGCATGGTCTCAGAGAGACATTATTTTATGCCATTTTCTCACGTATACAGATATATAAAACCCGTAATGAGATGCTAAACGCGCTCTCTTGCATTCATGATGGAGCTTTGTCATTAGATGGAGGAATGATTAAGAAATGTGGCATATTTTCTCTTGGAAGCAGGTTCGTGCCAAATAAATATTGACCTTCTCAATGCATTAATTTCAATGGTTTTCTTTTCTTATGAATATTTGATGACTAATTTTTTTTGTCAATTAATTTAAGTTTTAATATCAGTTGTTTTTCGTTTATTACACACATGATATATGAATTTGTTAATTGACATGATTATTTGTTTATGATAGCGCGCTGAAGGCGAGTAGCATAAGTTGCGCCAACGGGAGAAGTAGGACTTCTAAGGCTAAAGGAAATCCTGATTGGATCATCCTCAAGGTTTGATAGTTTATTTATCAAATAGTTAATATTATAATTACTAATTTATATGTATATTTAACTGACATTGAAATTAATTTTGTTTGTAGTCTCGATTTCAAACTGACGGATGGTCGTGCGGCTATTATGTGATGCTTCATATGCTGAACATAGTCTCCGCATCTATTACGGATGGATGGAAGAAGGTAATATTTAAACAACTTGTTAAATTATATATTATAGTTTTGGTAATGACTTGCGTTAATGTTATTGATATTATTTGAACGTGTGTAGGCATTTAACAACCAGTTGCCTCTTCAAAAAGATGAGTTTAGAGACTTGAGGATGCGCTTGGCAGAATTCTTCTTCAAGTATGCGGCTGAAAAAGGAATTGACAAGATACCTCCGCAATACTTAGATGAATAGTTTTTTTGTTAGACTTTAGAAACTAATTAATAAAATATATATATATATATATATATATATATATATATATATATATATACTTAGATTGGTAGTTTTGTTTTTAGACATTAGAGACTAAAATATATATATATATATATATATATATATATATATATATATATATATATATATATATATATATACACACACACACTTGTAGATAGTTATGTTTTTCCTATACATGGGTTTGGTTTTAAGTCCCCCCATTGTTCCTTTGTATATTTCTTTTCTTTTAGTTAATATTGAAATTTAAGGGCAGTGTTTGCAATTCTGTAATGTGTGTAATATTCTGTGTTACTGGGATATTTACTTAATGCAGGGATAGCTGAGGGGAGTGATATTTTAAAACTGAGTTTAAAAAAAAATATTAACGTCAGTTGTATCAAACAACTAACGTTAATAGTATTTTATAAAATATACAGTACACTATTAACGTCAGTTGTATCAGGAAATTGACGTTAAAAATAAAACCTGTAACGTCAGTTCTTTAACATAACTGATGTTAGTTTGAACAACATTAACGTCAGTTGTGTTACAGAACTGACGTTAATAGTTTTATATTTAACGTCAGCTGTATTTACCTCCACAATATTCTGACCTATAAAATCAATTTTAATTGACGTAAAAAGCACTTATTGCACTAGTGAGGCCTGATTTTCGACGGAAATTTATCGACGGCCATGTCCTCCGTCGGTAAATGACGCGTTACCGACGGAATTTTCCGTCGCAAAGCGTGAACTGTAAAAGGCACAAAAATTACCGATGACTTTTTCCGTCGGTAATGTCGTCGGTATCAATGGCAGGAAATGTAAAAAATTGTGGCACCAAGTGTACCGACGGAAATTCCGTTGGAAATTGTGACAATATACTACCGACGGACATTCCGTCGGAAATATGGATCTCCTTACTGACGGAATTTTCCGTCGGTAACCTATTTTTTGAATTACCGATGGTAAAAGCCGTCGGAAATGTTCGTGTCCGTCGGAAACTTTCATTTTAAGTCACCAGCCACACCCGCCTCTTCCCCTACCTTTACTCCTTCTCCAATCTCTCTCTACTCTCCTCCTTCTCCCCACTCGTCTCAGTCGCGCCCTCCTCCTCCATTACCACCGTAAGTCATCGCCACCACCAAAAGCACCACCACGACCGCCTCCCTCTCCCTCTATTCTCTATTTCTCTCCTTCTCTCTTTCGGTCTCTCCCTCTTGTTCTACCTCTCCCTCTCTTCTCTCTCAGCCGAGCCATCCGCCACTGTTACCACCCCTCGCAGCTGTGTCCACCCCAAGCCACCGCCGCCGTGTCCCTCTGTTCTCTCTCCCTCTCCTTCTCCCTAACCTGCTCCGACCGTCGCGCTGCCATACCCTTAGACGTGCCGGCCACCACCTGAGCAACCACCCATTTCCACTCCAGCACTGCCAGGTTTGTATTTATTGATTGTTTGGTTGATTTTTTTTCATTGTTTCACTGTACTATTTTGGTTGCCTTTGACACTATTGTCCTGATTTTTTGTTGAAGGCAGAGCACTGTCACCACCACCACCGCGGCAGCAACAACCACTGTCAGTAGGCACCTATACTCTCAGGTTCATATTTATTTTTTTTTCAATTAGTTTTCAATTGTTGTTATTGTTAATTAGTTTGAAAATCTGATAGTTTAATATTGTGAAATCATATATAGTTTGTATAAAAATTATGTGGTGTAGTGTCTAGGTACTTTGTTTGAGAAATTATGTTGTTTAAGTGAAATTTGGAAAACACGTAGTTTGTTGTTAATTTTATTTACTTATTTTTTTTTTAAAATTGTTTATGTTGTTAAATATGTTTGAGAAATAATGTAGTTTAAGTGAAATTTGGAAATTACGTAGTTTAATGTTAACATTTTATTTACTTAAATTTGTTTTAAATTGTTTATGTTATTAATTAGTATGAAATTTTGTTAGTCCCGATAGTTTTACTTATGTGTTTGTGTGCCGAATTTTAAATGTTATTTAAAGTTGTTATGCATATAGAGTACAATTAATTATACGTAATTGAGAAAAACCGTAGATTCTCGTTCAAGGTTCAATATTATTGAGCATGTGTACTCGTGGTCATGGTATCGTTCATTTTATTGACTCTTGAATTGTCCAATGGGGACAGTTTGGGAAAAAACTTTTACTCCAATGATATACTAATCACTCGTTGATTCTCATCTATTATATAGTTGATGAAATTTCGGTTCAAACCATTTCCTTTTGTTCTCTGGGTCCATGCTTGATTGTGGCATCTTACCGCGGTCAAGTCGTGTACTTGGAGACCAATGGGAAATGCTGCCGAAATTTCGTCAGCTATAAGACGTGAGAAGCGATGAGTAACTAGTATAATACAGTGGTGAAAAAGTTTTTCCTCGAATGGGATAGGGTCACACTTTTGAAGGAAAGGGAGCGATTCGAGGTTATAGAATCATGTTTAAAAATACATAAATTTATCTGGATATGCAGAAGGATGGAATATTATCTCCCGAGCCGTAGTTGGGTGTATGATAGGAATGAGTCTGGGAGGCGACTTCTAAAACAATCATTTGTAGTTGGAGTTAAGGAGTTTATATCGAAAGCCAAACAACATTGTGATTATGCAGAAGAGGGAGGGATTCGATGTCCGTGCATAAAGTACAATTGTATGACAGTTTTGAGTGATGATGACGTGAAGTTGCACCTATACAAATGTGGGTTCAAGCCAAATTATTGGATATGGATTGATCATGGTGAGGAGTTGCCGGATATTAATCTGAATGATGTCGGTGGTGACGATCTTGACATGGGTGCATCAGGCAGTGGCTTACACGACGACTATGTCGAACAACTCCAGTCAATGTATATGATGGTGGACGATTGCCTTGGGCAACATGGGAACTTCGAGGCGGATGAGTCCGGTGACATGGAATAGCCTCCTAATGAATTGGTGATGAGATTCTACAATCTATTGTTAGAGACAAATATGCCGTTGTTTGAAGGGGCGTCATATTCAAAATTATCAATTTGTGTTAGGCTTCTTGCTTGCAAGTCCAATTGGAATGTGCCCGAGTAGTGTTTGGAGTTTTTTTGTAAAATGCTTCAAGATGTGACACGCTTCAAAGAGTTGTTACCAAAAAGTTATTATGATGCGAAGTGGTTGGTGACGAAACTAGGTCTGGGGGCTAACAAGATAGACTATTGTCCGAACAGGTGCATGGTATATTATGACAGTGCTTCGGGTACAAAAGATAGCACATTGGAAGAATATAAATTTTGTCAGATACCCAGGTACCGCGTTCAAACTAGTGACCGTAGTAAGAACAAACCAGCTCCTGCGAAGTCAATGTTCTATCTGCCAATAATTCCAAGGTTGCAGAGACTGTTTGCATCACCGCAAACTGCGGGACATATGAGGTGGCATTATGAAAATAGGAGAAATACGGGCCTTATACGCCACCCTTCTGATGGTGAGGCCTGGAAGCACTTCGATCGGGTGCATCCTGATTTTGAAGTAGATCCTCGCAATGTACGACTTGGATTGTGCTCAGATGGTTTTACCCTGTACATTCAGGTGTCAGCCTTGCCATATTCATGTTTGCCAGTGATTGTTACACCGCACAATCTTCCTCCCGAGATGTGCATGTCAAAACCGTACATGTTTCTGACTTGTCTCATACTGGGAACATCTAATCCGAAGGCTGGGATAGATGTAAATTTGCAGCCTCTGATCGATGATCTGAAGAAGTTGTGGGGTGGTGTGTTTACTTATGACGTTTCAAAGAAGCGAAACTCTATGATAAGTGCCTCACTGATGTGGACTATCAATGATTTTCCTGCATATGACATGCTCTCTAGTTGGGGGACCCATGGTAAATTGGCGTGCCCGTATTGGATAGAACATGGAAAGGCTTTTACCCTGAGATATGGTGGCAAAAGTTCCTGGTTTGATTCTCATTGTCGGTTCTTAGATCGTGAACATCCGTTCCAAAGGAATACCCTAGCAATCAAAAAGAATCAGACAGAAGAGGAAGGTCCACCGCCTTTGTTGACTCCTGAACAAATATGGGGCCGGGTTAGGGATCTTCCTAAAGTCACTAAAGCAGGTGTGTCAAAATTACCGGGGTATGGAGAATGGCATAATTGGACAAAACAAAGTATTTTTTGGGACCCGCTTACAGAAATCAGTCATTTCTTCAAAGATCTATGCTCTGCAAGTTTAAGAGCGGATGATCTGAAGAAGATGGAAGAAAACATTCCAATAATTCTGTGGAAGATGGAGAGGGTTTTTCCCCCCAGGATTTTTTGACTCAATGGAACATCTCCCTATACATCTTGCATACGAAGCGAGGCTTGGTGGACCAGTACAATATAGGTGGATGTATCCGTTTGAAAGGTAATAATGTTATATTTTCACATTTAAATAATTAGGGTCCCTTGAATAATGACTTGTCATTAATGTTTCTCCTCACTTAAATTCATGGGCGACTTTAAACGATCAGTTAAAAACAAGGCTAGGGTGAAAGGATCAATATGTGCGTCTTACTTACACCGTGAGACAACTCA
Source organism: Sophora flavescens (assembly GCA_030762895.1). Classification (NCBI taxonomy): domain Eukaryota; kingdom Viridiplantae; phylum Streptophyta; class Magnoliopsida; order Fabales; family Fabaceae; genus Sophora; species Sophora flavescens. The sequence goes on along the minus strand of CM061069.1, from coordinate 104,004,573 downwards.
TTTCTGTTCCCACTATTTCAACAACTTCATGTTGGCCCCAAGAAATATTAGGAACGAGGTAGATGCTGATAATGGAGGGTATCCTTATATGCTATCCGTGAGACACCCCGTTGTGCCCCATTGTATTATTAAATTAAAACCATAATATTTATTTACTTAATCGCGCACTTATCGTTGAAAATACGTAAAAATTAAAACTTAAATAATAATCATATAAATTCTACAAATATAAAACACACCAAAACTATATTACATAAATACACACATAAATATCCTTATTTTACACAACATTGTTTAGGGTATCCTCTCGGTAGGATCCCACACAGGTACTTATTTATACAACTTGCTTACAACTACGGAAAACAAAACATCTTATGTGACTCACTGGCCCTAAACTTACTACGCTACATTATTAGGATCAGTAGGTTGTTCTTCAGCGTCAAATTCATATAGAACGTCGTTCAACTCCTCAACAACCTCCGTCTCGTATGGGGTTCAATCCATCTCCTCAGTAACATAGTCGTCCATCTGGTCATCTAACGTAACAATGTAGACATACACAAAAATACAGAAATAGGGAGATAAGAAACAGTTCTATCATCATAAGTGGAAAAGATTCATAGCATATAATACAATAATAGTTATAAACATGCATCACTCACAATCTACAATCATCCATACTTTATAACATCATCCTCTACCCTCCAACTCATGCAACTAAACCTTTATGCTGACGTGGCCACTACTAATCCTGTCACACATCCCTCGTTAGGAATGTCAGTCAGTCATCCAAGTGACACGTTCCCAACGCCGATGCACATTCTCATCCGCGATAAGAATGCTCATGCAAAGCAATGACACTATAGCTGCACAGTACCGTCGGTGCACACCCTTATTCTATCTCTCACTCTGTCAAGGGTGCTCATGCATAGCAATGACACTATAGTTGCACAACTTAAATTCTAATTTGGAACGGTCCACGAGAACTTCGGACCTCGTGTATCTCAAATACACGGTTATAAACAACAATGCAACACATGATTCTCACTGACTTTTATCAATAACAACCTAGTACCTCAAGCTTTTCCTCATAACCTCCACTTACACTCTATATCACATCACTTCTATAAAATAATAGCGAGGCACTTCTAATTCATATTCAAAACTCTCACCCAAACAAAATACCTCCGAGAAATATATATATTTCCTTAAAATCATCTAAGCATAGTATTAAACCCAGGCAGATCATGCATAACACATTAATCAACAGAATATTCCAACATCTCAATATCATATAAGGCAATTTATCACAACCAACTCATAATAGTCCAACCCAATGAATAACAAAGTCAGACTCTGTCACGGCCTGGTCGTGATAGCCATCACGGTCGTGACAGACAACAAAGGCAAGTTAGATTCTGTCACGGCCTGGTCGTGATAGCCATCACGGCCGTGACAGACACTGAACATCCTCAATATTCTAAATATTCAAACATCGCAATAAAACGTCACATGCAAATGGAATACCTCAACCATCGGATCACAAACAGTCAAAAGTAAATAATTCAGACATCCTCAAATATGAATAATTGACCTAAGGCGATAAACCTACAATTCCCAAATCGTCATTGGTATTACGGAAAACTTTCCAATACGATTTTGGTATTGCCGATTACTCGACCACTAGTAGGGTTTAGGTCGCCCTACACCGTTATTATAAATTATATACTACTTATCGGTTCCGACGATGGAATGGTTCTTTCTCCCACCTGAGTTATCACCAGAAACACGTACACGACGATCCTCGTTATCCCGCCACGAGTTAACACAACCACCTACAACCAAACAACATAACTATAATTAATCAACTAACTACCATATATGACACTTTAGGTCTAGGTTCGACCAAGACTTAGAAAATAGGTTTAGGATTATCTTCTTAATGCCATCTTTTGGATCCTAGTTACTAGAGTCTTAACTAACATAGATTACTTATTACAAGACTAAAATTTGAAACAAAATCCGCTAACCTTTAGGGTTAGGGTTTCGACCAAGGGCTGATTTTTAGGGTTCAAAATCCTTAAAATTTCTAATCATGATTAAGTCATAGATTAATGGTCCTTAATCAACCAAGATCATAGATTAGTGGCTAAACCACTAAATCTTAAACTCAAAACTTCCTAACTCTCATACTAAGATTCGGCCTCAATATGTTCATAGGGCTAGGGTTTTTAGTTTAATAAACCAACTTGGATTTATTAAGCATACATACTAATAGCTTGATTACCAAGATCATTAATGAAAACTTTGAGCAAAAACTCATCAAATCTCACCCATCTAGGGTTCGGCCAACATAGAGATTTTTGAGTAAAGATTTTCATTTTAATTAACTAATCATGGATTAGAGTGTGTAGACATACATGTCATATGGAATACATGATCATACATGACAACACATGAACAAAACACTACCAAACCTATTCTAATAGATTCGGCCAAGGCTAGGTTTTTAGGAAATAAATTTTTGATTACATCATGATCTTGGATTTAGATAATATGCATGATATCAAGAATATAGAAAGTGGTTTCAACATCATGAGATTTTTCTAGAATTTATTATGACTTTTCAAAGTTCTAGGTTTTGAAACATAAAAGTGATGAACATAGATGAAATATACTTTGAATCATGAAAATTATTGAATAACATAAACATGATTTAGGAAGAAGAATAGGGTTCACCACTTGAAGATCAAAAACAAGTGAAGATTCAAGGACTTGCTTCACAAAGTGATGCTAAAAGACTTATAACTTAAGAGTTTTTGAGAGAAAGACAATAGGAAGAAAATGAAATGTGAGAGAAGGTATTTATAGAGATGGGTGGCGCCATCTTGGAAGGATCTAGTAAGGATGAGTTGTCTTGTTCAAAGGATTGAAATGCAAATACTTCCTAGGGATCATTTTGCAAAGATTCCAAAAGTATAAGGACTATTTTGCAAATTGCCAATAAATTGTAATGATGACTATTTGCCACATTAAATGTGGTCTTATCTTGACTAACTTTGGCTGATTTTTTTCTCCATAAGATATTTTAGGAAGAATCAAGAAGGGTTTAGAACATTTTAGAAGATGGTAGAATAATGTAGAAGAATGTAGAACATTCTAGAACATTCTTGACTCATCCAAAAATTATGAGGGCAGCCCCTTCTCCCTCATGGGCTTGCGCATGGGCCTAATATATTTGGGCTTGGATTCATTCTTGTGGGGCCCACCAAAAGATTTAAGCTTAAACATGACATAGGAAACCTATATGGTTTCAAATGGGCTTCATGGAATTAATCCATGGACTAGGATTTTGGGCTTCATGGCCACGGTCCATTAATAGATTGGGAACCAAGATTCTGGCCCAATTGACTTGGAAAAACTTAGAAACTAACTTAGGGACCAAAATGTAATTAATAGAAAGTTCAGGGACTTAAGCGTAAAATTCAAAAATTGACACTTTAACCCTGTAGAACCTTCTAAGCTTAAAAGTATGATTCATCCCCATGAGTCATCTCAAAATCCTAATATAAACTCTTCATCTGCTCTTGGAAACTCCGAAATCCATTCTGCCGCTCACCCTATTACGTATTACGGTCGAAAAACGTAAATTAATTTATTTTTTTCTGAAATAATTCTAAAAATACAAAGTTGTAGGAAATAAAATAAAAACCTTAAGTCTTTCATTCACGAATTAAAATTAGGTCTTTTGAGCAGTATAAATATACTGTCAGTGAAAATAGCGGGCCGGGATTCGCCCGTTGTTTCAACCTAAATTTTTAATCGTAGCTTCCTACATTCAAGTAGGATTGAGTGATGAACTCCGTTTATTTAAAATAATTTTCTAATACTCATATAACTATATACAAATAATCGTTCACATTTCGATTATTTTGAAACAGTGAAAATCGGGGTGTTACAATCCGTATTTAATCTTCCTGACCGTTATGCTGGCAAGGAGCTTACTTACTGGTTAAGAGATGAGGAGTATGCATCGGTCCATGTTCATGTCTTGATAAATTGCATAGAGGTGAAACCATACCATGAGTAAGTTTCAACAACCCATTTTTAAAATAATGTAACTCATGTTATATCAATTTCTCTTTTAACACATCTTACACATTTTTATTCGTCGGTGTGTTCCTGCAAATAAATCAATTAAGTCAACAAGATGCTTCTGCTCGTACACATGCAGATTTTCCTGAATGGTTCAAGCAACAAGTAAGTGTTGTATACCTTAGCAAAGAATATATTAAGCTTAATTTGTAATTTAAAAGTAATTAATTAATATGACTTACCTATTCGTAGATGTATCAGCAACCATTAAGTGTGAAGATTCAACACTTGAGAGATTTAGCGTTCGAGCCCTATAGCAGTGTTAGATCATGGCATACATACTTTGTTAATGAGTACAAATTCCACATAGATGAATGGAACGTGGGCAAAAAGACAATTAATAACGGGGTTGTCGTACAGGGTGAAGGTACTGGTGATTTTTATGGGGTCATAAAACACATTTTCGAGTTACAATACAATACTACCACTTATCCTAAAAAAGTAGTCTTATTTTATTGTAACTGGTTTGATCCATCGAAGATAGGCACAAAGGTGGATCCCAAGTATGAAACTATGGACATTTGCATGGATAGAAGATATCAACAGTTTGATCCGTTTATCATTGCTCACAATGCAAAACAAGTTTACTACGTCCCTTATCCAGCAATACAAACGGACAAACGAGGTTGGTGTGTTGCCGTCCCTACCAAGCCTAAGGGTTGCATAGAAATCGATGATGCAGAGGATGATATGCCCTTCCAGGTGGATGAATCGTTACATGTCAATGAAGTAATCAAGGTCTAGCGTATTACTGGCATGTTGGGATCTGTAAATGATGGGGAAGAAGTGGTCATTGGTAATCATTCATCAATGCATGCATCATTAGAGGAAGAAATCCAAAGTTAGGACTCATTGCAAGAAGAAGAAGAACCAGACTTACAATCAGATGACGATACCAAGTCTGAATAGGAATTTGACAGTTAAGTTATTTTTACTGTATTTTAAATACTTATGCAATTAAATATAAGACTTGACAAATATTGTTGTATTTTAAATATTGACTTATTAGATTAGTCTTTTACATGTCGTTTGATTTATTGTTTTTACATTGACTTATAATTGTGCAATAAAAATAGATATGTCAGCCTCAGGAGGAGAGCCGCCCCGCCCCCCACCGCCTAGCGGTGATAAGGGGAATGGGAAGGCTAAGCGGGGACGATACACCATAAAGTCCCAGGTGCTTGCCCGTTTTGCTACAGGTCCATCCGCACCCACCGTACCCACCCAGATCGCACCTACAAGAGCCTCCCCCGACCATTCTACACCCTCCCCCACCCGTTCTACACCCTCACCGACCCATACTACACCATCCCCTACCCATACACCATCCCTGACCCACACTACCCCATCCTCCACCCATATCAAACCCACTCGCTTTGGGCCACGATGCCCACTAGTCAGCTACTCGCTGCCCCCTAATGGACCCACACCACACCTACACCCAGCACCACCATCATCATTGGCTGTGCCGGCCACACAACCAGCAGGATTATCATTTATGCCAACTCCTAGAATGCTGCCACAGTCGGACATTCCAGAAGGTGGGTACGACTGGTTGGGGGGGGGGGGGGGGGGGGCCCTCGCGAGGTTGAAGAAGAAGAATGAGGGTTTTAGGTCAAATGAGTTTATGCGTGTGTTTTTGAGGCAGAGTTCGAAAAGTAGTCGACTACTTAGTGGAGTGGATGATTACTTTGCTTAACCTAAGGAATTCATCTACTGCCAACACAGGTAGTCGATTACCTGTGTAAGTAGTCGGTTACTACATATCAAGTAGTCGACTACTATACTAAAAACAGAGAAAAAATAAAAGAAAACATGCATTTCTCACATAAATAAAATACATACAAATCATGCATATATCATGTTTGAATAAGAAGACAGGAACATAGAAATTTTAATGGAGACTGGGATCATCAAATATTCCAAGTTCTCTACGGATATAAAAGAAAATTTCCCAAGCTAAGGGCTTTGTAAAAATATCCACTAATTGTTTACTAGTCTCTACAAATTCCATTATGCAATATCCTTTTTGTATGTGATCTCCAATGAAGTGGTGCCGAATTTCTATGTGTTTGGTTCTAGAATGTTGGATAGGATTTTTAGAAATATTGATTGCACTTGTATTATCACATCTTATAGGTATATTTGTAAGTTTAATACCATAGTCTAGAAGTTGTTGTTGCATCCAAAGAATTTGAATGCAACAACTACCGATGGCTACATACTCGGCCTCGGTGGTTGATAGGGCTACACTAACTTGTTTTTTGATAAACCAAGAAACAAGTGAGTGACCAAAAATGTGACAAGTGCCACTTGTGCTTTTCCTATCTAATTTACATCCGACAAAATCGCCATCGGAATATCCAATTTAAGTACAACTAGAACCTTTAGGATACCAGAACCCACATTAATTGTTCCAGCTAAATATTTTAAAATTCTTTTAACTGCGTTTAAATGTGATTCTTTGGGGTTTGCTTGGTAACGTGCATACATACAAACACTAAACATAATATCGGGTCTACTAGCGGTCAAATACAAAAGTGATCCGATCATACCTCGATACTTAGTTAGTTCTACGGCCTTACCACCATCATCTTAATCTAGATAGCATGATGTTCCCATTGGAGTTGTAGCATGATTCGCATTTTCCATTCCAAAGCGTTTAAGCAACTCCTTGCAATATTTTGCTTGATTGATGAATATCCCACTAGGAGTTTGCTTTATTTGTAATCTGAGGAAGAAAGTTAATTCCCCCATCATTGACATTTCGAATTTCCTTTGCATTAACTTGGAAAATTCTCTACACAAGCTATCGTTAGTGGTACCAAAAATAATGTCATCAACATATATTTGTACAATCAAGATATCTTTATTTTTCTTTTTAATGAAGAGTGGTGTGTCAACCTTCCCTCTATTAAAACCCATTTCAAGCAAAAATTTACTAAGTCTCTCATACCAAGCTCTTGGAGCTTGTTTTAAACCAATGAGAGCCTTTTTGAGTTTATATACATGATTTGGATTTTCAAATTCTTCAAATCCGGGGGGTTGAGCAACATACACCTCTTCATTAATTAAGTCATTTAAAAAGGCGCTTTTAACATCCATTTGAAATAATTGAAAATCCATAAAGCATGCAAATGAAAGTAAAAGATGAATAGCTTCCAACCTAGCAACTGGGGCATAGGTTTCATCAGAGTCAATTCCTTCTTCTTGATTGTAGCCTTTAGCCACTAACCTAGCTTTGTTTCTAACTATTATGCCATTTTCATCAAGTTTATTGCGAAAGACCCATTTAGTTCAAATAATTTGCTTATTATTGGTTCTTGGGACTAATTCCCAAACTTGATTTCTAGTGAATTGGTTTAATTATTCATTCATAGCTATTAGCCAATGCTCATCTATAATGGCATCATCTATGGATTTTGGCTCACATTGAGAAACAAAAGACATACAATTATATAATTCCCTTAGAGAAGACCTTGTAGAAACTCCCTTTGATATATCTCCAACTATATTATCAATTGGACGAGCTTTAGCAAATCTCCATTCTTTGGGAAGTCCTTGATTTGTTTCTTCAATTGTTGACTCTTGGTTTGGTACTTCATCATCATCCAATTGTTTCCCTCCATAAGGATTATGAGGAATATCTACAAAATCATCAATAATACATTTCCCATCCTTTTGGGGGTTAGTCTAATCAAAAGTAACATGAATAGACTCTTCAACAATCATAGTTCTTTTATTAAACACTCCAAAAGATTTACTTGATGATGCATAGACTAAGAAAATTCCTTCATCCGCCTTGGCATCAAACTTGCCAAGATTGTTTTACCATTATTCAAAATAAAGCATTTGCATCCAAAAACATGTAAGTGAGCTATGTTGGGCTTTCTTCCTTTATATAACTCATAGGGAGTCTTTTTAATTATTTGTCTAATGAGAATCATATTAGTTACATAGCAAACTGTGTTGACCGCATCGCCCCAAAAATATTTTGGTAAATTTGATTCATTTAACATAGTTCTAGCTAATTCTTCTAGAGACCTATTTTTCCTCTCAACAACTCCATTTTGTTAAGGGGTCGTAGGTGCTGAAAACTTATGAGTAATACCATGCTTATCACAAAATTTTTCAAAATCATGATTTTCAAACTCACCTCCATGGTCACTTCTAATACATGCAATTTTTAGATCCTTTTCATTTTGAATTTGTTTGTCTAATTTTCTAAAGGCATGAAAAGCATTATTTTCATGTGCAAGAAAAATAGTCCATGTAAACCTTGAAAAATCATCAACAATAACAAGTGCATAATAATTTCCACCTAAACTCATAGTTCTAGATGGTCCAAATAAGTCCATATGCAAAAGTTGTAGAGGTCTATTAGTAGAGACTATATTCTTGGATTTAAAGCTAGTTTTAACTTGCTTACCTTTTTGGTAAGCATCACATAAGCCTTCCTTTGGAAATTTGATTTTAGGGAGACTTATAACTAAGTCTTTAGAAATTAGTTTGTTAAGATGTTCCATGTGAATGTGTGCTACCCTTCTATGCCATAACCAAGCCTCATCATTTTTACTCAACAAGCATTGAATATTATTATTGATGTCACCTAGGTCTAGCATATAAATGTTTTTAATTCTTTTTCCAACAAATTTAATTTCATTGTCATGCAAACATTCAACCATGCAACATTTATTATCAAACACAACCCTATAACCCTTATCACAAAGTTGGCTTATACTAAGTAAATTATACTTTAAACCATCTAATAAGAGCACATTTTCAATAGTAGTAGACTCATTTCCTATTTTACCAATACCAAGAATTTTACCTCTATTATTGTCACCATAGGTTACGTGACCACGTTGCTTTGGGGAGAGATGAATGAACTTTGATATGTTTCCCATCATATGCTTGGAGTACCCGCTATCAAGATCCCATTCCTTTCCATGGGTCCTCAAGCAATCCTACAAAGCAAGTTTAGATTCAGGTACCCAATCTTTATTGGGTCCTTGAATATTAGTCTTAGGTACCATAATTTTTGGAACCCACATCATCTTAGCTTTTTCAAGACAATTTTCTTAATATAGCATCTAGGAGAAATATGACCATGTTTACAACAATAATGACATGTTACGTTATTTCTAGCATTCTTACTAGATGGAATAAATATTGTTGAATATTTTTCTTTCTTATCATAAGAGTTATACCCTAAACCGGCTTTTACAAAAGGAGATTGTTGATTACCAAGCAAGTTATTCAAATTCCTTCTTCCATTTGTAAATTTAGCAAGAGTATTCTTTAGGTCCTTATTCTCCTTTTCAAGATACATGCATTGATCAAATTTGATGAACTAGGCATATCATTTCTAGAACTAGCATGCTTCAAAGTCATAGAATTGATTTCTAATTTCAAATCATTTATCTCCTTAGCTAGTTTCATTTTATCATTTTCATGCATAGATATTATTGACTTTTGTTTAGTTACCTTTCTAGCAAGTTCTATAGATTCCTCATGCAATTCTTCAAACGCTAATTGCAATTCATCATAAGTGAAAGATAATGCAAATTCATCATCACTTACCTCTTGGTCATATTTTTGACTTGCCATCAGGCAAAGATTGGAGACTTCATCATCCGTGCTATCACCACTTGATGAACTTAGATCGTTGTCTTCCCATGCTATGTATGCCCTTCTCCCCTTCTTTTCCTTCTTAGGCCTCTTGTCACCTTTTTCTTTCTTTTGGAGAGTAGGATATTCGAATTTGATGTGCCCGGCCATTCCACATTCATAGCATAGAGGTGTTGATGAAGGAGCATCTTTCTTGGTAGGTTTCTTGGAATTGTTGAACCTCTTCCACTTACTTTTATTCTTGAGAAACTTCCCAAATCTCCTTACTAGTAGGTTGATTTGTTCATCTTCCTTGTCATCTTCACTAGAATCATTGCTTCCTTTGTCACTTTCATCTTTCTCGGAAGAAGAAGCCATAAGTGATATTCATTTGCCCTTTTTATCTACTTCTTCATTATCCTTGAGTCTTGTTAACTCCAACTCATGCTCCTTGAGCTTTCCAAACAAATTTGCTAGAGACATTGTTGTAAGATCCCTAGACTCACTACAAGAAAAATTGGATTTAGCGAGGGCCAAAGGCGGTCGCAAATCGCAAAAATATGTCACAAAACACATGTTTCTGATGGATTTGCGACGGCCACAAATCCGTCACATATAGGGTCGTCGGAAACGGTTTCTGACGGTTTTTTTAATGACCGTCGCAAATTTGCGACGGCCTAGCCGCCACAAATATTCAGGAATTAGCGACGGTCAGGCCGTCGTAAATCATCAGACATTAACCGCAAATTGCAACATTTTTTTTATAAAATATAATTATTTAATTAATTAATTTTGATTAATTAATTTTTTTAAAATATGAATTATTTTTAATTAATAATTTAACATTTAATATAAAATTAAAAATTAATACAAACTTTAGTTATTTTTTTTATTAATTATAATTTGGACTATAATATGATAAATAAATAATAATTTTAAATGATAAATGAATAACAATTGTTAACGATAAAGGAAATTCATAACTAAAAGCAAATTGTTTTTACAAAGAGTGCGTACATCATACAAAATGGAATATAATCCTAAAGAAACTAATAACCCTCCCTATAGCCCTGCATTAACAAATCTGTAAAGGATTAATCCTCCTCATCACTGGTCTGCCGATGACCCTCAGATTGGGACGGTGGCGGCTGGGACGACGGCGGCTGTGGCTGAGGGGTGCTATGTAGGTGATGGTCCTGCTGCGACTGTGGCTGAGGGGTGATGGTTCCTAAACGCATCATGAGCTTTCTCTGTGCAGTTGCCATCATCTGCATCTGCTCCATCATCTGTGTTTGACGCGTAACCAGCTGCTGATTGATCTCATCCTGAGCTGCCAGTTGTTGTCGTATCTCTACCATCTCCGCAGACTCTTGAGACCGGCGGGTCCGACTGGACTATGCTCGACTCTGCTGAGTACAAGTCGACCCTCACATCGTCTAAACTCTTAATCCGGGTACAGTCACACTTAACACAAGGACATCTAATCACCCCCCAATTGTTATAAGTATCTTCCTGACTTGCCTTGTTAATAAATTCTTCAACACCATCTAAAAAAGATTGTTTCAATCCCCCTCTACGTGGATAAACCCTATCATACATCCAAGTACGTTTCGAAGGAACAAATTCCATCCTCTGCATTTTCGCCAAAAAAAGATAACTATATTAAAAAACTATTTTGGGCAAACTCAGATATATCCAAAAAAACACACGAATGCCTCACCTCGCAGAACTGCTCTCTTTCTTTATTCGGTATTGCCCTATCCCATTCAAGAAAAAACTTTTTCAACACTCCTATAATAGTTAGTCATCGCTTCTCATGTCTCATATCTGACGAAATTTTGGCAGCATTTCCCATTGGTCTCCAAGTACATGACTTGACCGGGGTGAGATATCACAATCAAGTATGTACCCAAAAAACAAATGGTAATGCGTCAGACCATATTTTCATCAGATATATCACATAAGAAATAATGAATGGCTATTATACTAGTAAAGAAAAAGTTTTTTCTTAAAGTGTCCCACTTGGACAATTCGAGGTCCAATATCAAGAGCTCAGTGACTCGCAAGAGTACACGTGCTCTGAAATATTAATTGCACCTCAAACGGGTAACTAAGGTTTTTCTCGACGATCAACTCATCTAGAAATATAGCTCTTTATCGCTATAGACAATTTATAATATTCATAACATACTTGGATACCAAGTACCTAAGATAAATGCAATTACTCAAACTAACCCTTGTACTTTGGCAATAAATATCACACCACTAGCTACAACAAAAACTACCCCAACTTGTATACCCATGCTGGAGGCATAAATAACCCAAGGAAGATGTACCAGAATTTTCAGTAACAGAATAATAATTAAAAAATATCATCAGCAATAACATTTGACTAAAATTTCAAGCTAAGTCCAACAGGCTTTACCGACATGTTAGTGCTCTAATGAAACAGTTGATTGAGGTTACTTAGCGAAATCTTTGAGTTTCTAATAAAGCGATATCGGAGAATGTCGGAGATAGTGTCCTGTTCTCTGCTCTCTGTATCAACAAACTTAACTTCGGTTCCATGAACTAATTCAATTCCTGAAACAAAAAGGAAAGCAATCACAAGAATAAAATATTTGGGAAAGGAAATATTCTTGTTCACTTAATAGACAAGCCTGAGTTCCTGTTCAGCAGGAATCATGACTAACTGATGACAAGATTTAGAGTTTTAAAACAGAAAAAATAGAACTCCTTTTCTTCTTAATTTGAGTGGAAGTATTTCATCAAATGATCAGAGAGAGACGAAGACGAAAGACTTTTCCTACTTGTTACATTGGGGGCATCCCCTCAAAAAGAAGAAAAGTAACAAAAAAATTAATTGGTAACAACCTTCATACCATGTTCAGAAATAAAATTTATTTTTTGTGGACTATGCAGACTAATGAATGGATTAATTTAAGTTAAAGGATGAATATATTGGCATCTAAGACAGAATATATTTCTACTGAACTCAAGTACTCCTGTCAGATGCAAGTGGTGATGATAAAAAACAATGTAACATTCAAAGCATTAGATAACCAATGACATTACATACCATTAAGCATCAATTTCAACCTATTGGCATGGTTAGCTAGAATAAAAGAACCACCGCAGAATATATTCAAAGTATCATCTCAAACTGAGAAAGACAAGGCATAGCCTAGCTAAAGCACAACACAACATGATGAAAAAATATAATTACCATGTTCTTTATTCCATTTGGGAGTCAATCTTTCCTCATTTTTACCAACACAAGTATGAAAGGACGGAAGCCGTGCAGGAGCTGTACATTACAAATTTATTTCAGCAATAATTCATTATGGAAGCATCAAGATCATAGAAAATGAGAAAACAGGAAACAAAGCATTAAATCCTCCTATTGCAAAAACTATCCTAAGCTCTCAGTTCAAGCCTTGAACCTTGATTTTAAATGTCATATGTCAAGTGAATGAATGTGGCAACACTAGTTTGCTGTCTTGTAACTTTGTAACTACTGGTCATTTTGAATAAAACCCAAAAAGTAAGAGATCTAAGTTGTGATTGTTAATTCCGACCCTCATTCTGAAGTGATAAAGACTTGTATCATTTTGAATTGTTAATAGAAACTATTCTTACATATATTAGCTTGGTCTAATATGTGTTATTGAAGTAGCTATTCTTCACATATTAAGAGATATGATGTGAATTCATGGTGTGGTAAAAAAAAATCCATGGTATGATTATAGTTTTAGGATGCTGACATAAAACTGTTGCATAAATGATCCAGGAGCCACTACATTTCAAAGAAGCAACAAGATTGTAAAACGATGTATATATGAACACAACTTCAAGCTTCTCAATTTTCAATTAAAAAAGTATTAAATACCAGAACCAAATACAGTTTACTTCTCCATACTTCACTATTATATTGTTCTAGAATATGAATTGATAATACACCCACAAAACAGGGTAAAAAGTACATAAATGAAGAAAGTAAGAAGATACTATTAAAAGATGACAAGAAAGATCAATGCTTATAAATTAATCTCCTCAGTACAGAAATTATCTCTATAATATCGAATCAGAAAACTTGGTACCATGAAGTATTCAATTATTAATTATTATGTAACTTATGAAATTAATAATTACACATGAAGTATTCAATTCACTTCAAGAGCATTGATAATTTATTTCTACTAGGAACTTTAACTAAACTAGCTTCCATGTCTAATCTTTTACATTGGTACTATAAATTCCTATGAAGTGAACAAAAGTATATATTGCCATCTAATCTAGCAGGTGTCTTGCCAAAAAGCTTATGCAAACTAGCTAGGAAACTAACTAACTATTTTAAGAATTGATCACATGCTATATTGCTAATTGAACATTTTCTACTACTGTATATTCTCCATTGTGTGGTATATTCTCCCATAGCAAAGAGCCAGCTTATATGGATTCTGTCTACCCTGTTTTCAGGTCCTGCTTCACATTTTTCTATAATACAATTTGAACATTCACTACTACAAAAAAGGGCTTTAATAACGCACCTTCAATAACGCTTTAATGAGAAACGCTACTTAAAAAGAGGCGTAAGACATTTAATAGTGTTTCCTATAGTAAGCGCTATCCATTCCTTACCCTAAGACAACGCTTCCCTAAGGAAGCGCTATTGAATGTTGATGGGTAGGAATAGATAGTGCTTCCTTAAGCAAGCGCTATCTATTCATTATCTAAAATAGCGCTCCCTTGAGAAAACGCTACTTATTCATTTTCTTGAGAATAAAATTTGTTCCCCCCTCTCTCTCTCCACACAATTTTCCCTCACTCTAAAAAATTTCACGCGACCTACCTTATTTGCGACTCTTAACCTAGAACCCTCACTCATTCTTCTTCTACGACACCGTCAAACCACCAACCTTGCACGGCCACCACACACCACCGCCGCTATTCAAGCCCTTATACACAGCCGCACACCTTACTGCTCACAAATAGCGATTTGAAGAACTCATTGCCGCCGTCTCCAATGTTTCCTTTCTTGCAAAAAACACATTGCCGCTGTCTCCACACTCGCTGCCGTTTCTGCTCCCCCGGCACCATTGTTTTTGCTTCGTAAGTCCCTCGCCACCGTCCCGCTGCCATCATCCCTCGGTCCTCTTCACGCAGTCACGCGAGCCCTAACGTTCTCTCAGGTAAGCCTCCACCCATTCCGCTCTCTTTCTTTCGCTCACCTGCACACCTTCTTCTGCGCACACAGTTATGTTCTTAATTTGTGCATAAATTTGTTCTGTTTCATACTTGTCACCCCAAAGAAACTTTGATGATATGGTTGAACTTTGATTGGTTTGGATTGTTTATGTACTAAACTTTGATGATATGACTGAAGTCAAATTACTTGCTATATCAGTATATAATTTTCTAGTTTCTAGTTAATGTTTTATATAATTTTGATGGGTCTGCTATATCAGTATATAATTTTCTAGTTTCTACTGAATGTATCTAAGTGAATAACTGATAATGAGTGATTTTTCTGCTTCTTTGTTGATTGGATATTCTTTATGATACATTTTGATTTAATTTTCCTTCTCTCTTTTTCTGATACAGACTCAATCATTTCCCTCATTTGTTTTGTTCACTTCACTGGATTAATTCTTTCTATGTAATGATGCATAACAAGCGCCACAATCCAATGACACAGGTATAATCACACTCCTCTTCTTTTCCAATCTCAATCCATTCAATGTATCATCATGTCATTGTGATTCAGGAGTGTTTTTTTCTTCTACTGTGAATCATAGGCATAGAGAAAAATACAAATATGGTGGAAAACGAGACTAGTGTTGTTGTTCTTGATAATCATCAGGATTCTGTCTCAAGATCTGTCAAACCACGAGGAAGGTCCATGTTTCCCACTTTCTATTAGGTTTTCCCCATTATTTTGTTAACTATGTATCATATTATTTTTTTTCTTGATTTATTTTTAGATACAAGAAAAGAGAGAGAGAGGGAAGCTTGTCTTTGAACATTCTTCCAAGGATCTTGAAGGAATTCTTGTAAGTTCTAAGCATGGATCAACCATTCATGGCACTTATTAAACAACCTCAACTATATTAATATTTTATTTTAAGGTGTGTATACTTGTTATTTGGATCGTGAAGCCATCCCAAATTGGATGCCCTTTATTCTCGATGTTAAGGTGTGTATGTTGTCCTGGTCACTCTCATGAGATGTTGTCGTGCCTCTTTTCTTGTCACTTTAGCAAGGCTAGATTAATTATATTTGTGGGGAAATGTCTCAGTTCAAGTTAACCAATAATTGGTTGTGTACATTACTTACATCATGGCTGCATAAACCTCTTTATATTATAGAATAATTAACTGTAAGGGTTTGTTGTAATCAGAATTTCTTGTCTGCTTAATGTAACAGATCAGATAGCTTTTGCTTGTTTTCCTTTGCAAAATCAAGCATTTAGCTTATTTATTTGAAATCTATGATCCCCTGCCCTATTGCTAAGGGAGAAGGTAGCATTAGGATCACCATCATTGCATCAAGCTATTCATGTTTTGGATCCAAATTCCAAATGTTGGAGCAGGAGCATTGAGACCTTGCAATTTTTCATTTAAATAACCATTTAATGAAATAAAAAACTAAAAACGAAACTATATTTTTATTTCTTTTGATTGCAAATATTGGATCCATTTTACAGATATTGCCAAACAAACCTGACCTGCCAAGATGGTCCTTGAAGTATAAACCATTTGGACAAGATATTGAATTCTCTTGGCTTGCTCGTAATATGCAGGAAAAGTTCTCCAGCCTAATTTTTTTTTTTTAAAAACAAAAGGCATGTAAAAGCATCACTACATTACAAGACATCCCAACTAGGTTGGCACCTCAAGCAATGTCAATCATTTGCAGCACACCCAATTTATTGAAAAAAGAAAATAAAGAAAAATACAAAAGCATGGGGGACATTAACCTGACCCATGAAATTAAGAAAATCTATAACTAGGAAGACTCATCCTATTCCGGAAAAAGTCATCCTTAATAAAAGAAGGAGCTAAGTCCCACCAATACAGATCGGTGATCCTAGAACCAAAATTTGCTAATTTATCTACACAGCCATTGGCCTCCCTATAAACATGAGAAAAGATAAAAGACATATCCTTTGTAAGAGCAATGCAATTTAGCCACCTATTTCTAAGATGCCATGGAACCAAATTCGTTGAATTAAATGCATCAATTACTAACTTTGAGTCACATTCCAGCCACAGTTTATACCATCCCTTCTTGTGAGCCAATTCAATAGCAATAATTGCGCCAAGAAATTCAGCATGAAGAGCAAAAGAGACACCAACATTAAAAGCAAAGCACCCTAGGATAGCTGCATTGCCACCTCTAAAAATACCACCACAGCCTGCAATGCCTGGAGCCCCCTTAGCCGCACCATCCGTATTAACCTTGATCCAGTAATAATAGGGGGGAAGCTAGAGCACTTCTATAATATTTGGAGCTTTCTTGGGATTAATTGGGATGTTGAATTTCTTCAAAATCATTAGATGAGTAACATCAGAGGAAAAATAACCCTTACAAAACAATCCAGCAAAGGAGACGTTGGCAGCAATAGAAATACAAGTTGATTCCACTGAAATCCCTTTTGAATCAAACCGTAAACTATTTCTACTATTGTTTCTTTGATTTGATGAGGCATCCAAATGACATTCAAGGTGAGGAATCCTTGAATCAAAGGTGTGGAATCCTTTGGAGGTAAAGATTATTTTGAGTGGGGCATCTTAAAATAATCAAAGGTAAAATGTGGGGTATCCTTTAAAGTTTGTAAATTGTAATCTTGTAAAACAATTTTCATATAGTGAAATCTCTCAAGGGTTCTTGAGAGCTGGATGTAGATCAATTAGGTTGTGATCGAACCAGTAAAATCCTTTGTGTGATCTTCTCTTTCCCTCACTCTTCTAGTTCTTCCAATTATTGATTAACTGTTGTTCTTGATTGTATTTGATTCAAGAAAGTGATTAAATCTCAATTGACCCCCCCTCCTGTTGAGGTGCCATATTGTTTAACAATTGGTATCAGAGCTAGGGTCTTGAATTAGGCTTAATAGCTTTCAAAATTTGTTTTGAAAATGGCACTTGAATTAAGTAGGAAGCATAAACACATTTCTACCACTTCTCCTCCAATCTTTGATGGTGAAGGATATCCTTATTGGAAGGCAAGGATGAAAATTTTTATTGAAGGAATAGACAGACTTATGGGATACTATTGAAAATGGTCCATTTGTCCCCAAACATGGTTTGGAGATGAAGAAAGAATCAAACCCAAAAGTCTATGGACTAAAGATGAAAAGCAAAAAGTTCAACTTGACTTTGAAGCTAAGAATATCCTCACCACCGCTTTGTCAATTGATGAATTCTTTCGTATTTCTAATTGCAAGAGTGCACAAGAAATTTGGGACACTTTACAATTGACCCATGAAGGAACTAGTGAGGTGAAAAGATCAAAGATTAATACATTGATGCATCAATATGAGTTGTTTAGAATGAAACATGATGAATCCATAAATGATGTACAAAATCATTTTCAACTTATTGTTAATCAATTGGTTTCTTTTGAGAAAACTTTCACTAATGAAGATCTTGTGACTAAGGTACCATGGAGTAACTACAAGAATTTGTCAAATTAGCAACGACTTTTTAGCGAGCCTAAAATCCATCAGAATATTTTTTATTAGCGGTGGTCAAAGTCGTCGCAAACCATAACATTTGATACGTCTTCATTTTACGACGGCTTCTTCCTTTTGCGACGGCTTTTCTGTCGCAAATATTAGCACGCTTTTCCACGAAAATTTAAGCACGCAAATTGGCAAATTGGAACTGGGGTTTGCGATGGCTTAAACCGTCGCTAACTTTGTGACAGCTCTAGCTGTCGCTAATCAAGGTTCAAGTTACGATGGGATGTATATTTGCGACGGCATTAGCCGTCGCTAACCTACGGATGCATTTGTGATGACCATTAGTGTCGGTGGCCCGTCGTAAATTAGGAATTAAACCCTCAGCCCCATTCCCTTCTCATTCACGTTTCGTCCCCTCCCCTCCCTCACTTCGTTTCCACCTCCGCCTCCACCTCTCTGCTACATTTCGTCTCCACCCGTCACCGCCCTCTTCTCCCACCGTCGTCGCCCTCTTCTCCCATCGTTGCTCAGTCCCTCACGCGCGTCCCATCTGCTAAATTCTCTGTTCTGTTCAGTCGCATCTCCCCTGGTCCCTTTGTTTCCGCCGCAGCGCCAGTAACCACGACGGCACGGTTGTTGTCCGGCCCTTCATCACCGGGTATCTAGTTAGCCCCTCCCTTTTGTGTTTGCTACAAATCATTAACTTATGATTTGATTAAGTTTTTATTACCAAGTTTTTATAATTTATTGGTTGTTTATATAGTGTTTAAGTCATGTGGAATTGAAGACTGGTAGGTAATTGTAATTCACAGAAAAGAGATAATGTATACAAAATCACTACTACAGAAAAAGGCTTTAACAGTGCTTTTTTTTGCCTTTAGTAGCGCTTCCAAGTGCTATCGATTCACCCGCTACTGAAGGTGAAAGAAATAGACAGCGCTTAAAAAAGCGTTATTGAAAGTGGGAATAGGTAGCACTTCCTTGAGAATGCGTCGTCTAAGATTAGAAATAGACAGCGCTTTCTTAAGGAAACGCTGTGTATTTTTAACTTTAGACGGTGTTTCTTCAAGGAAGCGCTACCTATTCCCCATTTTTTTTATATTATTATTCCCTTTGTTTATAGCTTAACCATCCCACTGCACTTAGTAAAACTCAACAAAACCATGCATTTTCATATACATAGTGTACAAAGTTTACATATAATATTGGTAAGTATAAACCAAACATCAAAACCATATAATCAATTAACTAATATACTTTCTACAATTCACAGTAACACGTACACATAACCAATTCTAATATTTAAGTCCATATACCAAAACGTAGCTAACCTACACTAGACAAGAACTATAGCTTACTATAATTAAGACATACAATAATATAACTACACTAGATAATAA
Organism: Sophora flavescens; assembly: GCA_030762895.1. NCBI lineage: Eukaryota > Viridiplantae > Streptophyta > Magnoliopsida > Fabales > Fabaceae > Sophora > Sophora flavescens. Next base: position 103,984,722 of record CM061069.1, on the reverse strand, counting down.
TATCTCTTGAAGTGTAAAACTGCAATCATTCAGCAGAGAGTAAATCTATCCGAGTTTTAAGATGTAGCCTCCACCAACCAAGAACTCATGAATTTCTCCATATACTTCAATTGAACTGCATCCTGGTTCTTTTTCTGCCAAGTACCAACCTTTTCTTCATAAAAAAACTTGTGCTCCATTGCCTTTTCAAATTGGTTGGATGCAGCCTGAACATTAGACATATGTATAAATACCAAATAAGTACTATGATGATTAAGAATTAAAATCACTTTAATCACAATTTATATCAGACAGAACTTAAAAACCAGTATTAAGGAGTATTCACTCAGACTTCAGAGGATAATCACTAAACAACAATCAAACAAATATTAATAAAAAAAGTTTGAAGCTTAGCATGCCACATCTGATGCAATATTAAGTCAACAAAGTTACTGGTAATGTAATGGTGTGGGAGTTAATTACTTTGAAGTTTTCCATGTGGAAAGTGGGAGAGATGATTCTTCTGTGATGAGGCAATTTCTCTCCTTTGAGGCTCAGAAGCCCATCACCTTCTAACTGCTTTACAAGTGGGGGAGCTTCGTTTATTTCGTAAAATTCTGACTTGGATGTGAAGATTTCCCAGATGAGGTCTGGATCAGATACGGTGAGACGAACAGTGGGTCCAAACCAAACTAGGAATGTTGCACCTGTATGTATAAAATTAAATTAAATTAATATAATGAGAGATTAATTAATTATTTAATTATATATTATATATAAGTAATATATAAGGAATGTTGCACTGATGATCAAGGTGAAATGAAATGAGTTTTATTTATTGATTTTTACACAAAGTTGGAAGTAAAATGAGGAAGGGGCAGGAAACATGACAGCCACTAGTTACAGAGGGAAGTATGGATAGTATGGTGTAGACCCTACAGCACAGAGACATTGAGAGAGAGGACATAGAAAAAAAAGCAGAGGACAACTCCACAATGCCAACAAACAAAGTGCATTTATTCAACGTAAAAAATATATATTAGTTATTGTATATATATGTGAGTGAGAGTGCTTAATGAATAACGAATAATCAAATAATAATAAAAAGAAGAAATTTAGAATATGGACAAGATTTGTATTACTGACATCTTTACAGAGAAGTCAGTAAGGAACAAATGTCTGATTACACATCAAACTGAAGCCTTAGTTGGATTTATAATGATAACCAGATAATCAATATTAAGTCAACAAAGTTACTCATAAGCATATAATCATCTCCTACATCTGATAACATACAATGAAGTAGACAGTGGGCTTCTTAAAGATACTTTTGGTGCTGGACATTGCGGAATTAAAAAAAAAAATCAAATCAGTCAACACTAACAAAAACTACTGCATTGTAGTAGTCTTGACACCAGTCCAACACTAACAAAATAAATTTGAAAACAGGGCATCAAAACTCAGAAGCAACCTGAAACTTGAAAGTAGTATACTCTTACGATTAAAAATAGAGGAACGATAGAATAAACTCAAAACTCATTTAAGAAGCTTGACTAAAGGGAAAGCCAGTTATCACCAAACATATCTTGATCAACTCAATGCAGATGATAACAAAACCCCATCAAATGCAAACATAGCTTCTAAAGTAAAGCTAGTAACTGTGTAAAAGTTATAGGTATTCTAAGTTCATTAAATCAAATATAGTGATTCAGGTTCATTTAACATAATCTAGTAACTAAATGATTGTAGATCAAAATTCAACTATAACTAGTTCATGAATCAAAATTACCAATTAACTAATGAGAAAATGTAAAGGGCATTAATTGAAAAAAAGTTATAATATTAGGCTGGATAGGCGACACCCTCACAAAGAGCATACAAGCAAGTTGTGTTTCCTTGGTAAAGATTTTTTTCTCATGCTGCGTTGCTTGCTTGGAAACCCTGAGGATGAAAATTTAGGGTTTTGCATGCTTTGCACCATGGATGTGTCTCCATGGCAATGCCTCTTCCCTGAATCCTTTGCACCTCCGATCCCCCCTCTTTCTTCTTCCCCCTCTCATCTGCCTTCTTCATCCAATCACTCTTCTGGACCAAGAGTGATCCAACCGCAAAATAATCAGAATAAGTCTTTCGCACAGGCTCTTCAGAATGTTTGTGACATCCCAATCAGCCAATTACCAGCTCCTCGCCTAAAGGGAGATGACCTATTGATCCAAATCCCTGAGGAAGAGTATATTGCTGGGCTTGAATCCTCGAAAAACAACCTGCATGGAAGAATACTTTTGTCCAAAGGAGATAAACCTCTTAAACTTGATGACTTGAGAGCCAAGTTATCCTTGCTTTGGAAGCCGATCGCACAATGGAAACTGACTCCAATTGGTAGAGGATTCTTTGAGTTTTCTTTCTCCTCTTTTGAAGATATGAGAAGGGTTTTGGCTACAAGTTCTTGGAGTCTTGATCCGGGAGTCTTGAGACTTTTTGCATGGACTTCGGATTTTAACCCTTCTCTTGTCAAACAAACTAGTGTGCAATGTTAGATTAGGATCTTTAACCTTCCTCTTGAATATTGGAGGCCACGGATTCTACATTCAATTGCAAGAAGGGTTGGTACTCCTTTACCCATCGATGATGCTATAATGAATAGGACTTTGGGTCATTATGCTAGGATTTTGGTGGATATTGACCTGACTGGACAGCTTCGGGACAGGATCATGGTTGTTAGATCTGGATTTGCTTTTCATGTGAAAGTGGAATATGAGTTTCTCCCATCTTTCTGCTCTCGTTGCAAGATTATTGGCCACTCCTTGTCAAGTTGCAAAAAGAACCCATCAGAAAAAGGCCATATCAAGGATACTCGAGTTACTCTTCAAAAAGGTAATGAAAATAGAAGAGTGGTATCTAAATATGTTGAAAAGAAAAAGGAAGCCTTGCAGTCTGTTATGAAGGTTCCTAGTGCCATTGATAAAGGCAAAGCTGTGGCTATTGTTGACCCGGTTGGTGATAAAATGACTGATGCTGGCCCTTGTTATTGTAATACAATCAAGAATCTCCAAGATTCCACTTTGCAGACTGCTCCAATCCAGAATAAGGATTTAGCTCAGAACCGTGTTGAAGTGGAAGCTGTTGTACTTCCAAATGAACAAAATCAGAATTATTTACCTCAAAATGTTCCTTATGTGATAGAAGAGATTTCTAGCCCTGATAGACTGATTTGTGCTGCTGCCATTGTTCAAGGGAATCAGGCTCATAATAGAAATATTGTGGAAAATGATATTACTCCTCATGTTGATAATCACCTTGATGATGTGTATATTGGTTCTCAGTTCCCTGCTGATATTCAAAACTCAGCTCTGAATTCTTTGGATAATGTAACTGGCACTATCCAGGATTATGTATCTGATTCTATCTCAAGTATGCCTTTTCAAACTATCATAGATGGTTCAGTAGATGGTATTCATCAAACTCCTGTAAATTGGATTTCTAATCCCAATGTAACTCACGATATGGGAATTGTGGGAAGGCTTTCGGCTGGTGAGACTGATGATGAGACAGAAGTTGAATCTTCTAATCCCCAAGATCTTTCTGCGTCTAATGATGGCATAAATGCTATTGATAATGGTCCGGACTCTGGCTTTACAAAAGTTCTCTCAAAATCTCAAAAGAAGAAATTGCTAAAGAAGAATAAGCAGAACCTGCAGAAACCAGCATTTAGAGCCCAAGCAAGGGCTGGACCTAGAAATTTTGCATAATGAAGGTTATTTTCTGGAATGCCAGAGGGGTTGCCAACCCTGAAACTAGGCTTGTTATAAAAAGGATGATTAATGTCAACAATCCTGATTTGTTTTTTGTCTCTGAGCCATGGATAAAGCCTGATCAGTTTCCTGCAAGGTTTTGGCAGAATTTGAGTCTTAAATTGTTTGCAGTTAATGACAGGGGAAACTTGAGTCCTAATATTTGGTGCATTTGTAGGGATTCCTTGAGTCCTAATATCATAGCAGTTTCTTCTCAGCATGTTTCATTCTCTATCCTCTGGGAGAATCAACTTTTATACATTTCTGCCATTTATGCTTCTACTAGCTACATTATTAGAAGGCAGCTTTGGAGTGATTTGAAAACATTGCAGCAGAGTTATTTTGGAGCTTGGTGTTGCATTGGAGACTATAATGCAATATTAGGATCCCACGAGCATAGAGGCAGAGGTACTCCTAACCATATCTCTTGCAATGATTTTAAGGACTGGACTGATGCTTGCAATATGATCTGTAACCCAAAGGTGCTTTTTTTACTTGGGGTAATGATAGAAGAGGGGCAACAATGTCAGAAAGAAGACTTGATAGAATTTGCTGCAATGATTCCTGGTTTTCCTCTTGGACAGAGATTACTTCCTGCACTCTAGCTAGGAATCACTCAGATCACTATCCTTTAATGATGTCTCTTAAGAAGTATGATGTTCCTCATGCCTCTTCCTTTGAATTTCTGAAGATGTGGTATGAGCATAAGGACTGTTTTGATGTTATTGCTAATGCCTGGAACATCTCAGTGGTGGGTTGTCCAATGCATATCTTGAATCAGAAACTAAAACATTTGAAAGATATCCTAAAATGCTGGAATAAAGAGCATTTTGGAGATGTTCATGATAAAGTGAAATTGGCTTAAGAGGTTGTCAATGCAATCCAAGATCAGATTGTTGATACAGGTTACTCTGATGAGTTGTTTGATCAAGAAAAGAATGCTCAAAGTAACCATAGCCATGCTTTTCATCTTCAAGAGATGTTTTGGTAGGAAAAGGCTAGAGTCAATTGGCAAATATCAGGAGATAGAAACACATCCTTCTTCTATAAAGTTACTAAAATAAGACATACTTCAAAAAGAATGTCTAAGCTAAGGAAGGATGGTATCATTTTAGATAAGCCTGATGACATTGAATCTCATGTGTTAGATTTTTTCTCCAGTCTTTTTGCATCTGAAAATTCATGCCACAATAATGGTTTAATTGAACAGGTTATTCCTCACAGTGTTAGCAAGGAAGACAACTTAATATTGACCAACCTTTCTTCAGTGGAAGAGATAAAGAATGTTGTCTTCTCCATGAATGCCAATGGTGCTCCTGGTCCAGATGGCTTCAGTGGTTTTTTTTTTCCAATCTTATTGGGAAATTGTAGGTAAGGATGTGTGCAATGCAGTTTTACAGTTTTTCAAACAAGGATGGCTCTTGCTAACTTCAACTCCAATCTTGTGGTCCTAGTCCCGAAGTGCCCTGAAGCTGACTCCATTGGAATGTACTGGCCAATTGCTCTAGCAAACTACAAATTTAAGATCATTACAAAGATTTTGGTTGATAGGCTAGCTAACATTGCTCCAAAAATTGTCTCCAAACAGCAAAAAGGCTTCGTTAAAGGGAGACAAATCTCAGATTGCATTGGTGTGGCCTCTGAAGCCATCAACCTGCTTGATAAGAGATCCTTTGGTGGTAATATTGCTCTTAAAATCGACATTAAGAAGGCTTTTGACACAATGGACTGGAATTTTCTCTTAAAGGTGTTGCATCAATTTGGTTTTGATCCGGTCTTTAGACAAGGGGATCCACTGTCCCCTCTCTTGTTCTGCATTGCTGAGGATGTTCTCAGTAGGGGATTATCCCTTCTGGTTCAAGAAAAGAAGTTGCTCCCTATGGCTAGTCCTAGAGGCTTCCAAGTTCCAAGCCATGTTCTGTATGCAGATGATGTACTAATCTTTTGTAGAGGAACAAAGAAGAATCTATATAATTTACTGTCCTTGTTCAATTTATATGCTGAAGCATCAGGGCAGGTAATTAGCATTAACAAATCAACCTATTTTGTTGGGTCTATTAATCTGTCCAGACTGTATGTTTTGACCAGAAATTTGGGTTTCAAAGCTGGGCAGCTTCCTTTTGTTTGTTTAGGGGTCCCTATCTTCAAAGGGAAACCTAGAAAATCATACTACGTGCCTATTGTTGACAGAGTCAAGGCAAAGTTATCATCTTGGAAAGGCAGTTTGCTATCAATCATGGGAAGAGTAGAGTTAGTTAAATCAGGCATTCAGGGTTTACTAATCTATTCATTTCAGATTTATTCTTGGCCTTTGTCCCTTGTCAAGCTCCTGGATCAATGGATAAGGAACTTTATCTGGGCTGGTAGGATTGATACAAGAAAGATATGCACAGTTGCTTGGAGTAAGCTCTGTTCCCCTCTTCAAAAAGGTGGTCTTGGCCTAAGGTCCATTAGATCTATTAATGAAGCTTATATTGAAAAGATGTTGGGAATTGATTTCCTCAGATTGTGATTGGGCCATTCTGCTAAGATCTAGAGTTTGCAAACATAAGTCTTTCATTAGTTACAACCTTTTCTCCTCTATCTAGTCTAGCCTTAAAGGCTATATCTCCACTGTTTTGGATAATGTTTCATGGCTTCTAGGGGACGGTAGCAGCATTCGTTTCTGGTGTGATCCTTGGCTCTCCAAGCCAATTGTTGAGATGCTTAATATCCCTTCTTCCTTACACAAATCCTTTACTGCTTCTGTCAAAGACTTTATTAGGGAAGGGCAATGGCACATTCCCTCTGAATTTGTCCAAAGGTATCCTGAAGTTGCAGCAGCAATTGGCCAGACAATTATCCCAAAGACTATGAGGGTTGATCAACTAGTTTGGAAAGCTTCTGACTCAAGTAGCCTTTCAGCAAAGAAGGCTTACTGCTTCCTTAAGCCGAGTGGTGCTGCTTGCTACTGGGGTAAGTTAATCTGGTCTAGCTCTATTCCTCCCTCTAAATCTTTTCTGTTATGGAGGCTGCTGCATAATACAGTCCCCACAGATGATCAACTTTGGGCTAGAGGTTGTTCCGTGGTATCTATATGTTCTCTTTGTGGTATAAGTTATGAAACAGCAGATCATGTCTTCTTCTCTTATGCTTATGCTAGTCGGATCTGGTCATGGCTTAGCAGTTGTTTGGGAATTACGATTGATAACTTATCTGTTCATTCTGTTATGTCAATTTTAAAAAGAAGTTGGTGTCCCCAAGTTAAGGAAGTGATTCTATCTGCCATATGCTATTCTGTCTGGGGGATTAACACTATTGGAGTGTTCTTTTACTAGGAAAGCTCTATGATTTCTCTTGAATTGAAAGCATATGACTCAAAAGATGTTTTTGGAGTGATTTTGACAGAGTAACAATAGATGAAAAAAGTGTGTATTTTCGTGTCAAAGTCCCCTCCTATTTATCGAAGAGAAAGAGTGAGAAAAATAAGTTTGGAAACTGAAATTATGTTTTGAAAATAACTGAAAGCAGTCGACTACTTTTTGGAGTAGTCGACTACATTGATCAAGAAGCAACTGTTTTGTGCCTTAATAATCAAAATAGTCGATCACTTAACCAAGCAGTCGATTACTTATTATGGTAGTCGATTACTTTGATCTTTTGAAGCCAAAACAACAAGTTTCAAACAAAGTAGTTGATTACTTATCAAAGTAGTCGATTACTTTGATTCTAGGAAGGTTTCTGGAAGTTTTTAAGAACAAAGTAGTAGACTACTTTTCAAGGTAGTAGATTGCTTTTCTTAAAATCATAAAAATGATTATTTTCTTTACTTAACAAGTTCCATAAACACTTTTCAAACTTGTTAAACCTTGGAATGTTTTTCAAAACATATTTCAAACTTTTTCTCTTTAGGAAAAACTTATTTTACCCTTTTGAAAAACATTTTGAGTCATTTGTGCTAAATCAAAGGAGAAACCTTTACAAATATTCCTATAACTAATTATTACATAAGAGTGCCATTTGTGTTTGGCTCTTCATCATCAAAATACTTTGAATGTCGCATCTTTGAAGCATTTACATTTTCAACATTAATTCAAAGATGGGTTGTTGATACTTACTCGTGGTATGGTTTCACCTCTGTACAATTTATCAAGACTTGAACATAGGCCGATGCATACTCCACATCACTTAGCCAATAAGTAAGCTCCTTGCCAGCATGACGGCCAGGAAGATTAAATATAGATAGCATATAAGGATATCCTGCACTATAAGCATCTACCTCATTCCTAATATTTCTCGGAGCCAACATGAATTTGTTGAAATAGTGGGGACAAAAATGAGTTGTCTCATGGTGTAAGTAAGACGTACAGATTGATCCTTCCACCCTAGCCTTGTTTTTAACTGATCGTTTAGAGTCGTCCATGAATCTAAGTAATAAAAAAATTAGTGACAAGGCATTGCACAAGGGACCCTAATTATTTAAATGTCAAAATATAATAAAATTACCTTTCAAACGGATACATCCACCTATATTGTATTGGTCAAACAAGCCTTGCTTCATATGCAAGATGGACAAGGAGATGTTCCATTGAGTCAAAAAATCCTGGGGGAAATACCCTCTCCATCTTGCACAGAATTATTGCAATGTTTTCTTCCATCTTCGTCAGACCGTCCGCTCTTAAAGTTGCAGAGCATAGATCTTTGAAGAAATGACTGATTTCTGTAAGCGGGTTCGAAACATGCGGGGGCAGCCAGCCGGAAGCAATAGGAAGCAAACACTCCATGAATACATAACAATCATGAATTTTCATCCCATGAAGCCTCCCCGTCCTTACATCAGCACATCGTGCCAAATTAGAGGAATAACCATCAGGCATCCTAAGGTCTTTTAACCACCGAAAAATTGACTTCGCTTCATCGTCGGTTAGAGTGTAACAAGATTTTGGTTTGACCATCCTTCCATTAGGCTGCGGCTTCATCTCCAAATCCTTTCGTCTACAGTACAGAGCTATTGCCATCCTTGCCTTTTCATTGTCCTACGTCTTGCCAGACACATTTAAAATCGTGATAAAAATGTTGTCAAAGAAATTCTTCTCATCAATGTACATCACATCAAGGTTATGTCTTAACAGATTATCCTTCCAGTATGGTAGTTCCCAAATAATACTTTGTTTTGTCCAGTTATGTCATTCTCCATACCCCGGTAATTTTGACACACCGGCTTCAGTGACTTTAGGAAGATCCCTAACCTGACCCCATATTTGTTCAGGAGTCAACAAAGGTGGTGGACCTTCCTCTTCTATCTGATTCTTTTTGAATGCTCGGATATTCCTTCGGAAGGGATGGCTAGGATCTAAGAACAGATGATAAGAATCAAACCAGGAACTTTTACCACCATATCTCAGTGTAAAAGCCTTTCATGTTCCATGCAATACGAGAACACCAATTTACCATGGGTCCCCCAACCAGAGAGCTTGCCATATACAGGAAAATCATTGATAGTCCACATCAGTGTCGCCCTCATCATAAAATTTTGCTTATTTGAAACATCATACGTCAACACACCATCCCACAACTTCTTCAGATCATCGATCAGAGGCTGCAAATATACATCTATCCCAGCCTTCGGATTAGATGGTCCCGGTGTGAGGCAAGTTAGAAACATATACGGTTTTGACATGCATATCTCGGGAGCAAGATTGTACGGTGTAACAATCATTGGCCAACATGAATATGGCGGGGCCGATGCCTGAATGTACGGGGTAAAATCATCTGAGCACAACCCCAAGTCGTACATTACGAGGATCTGCTGCAAACTTAGGGTGTACTCGATCGAAGTGCTTCCAGGCTTCACCATCAGAAAGGTGGCGTATAACGCCAGGACTTCCTCTATTTTCATAATGCCACCTCATCTGTCCGGTAGTTTGCGTTGATGCAAACAATCTCTATAACCTTGGAATTATTGGCATATAGAAAATTGTCTTCACAGGTACTGGTTTGTTCTTACTACGGTCACTACTTTGAACGCGGTACCTGGGTGTCTGACAAAATTTACATTCTTCCAGCGTGCTGTCATTTGGCCCGAATAACTGTCATAATATAGCAAGCACTCGTTTGGACAACAATTAATCCTCTTAGCCCCCAACCCTAGTTTCGACACCAACCGCTACGCATCATAATAACTTTCTGGCAACAACTCCTTGAAGGGTGTCACGTCTTAAAGCATTTTACAAAAAAAACTCCAAACACTGCTCGGGGACATTCCAATTGGACTTGCAAGTTAGAAGCTTAACACAAATTGATAATTTTGAATCTGACGCCCCTTCAAATAATGGCTTATTTATCTCTAACAATAGGTTGTAAAATCTCTACGCCGATTCATTAGGAGGCTCTTCCATGTCATCAGACTCATTCGTCTTGATATTCCCAAGTTGTCCAAGACAATCATCCACCATCATATGCACCGACTGGAGTTGCTCGACATAGTCGTTATGTAAGCCACTGCCTAATGCACCCATGTCAAGATCGTCACCACCGACTTCATTCAGATCAATATCGGGCAACTCCTCACCATGATCAGTCCATATCAAATAATTAGGCTTGAACCCACGTCGGTATAGGTGCAACTTCACGTCATCATCACTCAAAACCGTCAAACAATTGCACTTCATGCACGGACATCTAATCCCCCCTCTTCTGCATAATCACAATGTTGCTTGGCTTTCGATATAAAATCCTCAACTCCATCTACAAATGATTGTTTCAAAAGTCGTCTCTCAGACTCGTTCCTATCATACACCCAACTACGGCTCGGGGGATAATATTCTATCCTTCTGCATTTTCAGATAAATTGACATATTTTTAAACATGATACTATAACCTCGAATCATACCCTTTCCTTAAAAGGTGTGGCCCTATCCCATTCGAGGAAAAACTGTTTCACCACTGTATTATACTAGTTACTCATCACTTCTCAACTTCTCATGTCTTATAGCTGACGAAATTTCGGCAGCATCTGCCATCGGTCTCCAAGTACACGACTTGACCACAGTAAGATACCACAATCAAGTATGGACCCAGAGAACAAAAAGAAATTCTTCGACCCGAAATTTCATCAACTATTTAACAAATGAGAATCATCGAGTAACTAGTATATCAGTGGAGAAAAAGTGTCTTCCCAAACTGTCCCAATTGGAAATTTCAAGATTCAATAAAATGAGTGATACCATGACCACGAGTACACATGCTCAATAATATTGAACCTTGAACGAGAAACTAATGTTTTTCTCGATTACGTATTAATTATATATATATATATATATATATATATATATATACATATATATATATATACACATACTCTAAAATAAAATAAAACTTCAATTAACAGAAATAATTTTCATAAAGTTTGACATTATTAGCAATCATTCAAACCAATATTTAAGCAACCATCATAAATAAAGCATTAGCAAAAAATCAATCACTTACTCTAATCAAAATTTATTAAATTGTTCTCACTCTTTTGATTAAATCTTTATTTTTTATCCTATTTTAATTTATTGAATCATTTTTATTTGATTATTTAATTTAATTTTGGTGTTATGTAATTTTTAAGTTATTACATATTTAAGTTTATTATTGTTTAAAAAAAATTATACTTATATATTTAACTATTTTGATTTTCTATTTTTTACTTATTTAATCGTTAGTATTTTTAATTATTTATTCAATCTAATTTTATTTTTATGAAAATATTTTAAAAGATTTCGTCGTCCATGCTTCCCGATGCGCCATGAGCAGATATTCCCGACGCACCATCAACGGATATTCTGGATGCGGCATGTGCAACTATTAACTTATTTGTGAGACGAATGATTTAATTAACTTCTTAATTAATTACACATTATTTTTTAATTATTTAAATAATTAATACATTTTGTTATCCGTTTAATACTTAATTCATTAATCCAAATGGTGCTTAATTAATCAATGAACATGAGATATTGCCATATATGCTCCATCACAACTGCAGGTATGGAGGAAAACAATTTTACCAATTCTCTAATATTATCTACACTAAATCTTATCAACACTAAATTTTGTCTTTACGATTTTATTATATTAAGGAAATACATAAGTTTATTACGCATTTGGCAGAAACAAACATAGCACATTTAATAACTTTACTTGCATGTAACAAAACTAATTAATTGACAAAAAAACACACAAATTAATAACTTTACACACAATAGACAGATATTTTTATGATAAATAAAATAAATACATTCACATAATACAACTAATTAAAGGAGTATCATTCACTGAAATAAAATATACCAACAAAGACAAACAGTACAAGTTGTTCAAAAAAAAAAAAGACCAGCAACAGGCATAAAAAATTCAATATACCGCACTGGATTCCGGGAGTTGCTGCCGGAGGAAGCTGGTGACTCTGAAGCAATGCAAAAAATACTCTTTTAGAATCCAAACCAATAATCATAAAAAGAGGAAAATCTAATAAAAATAAAAATAAATGAAAATAAAAAGGGATGGTGGTGGTTCTATACAGAGTGGTGGTGGTGCACAGTGGTGGTTAAAGGTGGTGCCAATAAAAATAAAATAAAAAGGGAATCCATACCACAGAGAGGTGGTGGTGGCACGGTGGTAGAGAGGGAAGGAGAAAAGGGAAGGAGAAGACGGCACGGTGACAGTGGCGCGGTGGTGACAGAGGTGCAGTGGTGGTGGCGTGGTGGAAAGCGCGGTCGAGGACGCGGTGGTGACAGAAAGGGAGAAAGAAGGAAGGAGAGGGAAGGAGATTTGGGTATAGGAGAAAATGTAAAAGGAGAAAGGGAGGGAGGCACGATGGTGACAGAAATCGGTGGTTGTGGGGTGGTGGAGAGCACGGCGGAGACAGTGACGTGGAGGAGAAGCAAAGAGAAAGGAGAGAAGAGAGAAAAGTGATGGAGAAGAGGGTTTTCGGTGGATCTGAGGTCAAAATTTCCGACGGCCAATTTTAAATTACTGACGGTTTTTTCCGTAGGTAATTCAAAAATACATTTATCGACGGAATTGGCCGTCGGTACTGATAATGAGATTTGTGACGGAAGTTCTGTCGGTAGGTTTTTTCATAGTTACCGACGGATTAGACCGTCGGTAAGCTTTCAAACCTAATTTTGGCCATTCACGCGCACTATTCCGATGGATAAGTCATCGGTAATGTTTCCGACGGGCATTCCGTCGAAAAATTCATAAATTTTTTGTATTCACACTTACTGACGGCCAAATCCGTCGCTCGTACCTCTATGGCCATGAGAAACGACCTCCACCGGAGCCACCACCGACAGATCTGGTCTTTATCTGCCCTCCACCAAAGCCACCAGATGTAGGTAAAGATTGTCATTTTGTTAGTGCTATTGCTGGTATTGATGTGGGCTCTCTTTTGTATGAGATGTTTTAATGACACCAACATGGCTTGAGTAGTCCACCAATCCTCCAACTCAGAAGATCCTTCATCTGGTTTCTTTATGGTTCCATCGAGGAAACCCCATTTTCTTCTTGCTCTCAAAGACGTCTTCACAGCCCTAGCCCATTCATCATAGTTTTCGCCTTTCAGCTGCACCTGCGTGATCATATTCCCAGGATTGTCGTTGGAATTGAGATCATATGGTGACTGCTTTCTCTTCTGAATTTGTTCGTCTCCTATCCCAGAAGACTTTGGTTGACCTTCTTTTCCAACCATAACAGCCGCCGGGTATATTTTCCTAGGGTTGTATGCGCTCTGATACCATGTAAAGGAATGGTTCAGATGTTTTATTCCTTAAGGACCCGTAGGCTATATACATAGATGGGCACCACTATTCCTCCTAAATTTGTGCTTGTCATAATACAACTATTTACACAAGAGCCTAATTACAGCATGTCTAATTACAGCAAATAAATCAAATCAAATCTGATTTGCCTAATTAAAGGAATCAAATCATAATTACAGCAAATAAAACAAATCAAATCTGATTTACCTAATTAAAGGAATCAAATCAGATTTCAAATTAATAAATATATATATCTTCTTGCCAAATATCTTAACACCCCCCCCCCCTCTCAAGTGGGAGCATGAAGATTTTGAATGCCCAACCTGCCAAGGAAGGATTCAAATTGCGGTTTATCCGCGAGTTGAGCAGTAGTAGAGACATAAGTTGGGCGAATGTTGTCTTTAAGAACTTCATTTCGAACAAAGTGGCAGTTTACTTCAATGTGCTTGGTACGTTCATGAAACACCGGGTTTTTAGTAATGTTTAAGGACGCCTGACTATCACAGTGAATGATCATGGGTTTGTCATGAGCTACCCCTAGGTTGGAGAGAATCCCTTTAACCATTTCAACTCGCATGTAGTAGCTGCCATAGACCTATATTCAGCTTCAGCAGACGACCGAGAGACGGTGTGTTGTTTCTTTGTTTTCCATGAGATAGGGGAGTCACCAAGCTGCACCAGCCAGCCAGTGACGAAACGTCTAGTTAAAGGACAGCTAGCCCAGTCTGAGTCGCACCAACCATGAAGCTGCAAGTCACAGTTACGGCCAAGAAATATTCCTTGTCCTGGATTACGTTTTAGGAACCGAACTACTCGTAGTGCAGCTTCCCAATGTTCAATTTGTGGTCGGTGCATGAATTGAGATAAAGTGTGGACATTGTAAGAGAGCTCAGGCCGTGTGAAACATAAGTAAATCAACCGTCCAACCAGACATCGATATTGTTCAGGAGTTTCAAGAAATTGTCTAGCAGCAAGTGACGAGTGATGATTTTGTTCCAATGGAGTGCCTGCAGGTTTAGCACCGAGCAGACCAGCTTCAGATATAATGTCAAGCGCGTACTTACGTTGACAAAGGAAAATACCCGTAGGGTTTCTGGAAACTTCAATACCCAGAAAGTACTTCAATGCACCAAGGTCTTTCATACGAAAACACATGCTGAGATAATGCTTAAAGCGCTTAATGGCATAAGAATCATTGCCGGCAATGATTAAATCATCAGTGTATACAAGAACCACAAGTTGGATGCCTTCTTTGTGCAAAGTGAACAGAGAATAATCAAGATATGATTGCTGAAATCCATAAGACTTGAGGGCAGTGAAGAGCTTTGCAAACCAGCAACATGAGCTTGTTTCAATCCGTACAACGATTTGCTTAGTTTGCACACCATGTTCGGTTTTGAAGTTGAAAACCCAGGAGGCATTTTCATGAAGACTTCTTCATTTAGGTCTCCATGTAAAAACGCCTTGTGCATGTCCATTTGGTGAAGTTCCCAAGTTTTTACTGCTGCCACTGCTAATACAGTCCGTACCGTGACCATTTTTGCGACCGGTGCAAATGTTTCAGTGTAGTTGATCCCTTCCACTTGATGGTTCCCGAGTACAACCAACCGAGCTTTAAACCGTTCAACTGTCCCATCTGAATTATACTTGATGCGGTACACCCACTTGCACCCAAGAGCTTTCTTCCTAGGTGGCAGCTGTTGCATGCTCCATGTATGATTTTGTTCAAGAGCTTGGATCTCAGCTTGCATTGCTTCCCTCCATCGAACATCTTTCATTGCCTCATGAAAGTAGAGTGGCTCTTTTTCTGCAGTAATTGCTGCAAGGAAATGTCCGTGTGGAAAGGAAAATTTGTCACAATTTACATAGTGTGCTATAGGATAGGGTGTACCTGAAGAATGTGATTGAGCTGATGAACTAGAGAAAGGACTCAACTTCTGAACCGTGTTTGTCACATAGCCCTGCAGCCGAGTAGAGGGTTGTTTTACACGACAACCACGTCCCAACAACACATTTCCATCATGGCTACTTGCGACTTCCATGCTCGCAGCCTCTGGTATTGCAGTTGCATCGGCTGCAGCTGTCTCTGTAGTGTCACTATTCTGGACTTCTGCATGTGAAGGTGCTGGCATCATGGCAGCGTCTGCAACAACTGTTTCTGCAGTGTGAGTGCCACCCCTGTCGGCAACACTTACTTCTGGTGATGTCTCCATTTGATTTTATGCCAGATCATCCACTTGACTCTCCATGTCAGCATCTTCAGTAATGGAATGAGAGAAGTTTGGTGTGGTTTCATTATGTTGGAATGGAAACTGGTCTAGAAAAAGTTGACATCCCGCGATACAAAGAATTCATGGGTCTCAAGATCATAAACTCTCCAACCCTTTTGCCCATAAGGATACCCCATGAAGACGATTCTACGACTGCGACTTGTAAATTTGTCTCCGTTCGTATTTTGGCTGCGTGCGAAACACAAGGATCCAAAAACACGTAAATGAGTATAAGAGGGTGGTTGTCCATGCAATACTTCATATGGAGTTTTTCCTTTTAGAACCAAGCTTGGAGTGCCATTGATCAAATATCCTGCTGTCAACACACATTCTCCCCAAAAATCAATGGGTAAGTTGCCTTGAAATCACAAAGCTCGTGCCACATTGAGGATATGACGATGCTTTCTTTCGACCCTCCCATTTTGCTGAGGTGTTCCTGTACATGAAGTTTGAAAAACTATCCCATGTTCAAGAAAATATTTTTTCATGCAAATAAATTCCGTTCCATTATCGCTTCTCACAGTTTTAACCTTTTTGTTATATTGCCTTTCTACCATAGAAATTTTTTTTGTCAGTGTTCATGTTACTTCTCTCTTATCAATTAGCAAAGAAATCCACACTGCACGTGAGCAATCATCAACAATAGTAAGAAAATAAGAAGCACCACAAGAAGAACGAGTTCTATATGCTCCCCATAAATCACAATGTATCAAATCAAATGTATTAGACGCTTGATGATTACTCAAAGGAAATGTTTCTCTAGTTTGCTTAGCTCTTTGACATGTATCACAAACTTTGTTCTGCAAACCACTGACTCTACTCCAACTACCATTAGAAACCAACTGAGTAGTTTTCCAAGATGGATGTCCCAACCGCTTGTGCCATACGTCTAGTTGATTGAGCTTCCCGGAAGAAGTAGAGTACATCCCTTCGTTCACCCGCTCCAATCAGCATCTTCGAAGTTTGGTCCTGTATGGCACTCAAATTAGCAGTAAATTGGACATTACAATTTGATTCATCCGACAGTTGTGATATAGAAATCAAGTTGCAATTCAACTGAGGTACATAAAGCACATTTTCAAGTTTTAAACTATCAGTAAGTCTTATTGTTCCTTCCTTAGTAGATGAGGCAATATGTCCGTTAGGAAGTCCAACAGGACACCCAGACACTTCCCTCACATTACACAAATGTTCCCTCACATTTCCACTGCTCCTTGCTCAAACTTGTCATGGCCAAACTTTCTGCATCCCCACCAATGCTGGATCCTAAGCTTTGGACAACATGAGCACGTACAGGACCCTTTTGTGTACTCCACTGCTTGATCCCGTGCCTCCAATGCGGTCCTGACTTCTTCCTCGTCCACCTGCCTTCTCATCATTTATGGGGCGTTCACGCCACCACTCTGGGTATCCGATCAGTAGAAAACAACTTGCCTCATCGTGTCCTGTCTTGTTGCAGTCCGTGCACACATATTTGCTCTTGTTCTCATGCCCTTTCACCTTCGCGCTTGCTTGAACAGCTAAGGCCATGACTTCTAGTCTTTCTTCTCTGCCTCGTGTGATATTTCGTACTCTTTCTTCTTGCACTAGAATAGAGTACATCTTATTCAAAGATAGCACGGGGTTTGTGGCTAGCAAGTTGGAACACATCGTTCCATAGAGCCCATCATCCAAGCCCATCAGAAAATTGTGACCTCGTTCCTCTTCTCTGCGTTTTTCAAGCTTTGTTGCAATACCACATGTGCACCCTTTACAAGTGCAAGTCAATGCTGGTTCGTGGTTTGCTAAGCCATCCCACAGAGCCTTCAGCTTTCCATAATAGGCTACCATGGACAAACCTCCTTTTTTGCATTGTGCCAATTCTGATTTCAGTTGTTGTATTCGTGGACTGTTTACAACTGAGAATCTTTCCTTTATATCGTCCCACATTTCCTTGGCGGTTTCCAAGTAGGACATGGCTGGTCGTAGAGTCGGTTCGACTGTGTTCAAGATCCATGACACCAACAAGGCTTGAATAGTCCACCAATCCTCCAACTCAGAGGATCCTTCATCTGGTTTCTTTATGGTTCCGTCGATGAAACCCTATTTTCTTCTTGCTCTCGAAGACGTCTTCACAGTCCTAGCCCATTCATCATAGTTTTCGCCTTTCAGCTGCACCTGCGTAATCATATTCCCAGGATTGTCGTTGGAATTGAGATCATATGATGACGGCTTTCTCTTCTGACTTTGTTCGTCTCCTGTCCCAGAAGACTTCGGTTGACCTTCTTTTCCATCCATAACAGCCGCCAGGTATATTTTCCTAGGGTTGTATGCGCTCTGATACCATGTAAAGGAATGGTTCAGATGTTTTATTCCTTAAGGACCCGTAGGCTATATACATAGATGGGCACCACTATTCCTCCTAAATTTGTGCTTGTCATAATACAACTATTTACACAAGAGCCTAATTACAGCATGTCTAATTACAGCAAATAAAACAAATCAAATCTGATTTACCTAATTAAAGGAATCAAATCATAATTACAGCAAATAAAACAAATCAAATATGATTTGCCTAATTAAAGGAATCAAATCAGATTTCAAATTAATAAATATATATCTTCTTGCCAAATATCTTAACAAAAGGAATCAAATCATAATTACAGCAAATAAAACAAATCAAATCTGATTTGCCTAATTAAAGGAATCAAATCAGATTTCAAATTAATAAATATATATCTTCTTAGCAAATGTCTTAACAAAAGATCCTTATTGATAGAAATTGTCATCCTTCCACGAAACACCAGAATGATAATGACATTGAAAACAAGCAGCTTTTAATTTCGGGTAATAAGGTTAATTTGTTTATATAAGGTATTTAATGCTGGCCTTTTAATTAAGTAAAAATGTGAAATAAAGAAGAAAATTCACGTGTACCATACGACTCTTGTTCTATTTATTTTTTTCAAGAGCCAAAACGATTATTGTTCTTATTTCAATATATAATTGAAGCAAATTGCTCAATGCATAATTGATGGACATGTCCTATTGTTTCCCATTTCTTTGGACATTCAAGATCATTCAACTTAGATGCTGAAGTTAATCGTAAATTATTTCATTTCGTTATTGTTTGATTTGGTCTCTCATTATTGCATCTTCTTACTCTGTTCATCGCTTCTTTCCTTCATCGTTTACCTTTTATTTTATTTTTATTTTTTTTACGGGAAAACAAGCAGAAATTCATTGCATTGAACCAGTATCATTACATATAATAGGCAGTAACTGAGTTGGGGCATTCCCCACCCAAGTTCTGGATCCAAACTGGTTTGCTAATTTAGCCAAGACATGAGCAGCTATGTTTAATTGCCTTTTAACAAAAGTAATAGAACTTCCTTCAATCTAATTCAAAAGCTCCCTGCAATCATGGATGATTGGCTCAATGGCAGCCAGGAATGACTTCTGATTTATGCACTTCACCACCACCTCAGCATCTGATTCAACAATAACATTTTTTAACCTTTGTTCTTTAGCTATTTGAAGGCTCCACCTTATGCCCAAAGCATCAGCAAGAACAGGGGTTATTTCCTGGCTCTCCTTCTTACAGACTGCAAATAAGACCTCCCCCAAGTGGTTTATAATGACCAATCCCCACCCCACGCACCCTGTGTTAAAACATCCAGCATCCACATTAATTTTTAGACCATTGACATAAGGAGGAGACCAACTCAGGTTGGGAGATTCAGTGGAAAGGCCTGCAACTGATGAACTTTCTTGGCTGAATTCCACAACAAATTTTGGCACAGCAGCTGCAACCACAATTGGGTCGAAGGCTTTGTTTTCAGAAACTGCCTTGTTTCTTGAACTCCAAATCGTCCATAGTGTAGTGCAGAAAATTTGCCCCACCAACTGATCATCACACGTGAGCCATTCAAGAAGCCAGACATTTAAATCAGTGTTGCTAGGAACATAGAGTCCCGGTTGAGAAGAAAACCAGACCAACTGAGCCAATGGACAGTGCATAAAAACATGATCATTTTTTCCACGGCCATGCAGCACAGAGGACACAACAGCTCTACTTTAACTCCTTTCTTTCCTACATTGAATCGGTAAGGAGAATGTCCTTTGCAAGTCTCCACAGGAAGTTTTTTATTTTATTTAGAACCGGGGCATGCCAGATTGCCTTCCATAGATTCTTATCAGGCAAACTTGAAGGACCAGGTTGTTGGCTGAAGCAACTTTCACACAAAATGTGGTAAACTGTTCTGACTGAGTACATTCCATCTTTCTCCCAATGCCATATCAGTGTATCTTCAGGGAGTCTAAGAGATATGGGAATATTAACAATTTGTTGGGCCTCATAGGGGTTGAAACATTGAAATATCAAATCTCTTCTCCATTGTTTTGTCTCTGGATCAATTAGATCACTAACCATGGCATCAGAAGGAAGAGTTGCATCTCTGCTTCTAACCTTAAAATCAGGCTGAGCAGGGAGCCATCTGTCATGCCAGATTCCGATCTTCCTTCCATTTCCAACTACCCATCTTGCTCCTTTTTCAATAATATCCTGGGCACTGGTCAAACTTC
This sequence comes from Sophora flavescens, assembly GCA_030762895.1. NCBI lineage: Eukaryota > Viridiplantae > Streptophyta > Magnoliopsida > Fabales > Fabaceae > Sophora > Sophora flavescens. The sequence goes on along the minus strand of CM061069.1, from coordinate 103,964,331 downwards.
TCCAAGCATAGCTTGGTAAAAAACTTTTACCTGCATCCATGAAAGAGGACCTAGGATAGTACCTTCTTTTGAAAATTCTGGCCATTAGTGAATTTTCATCAGTGACCAACCTCCAACACTGCTTCCCCAACAATGCACTATTGAAGTCACTAAAGCCACGGAACCCCATGCCTCCTTTGTTTTTGGCTCGAAAAAGTCTCTCCCAACTCATCCAGTGAAGTTTCCTGTTTTCATCTTTAGATCCCCACCAAAATCTATCCAGCATTGCTTTAATTTCTTTGCAACAGCCCTCCGGAATCTTGTAGCAGCTCATTATATAGCTGGGAATGGCTTGTGCAACCGCTTTGATAAGCACCTCTTTGTTTGCTTTAGATAAGCATTTCTCTTTCCACCCCTTGAGTTTCTTCCATACCCGGTCTTTGACAAAAGAAAAGATATCCTTCCTAGATCTTCCAAAGACAACTGGAAGACCCAGGTACCTTGAGTAAGACTCCACTGTCTTTACCCCCATCCTGTTACGGATCAAGTTCCTATCTTCTTCAAGCATATTTCGACTGAATGAGACCTCACATTTGTCCAGGTTGACCATTTGTCCAGATGCTCTTTGGTAGGTAGCTAACACTTTGAGTATCTCATCTCCTTCCTTCTGGTTTGCTCTTGCAAAGAGAAGGCTATCATCTGCAAATAGGAGGTGTGAAATCTGCGGGGCTGCTCTTGCCACTTTGAGCCCATGAATTGCCTTTTCCCTAGTTGCTTTATGCAATAATCCAGACAAAACATCAGCACAAAAAATAAAAATGTATGGGGATAATGGGTCACTGATAAGCCTTTGGCTTATCTAGTTTTATAACTAGATGGACTGTGGTTTTTGTGCAAATTATTCGAGTTCAATCTCGTTTTCGCCCAAATTTGGCCTTGTTTTGTTCCTAAGTAGGTTTTGACTCGTTCTAGGCATTTTCAGTAGTTTTTAGTCTATTTTGAATAGAATTATGCTTTTTGTGTCTTTTTTATTGTTTCAGGATAGAAGTGAAGCTCCGGGAGTCAAGGAAAGTCAAGAAATAGTGAAAATTGCCATTCTGGAGATGCTCGCCCCGCGAGTGGATGCTCGCCTCGCGAGTCTGAAGATTAGCTAAGCAGCAACGTCATCAATTCTGTCTCGCCCCGCGAGAACCTCGCGATCATTCAAACTCAGGATGGAGCCAAAACTGAATTCGCCCCGCGAGAGGAAGGTCGCCCCGCGATAGCCTGAAGACCCTGGAAGACAGATACCATCACGGCCTAGCCGTGATGAAGGTCACGACTGTGGCAGATTGAAGTTGGAAGACTCGCCCCGCGAACACACTCTAGCCTCGCGAGAATCCAAATTGAAAGCGCGCCAAAACTAATGATTCGCCTCGCGAAAAGGTTGTTTGCCCCGCGAGCGGCCGAGAACCAGAATCCCTATTTATAGGCTGTTTCAGATCAGAATTGGAGAGTTTTGGAGAGCTTTGGATCCAGATCCGAATCCTAGTTTTTTCCACTTTAGAGTAGCGTTTAGGCCAGATTTCTTTTCTCTTTGGAGCTGCGTCTCCCTTTTTCTTTTTCTTATTTTGATATGGAGATTATGTCCGATTGTTTGTCTATGAGCATGAGGAACTAATCCCCTCGTCTGAGGGAGCAATGAAGCCGCCCATGGCGGTGTAGATTCGATGTGATGTATGTCTTTCTCCCTTGTCTCAATTTATGTTTTCCAATTCTGATTTGATTGCGTTGATCATATGTGTTGCGTGATTGACTAGTTAAACATGTTTGAGGCTGATCGGCGATTCGCGTTTTAGAACTTGGATTGGGATCACTAATCGAATAATAAGCACGACAGTGGATTTAGGAGATTAGTGCAACCTTATAGGGAACAAGAATTAATAGAATTCGAGATTAGGATTATGAGACCTAGTAAGTAATTAATCCAATCGTCGAATACATCCTATTGAGCACGACAGTGGATATAGGAGAATTTGGGGGTCCCGGTTGACATTGTAATTGAACTTAGGGAGGAATTCATCATCACTTGGGTACTATACATGATTGGGTAGGTGGATTTGAGACCTTGGATATTTTAATTTCAGATTTTTAGTTAATTATTTTATTAGATTTGTTAATTTGAATTCAATCCTATCTTCTCTCTCAACCACCTTCTGTAACTTGACCAAACGTATCTGATTTCCCACGGATTAGTCGAATTGGTAGCCCAATCCCTGAGTTCGACCTCGGTAATTACTTACCGTGTTTATTTTATTACTTGCGACGACCCGGTACACTTGCCGGTGAATCAACAGTCACCTTGTCTTAGGCCTCTTCTAGGGGAGAAAATTCTGCTGGGTTGGCCATTTATAAGGATTTGATAAGAGACTGTGGAGATACACCTCATGATGGTTGCAATAAGATGCTCCGGGAACCCCATAGCCAAGAGTACTTCCTGAACAAAAGGCCATTCGATTCTGTCATAAGCCTTGGACATGTCTAGCTTCAAAGCCATCATCCCTTTCTTACCCTTCCTCTTTTTCTTCAACCAGTGGAAGCACTCCGTTGCGATTAGGGCATTATCCGTGATTAATCTTCCCTGGACAAAAGCACTTTGCTCCAAATCAACGATATCTGGGAGAATAGGTTTGATTCTATTAGCAATTACCTTTGTGACAATCTTCATAACCACGTTGCAGAGGCTAATTGGCCTATAATCCTTCGGGGAGACTGGGTTTTTTCCTTTAGGGATAAGAGCTATGAAAGTCTTATTAATATAGCCCGGGGATAGATTGTCATTAAGAATGGCCAATACCAAGGATGTAATTTCTCCTCCAACAACATGCCATAACTTTTGATAGAAAAGAGCTGGGAGACCATCTAGGCCAGGAGCCTTCAATGGATGCATCTGATGTATTGCCTCTTTCACCTCCTTTGCTGTAAACCTTTGTGCACACCAAGCTTTGTTAGCTTCAGATAATTTCCTTTTGACCACCTCACAAGTATCAGCGATTCCAGAAGGGTTGGAAGTTGAAAATAATTCCACAAAATAATTTATCAATACGGACTCCACGTTTTCCTCTCCAAAACTCCACTGTCCGTCCGCGTTCTTTAGCTTCTTGATCTCATTAACCTTCCTCCATATAGTCTCTTCCACCATCAACAATTCAGCATGTTTCCTATTTAGCTCCTTATGTTTCCTTATATCTTCTAGAGAGTCAGGCCACATAGTTGGATCTTTGAGTTTTGCTTCTGTCTGAGCGATTTCTTTTCTAATTGCACCACTTCTGTATTGCTCAAATTCTTTATCCAATGCTTGGAGAGCCCCCAGTTTGTCTATGCACTGCATATTTGGTTGAGTCCATAAATTCTTAACAAGGTCTTCACATCTTCCATCCTTCACCCAGCATTCCTCGAATCTGAACACATGTTGTTTTCTTCTATATCTGCTAGAAGATGAGGTCTCTAAATGCACCATTACAACTGCATGGTCAGATCCAAAACGGGGAAGATGGAATACATGGGAAAGAGCATACTGGAGAAGAAAATTCTCTGTTCCCAAAGCTCTGTCAAGTCTGCACTGTATGTTTTCTTGCCCTTGCCTCCCATTTGACCATGTGAAAGGGTAACCTTCATAGCCAAGGTCCATCAAGTTGCATCCTTCCACTATTTCCCTTCCAACCATAAGCTGGTTATGACTTCGTGTATTTCCTCCCTTCTTATCATTCAAGCTGAGTATATCATTAAAATCCCCTAAACAAAGCCATCTCCCCTCAATTTGATGAGACAAAGTTTGTACTAGCTGCCATGTTTTCTTTTTATTATTCTCCTCTGGAAATCCGTAAATACCTGAGATGTAATAGTGTTCACCCGTAACCTCATCCTCCCAAGCTCCTAGAATGTGATTCAACGAGAAGGACTTGATTGAGATGGAGATATAATCTCTCCACATTAGAGCCAGCCCCCCAGACCTGTTCCTCCCAGAACCATTACATGCTACAATTAGACACGAGCTAAAGCCACATCTATCCTTCACTATTTCCATTTCTCCATCCTTCAACATTGTTTCCATGAGAAACACCATGTGGGGATTTTCCAATTGAATGAGCCTTAACAAGGCTCGAACTGCACGGGGATTTCCCAACCCCCTGCAGTTCCAACTCATGATCTTCATTGGTCTAGGTAGTGCTGGCCATCCAGCACCACCTCTTGTCTTTTTAGGTTGCTAAAATCTACAGTAGCTCGTCTCTTCCTACCCCCACTTCTGATATCCTCAATGTCACCTTTAGAGATTTCCACCTCCGTTAATTATCTCTTTCCTAGCTCCACCTCCAGCTTGTTCTGGTCCTTGCTTGCTTGCTTTCTCTGGACATTTTGTCTTAACCATTTCCGAGCTTTGTTACTGAAGCATTTCTTCTTTTTACTACTCTCCTCCCTTGATTTTGTAATCATCACCGTACCTAGGGTCTCAGCCACCCTCTCAATTTCTTTAGCAAATTTTTCTTTTCTCTTCTTTGTCTGCTTGGTCCCATCAGTTCCTGTGGCCCTGCTTTTGGTTTGTTGATCCACTTCCACTTCCCCCTCCTTACTCATTGTTGTCACTATTTTGCTATTGCTTGTTCTCAGAAAAAGACTCTTACTGCACGTATCCGAACTGCTCTCCTTGCGTGGTTCATTTTCCAATTTCAGGAGCGGTGAAGCTCTCAGCCAGGGTCCAAATGGAAGCTCTTTCTCCTCAATACCTTTGTACCCTTCATCTCCTTCTTCCGCTTCATTCTCCTCACAATCCTTGAGCTGGTGGCCAATTCTTCCATAAGCAAAACAAAAGGTGGGCAGATGTTCATACTTGAAGAAAACCCTCAACTGTTTTTCCTGATACCTTATTACTGTTCCCCTCTTTAGAGGCTTTCTAAGGTCTATAGAGACCTTCACTCTTAGGGATCTGCTTGATTTTGTTCCATCTCTCTGTTCCATTTCTTCATATACTCCGATAATATCTCCAAGCCTTTTCGCCATTGATTCAGTTCTTAGCTTCAGTGGCAGATCGTACACTCTTGTCCAAAACAACACAGTGTGCATCTCTAAATCTGAGGGTTGCTCTTCCCCAGAGACACGTTTCAGAATAAGCAGACTACGATCGAAGCTCCAAGGACCATTTTTCAGGATATTTTCAGCGTCTTTCTTTGTGGTAAATCGGAAGAGATACAGGTTTTTGCTCAGATCCTGGATCTCCACCGGGTTCTTCAACCTCCATGACTGGGTGATAGTTTGCTTGAAAGCTCTAACATTATAGGGGCTATCCGACCACAATCTCCCAGCCAGAGTTCTTCGAAAGACCTCATCTTCACAGACATCCGATTCCTCCACCGTAAACCCCTCTTTTTCTTCCTCTGTCAGATCAACTTTCTTCCAATTCTCCATCAGTGAAATCAGGGGCTTGTAGATGGAGTGCAAATAGAGAGCAAAAACCTAGATTAACTAGGGAAAATTATCCTAGGAAGGATGAGAGAAGCCAGGAGTACCTGGGGGTGAGGAAACCTCCACCGAGACCTTAAAACCCTAAGAGCGTTCGGGAGGAATAGGACACGACTACCTAACGATATTATTTGTTGTGAGCCGCCGTTTACCTTTTATTTATTTATTTATTTGTCATTATATCTTCTTTGTATTTAGTGGTCACGAAGGGGTCCCCCACTCTAGTTCAGCGAGAGAAATCTCAATCACTTGGTCACACGTCGTTTGTACCTTCCAATTTTCCAAATTTGTATCAAAATTTTGGCCTCTTCTAATAATTCACATCACAAAGGCACTTTCACTTGCCAATATTCATTCATTCCAAACGATTACTTGTCTAAAATATAACATATATAGGTGACCACATTTGCCAGATGTAACAATTCTACCAGGAATACTTGGAAAACATCCCCATCATCTCTGTTTTAGAGCACGCTACTTCTAGAGGCTTTGGGTACATGAAAGTTACTTGGAGAAAGATTTTATAATGACAAGTGTAGAAAATATATGACAGAGTACATGCATTTTATGAGGTGAAGGCTACGGTCCACCATCCACTAAAGTAGTACAATGGTACATTACTTAAGCGACACAATCTGGACCATCAGATTATTATTTGGGTTAATTGAACTTTGACCATATGATCTGATTGAAAAGTCAACCATCCCAAATGATAATCTGATTGATCTACATTATACCACTTGTGTGGTGTACAACTACACTATTTTGATGGGTATGATACTTTAGACAACACCATTTTATGAATATTATAGAGACAAAGGCATGTAATTCACGAAAATTGGAAAGTCAAGTACATAATAAGTAAATAAATAAGAGTTTGCATAAATTCGTATACCTTATCTTGTTCTTTAAGATACGCTATCAAATTTTGGCCATTCAATCTCATCTACCTCAACTATGCTACTATAACTATGCAGCAGATAAAACTTTGACCCGTCATTTATTTGAACACTGGATACAATACTTTTTTTTTTGACTGATCGGATACAATACTTACAAATTACTTTATTTATTTATGTTTGTATACAATATAATATAGCGACATTTAATCACGCTGTCATATTATGTAATGGGTATGATGTTCCATGCAAGTATTGTATTTAGAATATACAAAAAAAAAAAAAAATCCTTCAATAATTGTTTTTTAAATTTGAAACTCCAACTCTAACAGGGCACGCCTCTTACTGTCACGTATATTGGGCAATTTTTTTCAAAAAGTACATGCATAATATTTAATGTATATCTTGAAAGTTTACGTAGCATTTTTAAATTATTAATCCCTATATATTAATTAGTGTATTCAATTTTTAATTAAATTATTTTTAACAATTTTTTTTCTCTTTAGTGAGACATGTGGCATCACCTCATTTCTTCTTAATTTTTCTCCTTAATTTTAATTTTTTAAGTTTGAAAATATCCATACAATGGACATGCTTACTTTACTTGTTATAGAATTCTTAAATTGTTTTTCAGAAGCTGCGGCTGCGGCCCCATAACCTTTAAAATATACGCTACTGCATAATTACACAGATAATTAGAGGGCACCAAGAATATTCTAAATGGTATCATTTTTCTTTAGGAAGCTAACGAGGGTTGACCAAAAAAAAAAAGTTTTATTGAGAATTAATATTTAATATTAAAAAAATAAAATATTTAATTTTTTAAATTATTTTTTTATTTCTTAAAAAATATCCTACGAGTACTTGTTAATATCATTTTCTTTCTTTTCTTCCTTCTAGCATTTATTAATTACAGCCCTAAAGTTTGTTTGTTTCGTTTTTAAAAGATTCGAAACATCACTATCTAGCCACGTGACATGCCATGAGGAAGACACCGAATCACCGATTGATACATTAGTAGGGTTTCAGACTTGATTGTCTGTGAACTCAACCATCAAGGTAGGGTATCTTCAGCAATCAACAAGAAATTTATTCATCAATTGATTAGCTGAAAGAAAACCTAGGTTAGTGCGTGCTGTCATCGGAAAAAAAGGACGAGGTTTAGGTTATTGATAAGTTCAATTATTACAAGCTATCATCACTACATTTGCATATTGCCAAATGCAATAAATAAATAAATAAATATATATATATATATATATATATATATATATATATATATATATATATTGGTTACAAAGACGGGGCAGGAGCCAAAAAAGAGAAAACTAGGTCCTAACTAGGTGAGGTGAGGTGGGGTATAGGGGTCGCAGAAACATTACTCAAGAAAAGGATTACAAGATCAGGATGAGGAACTTGAATTGAGGTACCTTCTTCTTATCCTAAATTTATTTTTTTATAAAAAGAAAAGGAAATTCCCCCAAAATAGCAATAACTTTTATCCTAAATTTTTTTTTCATAAAAAAAAGGAAATACTCCAAAATAGCAATAACTTCTCGTCAGTTTGGTATGAGGTATAAAATGGAAATAAAAAAAATCATGAGTTAGTTTTCAATATAATTTTGTTTTACGTTTTTTTTTACATCCTTATCGGCAGAATACCAGAGTTTGACAACTAAAAATTTTGCATATTTTCCTTTCATTTTATCTAACGAACAATGTTATTTGTATGTTTTTTTTAAGTGTAACACATTTTTTTCAGAAAAAAGTTAAATGTTAAAAATATAATTATCTCTTTTATTTACACAAGGAGAAAAAAATTAAAGTTTTAGTGTAAAGAAATGTATAAATATCCAAAACTCTCAATAAATATTAAGACTTGTTTGATTTATTACAAATTTCTTATTTAATTGTTTTCGTCGCTTCTTGTATAAATCTTTAAAAACATGAAATAAATTTTAAAAAATATGACACTTTTATAATTATTAATGAAAATAAGAAATCGAAAACAAAACAAACAAAACCTATATATTTTTAAATATCCAAGTCTATTGGGTGCACAAAATTCTAGCCCCATGGCTTCGGCCTTATACTTACTAACATTAATATTTCAATAACAAATTTGTTCAAAGACATCCTTCCAGAGTTTTTATTCCTGCAAAATCTAAAATCCTCCGCTCTTTTATAGATTGAGTTGATTTATTCATTTTTTTAATTTTCAAATTTTAATCAATCAATCAATGGTTCAGATTGTTGAAAGATAATCCTCAACCTCAAAATTGGAGGACCTTAGCTTTGCCCCTTCCTTCTATATAAAAATGGCAAACATGGGGTTTGTTGAAACGTCTTCTATGTATGTTTGCTAAACTTTTTTCAAATAAGTATGAGTTTAATTTCTATGTATTGATATTGTAAAGATTTTTATACTGACAATCAATTAAAAATCATAAAATTGATGATTTTGAAGATGCTTTGAATAATAATAAAAAATTTATAATGATTTGTCCATTTTTGATTGGTTGACAGTATAAAAAAACTTTACACTATCAATATATATCAATTAAATCCAATAGGTATCGCCTTGAAAAGGTAATCCCCCGAATCGTGAGTTTCAACTTGGCATTAAGTATCAACCTGTCTTATCTCCAGGTTTTGTTAAAGAATATAATGAAATTTTACAAATGAAAATTTTTCGTCCTGAACTGTTAACCATGCAATCGTACACAAATAATTAAGATTAAATATTATTTAATAATTATATAACCGCTTAAAAAAGTCCTTACCATCAGGGGTGTTCATCAACCGATCCAATCCAATGCCAACCGCACTAACCGAACCGAAAAACCGACAACCGAAATAACCGAAAACCGAAAAAACCGCAAACCAAAAAAAACCGAAATTTTTCATTGGATTGGATCGGATTTCGGATCCTATATGTAAAACCGATCCAATCCCAACCGAACCAAAATTATTTAGTTCAATAAAATTAATTTGATCTTTATATTATAAAAGTAATTATTACTTTTTATATTTTTATAAGTTATCAACTAGTCCTTATATTAGAGAGTTTAATTAGTATGTAAATGTAATGTTAGTGTAAAAACTTTTATACTGTTAACCAATTATAAATCATGTTATGAGTAACTTTTAATATATTTAGGACAATAATCAAACATTTATAATGATTTAACAATTTATAATTAGTTGATAGTATAAAATATCTTTACATATGAGAGTGCATATCAATTCATGTATATCTCGTTAAAATACTTATTAGAAATTGTCAATATAATATTTTAAAATTAATTTTTATTTTTTAATAAGTAACAAATTCATATGACTCTTTAAATACTCAATCAAATCCAAATCGAACCGAAATATTGGACGTTCTTTGATGTAAATAACTATGTAAATATGTATCGATAAAAACCGAATTATCCTATCCTATCCAATCCAATCCAAACCGCATTTGATTGGATCGGATCGGATCGGATTTTTTGAAGGAAGCAAACCGATCCGATCCAAACCGCATGTTGTTTTTATCATTGGATCGGATGACTTTTTTGCTCAAAACTGATTCAATCCAATCCGCGAACACCCCTACTTACCATCCTATGAGATTTGACAGTCAAGTTAATAATTCATTAAAAAAACTAAGTATATCTTTTCCCAATTATTGTATACACAATTTTCCATAAAACTTACTATTTTTTTAGGAGTAATGATAGCATCACACTCCTCTTAACATATCATCTTTTTAGATTTCTTAAACATTATCCTTAAGTCATTTGTTAGCATTTGTCTTCATCCAATAATGAGGTGAAAAGAGTGTAAAAGAATGTGTTATTTATTATTATTGCTCAGACTAGTCAATCCATTGTTATTGGTGACTCAATAGGAACCACCAAATCAGAGGAATGACTAACGCTATCAAAGCTTTATTACATGGAACTGGTGTCGAAATCCAGCATGAATTTCAATTCAGAGGCAAATCAATAAGCAGATTGGCAGGCTAACCTGAACCTAGGTCAAGATAGTGGTACTAATGAGTTCTATGTGAATTTCTGTGCCCTAAGCTTCCAAGTCTGTTGTTTTGTTCCTTTTCCTGGGCTTAGGCCCCATCCCCCCAAAAACAACAGAAAATTTATCCTTTCAAAATCTTGGGCCACTATGACATCTAAATGAACTAATAACCTATAACTAGACAAGACTGTTCAATACTAGGAGGGAAGTCACTGCTACTTTTTCTTAAGAACGAAGTTCTCCTCAGGCTCCTTTTGCCAAAACTTATGTGCAGCCTCTATCCATTTGGGATGAACCAAAAACTTTTGTTCTTTCACAGCCCAACGGGCCTTCTCTGTTCCAGCATCAGTAGCAACTACATGTGTAACTGAGGGGTCAAGTTCTGTCAAACAAATGGCTCCCATTTGCTCTGCCATCTTCTGGAGACCTGGTAATGCACTATGAACAATTCGGCTGAAAACAAGCACACATCCGCTCAGGACTTCACTTCGAAGCGTTTTCAAAACCTGAAAAAGAAAACCAAATTAACAAAACCTAACAGTAGAATATTCTAATATTAAATGTATTTTCAATAAAGCCACACACAAAAAAAAAAAGATACCAGCAACATAGTTACCTGCCTCACATCTCGGTCAACAAGATCTTCTTGAAGTTCCTACAAAAGATTTCACAACACAATTTTGGCATTGGATCAGGAATAACACCTTTTCTTTTTCTTTTTTTTATCATGGATGACATAGTGATAAGTGACATACATCAAAGAATATATGATGGACTCGCTCGAGAACTTTAAGAATTTTTGCAAGTGCTCCATCAGGTTCATTCTCATCCCTCTTCGATTCAGCAAGAGATTTGCAGCTGGAACCAAATTGTCGGCAACTTGAAGAGAAAAAAAGGTATCTTTCCATCACTATCAGATTATCTTTATGCTTTATCCATGCCTACAACATTTAGTAGCAAAATTTTCATACAGAGCACTACAAAGATAGATAATTTTAGTTCATAATACCAAACGACAAAGAATAGCCTCTGAAAACATTAAATGAACAGATCCTAGTGTATCACTTGTCATACCATGAACGTTACTACTTTAATTATATTCAATTTCAAGAAAAATCAAAAGAGAAAAAGAAAAATGGCCAATATGTTAAACCAAGAATCAGGCAAACGAAAGGCACCCTCACAAATACATTAATAATGCTTAATCAATTCTTCAGAAACATCAAAGATTCAATCTTGTACTCATACCAATATGTTCAGAATAAAAAATTCAACAAGTTGGGAAATTGAAATCCGTGAACGTAGTCTAATTAAACAGATGAATATGTATCCATCCATGTGCAAATGGAAAAAGAAGTATATTGCTTCCTAAAATAAATAAATCAACAGTAAAGTATCAGTAACCTCAAATGAGTCTAGAGCCATATTTCTTCATCTTTATTATTATTTTTAGCAGAAGGCAACATGATAAAGCAAAAAGAATCTAAACATAACATAACAAAAAAAAAATTAACATTTATCTCTAAAAATGTTAAAAAGGGTTTAAAATAGTAAAATACCCGTTGACAATTTGATGCAGGCTGGCCTCCTTTGTAAAATGGGTCTCAAAAGACCTTCTGAATCAGGATGGTGGCAAGGCCACCATTTTATTTATTTATTTTATTTTATTTTTAAAACAAAGTATCAAGCTAGGACTAAATATCCATTCTAGCACCAAGTTTCTGTAAACATCAATGCAAATGTAACTACATAGTAATCATGGACAACTAATTTTGTAATTCCTATGCCCTATGTCATACATCATTGTTGTATAACTTTTGTTTTTGGTAGTAAAAAGTTTAGGGGGAGGGTAGGTTGCTCTATTCCAAGGTCAGGGCATGCCATAAGCCTCTGTAAGGGCTACAACCAACAGTGGTATTTGCAGATGACCTATCATTGAAAGTCTACCAACATGAATGGAACCCATGAACTTTTTGTCAATGCTGTTGGATCCTACCAATTGAGCCAACCGCATTGGCTATAGACTATAGTTATATAACTCTAATATTCATACTATACCATCATATTTCACTTATTTTACCTACATTGAACCAATTTTAGTTACACTATCTGACCAAAGTAGGGAGTTCCATCAGGTAATGGATAAATGCAACGATTCTACAAAGACAATAATTTTCTTCCTACAATCAAATCATCTTTCTGTGTCTTGAGGTTTAGTTTCCTTCCCATATTAACTAAATTGATTATATACTAAAAGAAATAGACTTGACTCTGTCAAAATACGGTTTCATTCATACATAAGTGAATAGAAAAAATATTTTCTGACTGTTTTCCACAAAAAACAACTATCATCAAACAAACATACCAATTAAGTAATTAAGCATTACAAAACAAATTGCAATGAACTCACGTTTTCTGTATCATCAAGAATCAGAACAGCGCTTTCTTGCCCTAATAGAACATCAAGACCCTTCTGATGCTTCTGAGTCCCATCATCTCTAGAAATCACCTTAGAGGTGAAATATTCTCCTTTAGGATCAAGCAGCTTAGCCATCTCTAATGCATAGGGCCGATCACCCATGGTATATATGTACATCTCAAACATTTTGCTGGCTTCTTCTAGAAATGTGCGGACAAAGGGCCTCAACTTGGTCATCATATGCACATTCTCCAATTTGAAGAGGCTGCCTTTGGAGACATCTGTTTATTTCATTATACAAAATTTTCAGAAAGGCAGCATATATAGAAAGCCTTAAAAACCCAGAACAGAAAAGAAGTAATCAAGCAAAAATTTTTAAAAATGTACACAATAATTACGAAGCCAAGTAGGTTTTTCAAACCCCAATTTACCTAAAAGAAAGAATTGAAGTCAATTAGCATGCAAATCTATTCAGAGTCTTCACCAATGTTAGAGATGCCCTATTTATAGCAGCTTTATTCTGTAGATGATTTATACCGTTCTACATTATGGGTACTACATGCATATATCACATGGTCCTTGCCAAAAAAACAAAAACACACATACACAAAATGATACCATTGTCTCGTAGCAAGCCAATAAAAATATGAACTATTGGTATTATAGGGATTGGATGCAAAAGAGAAAAGAGAGAAGATATTTCATTAATAAGACTTTGAATAAATGTGACCGTGACGTGTTGTGAGATAAACATTAACCAAATTGTGCTTGGGTAGGCCTAGGGACTCTTCCTCTACAAGCTGCCGTGGCTAGGACAGAATTTTGAGGAATCAAATTTGGGATGGGAAACCAAATTGGAATTGGGTAAGGAGTTAACACAATCAATGGCTGGTACTTATGGCGTAACAAACCAAGAATGAAGAAGATTCTTCTTGATAATTCTGAGTTTAATATCCAAATAAAAGGATCTGCCACACAAACGTTGAGGTGTAGCTTTTTATAAGTGCAAGCTAAGACCTTTAGTCTCTTAGGAATTCGAAAACATTATTAGTTGTGTAAAACTTCCTAAACAGAACCTATTAGAAAGCTAGTTACAACAAAACAACTCCCAAAATAGAATCTTAGGCGCTCACTACTAACCCAAGCCTATTAGGAATCATCGGGCCTTTACAAATAATATTACCCATAAACAGAAGGCAAAAAAAAAAACTAACTAACTAGATATCCTGAAATTATAAAGAAAATCCCACTTTTAATTATATTTTTCTACTGCTTCTGCATTAGAAATAGATTAATTCATATGTGATAAAAACAACAAAGGCAAGGAGGAAAATCAAACTTTTCATGTTATGCAAAACTATTAAATATAATAACTGTTAGGGTACTCAAGCCCGAGGGAAAACCACATGCCAAAGCTAGTTATTAAGGTGGGAGAGCCCAAGGACTGAAATACCATTCCACACACTGGTATTTAGCCAATCTGGGACTCTATCAATAACAAATTACCGAAAGAAAAAACACATTCATTAACATAACGTACCTTCAAGAGAATCAGTCTGGGTAGTTAAATGCATCTCTTCCGAGTTCAAATCAACAACCAGAGTGGAATTCAGTAGTGTGTGATCTAGGTCAAGAACCAAGTAAAGCATTCTATGGCTAAATAAATCCTTCATGTCTGTATTGCGCAATCTAGAAATTTCCTGATCATTAAGTCTCAGTCCCTGTGAATACACACATTTCACTTTATATTTATATTTGCTAAAAATATTATTTGGCCAACTCAACTTGGTCACACACATGACACACCTAACAGTTTAACCATCATGCTAATTTTCTAATCAAACCATGAAAATGAATACTGGATTTTCTTTGGGGGGTGCGGGAGGGGTCTTTGACCAGGGTACCCCCACCCCCCAATAACCAATCAGCTGCTAACCAAACCTCAGACAGTCACCAGCAAGGAAGCAAGATCACTGACATACTGGTGTCAGATATACCTCAAGTAGCATCAGATACTACTTGCAGCATCTTAGAATTTTCCACTTTTTGCTTGATACCAAAACGGGTAGCATACAACCATAATTAGAAAATTGATAATGATTTACTTTGTCTACAATTGCCAATGCTGAGTTTTGGAACATTTATGTCCCTGTTTAAATTAAACATTTGTTTTTATGTTAATATATTATACTAATTTTATAGGTCACATTTCTTTATTCCCGTGTCCGTCTAGTATTCATGTTTCCTAGGTCACCAGTTCGTACAGTTCAAAAATCCAACAATCAGGTCAACTGAATTAACCTTTAAATTCACTATGCCTAATAAGAATTACATATGGGTGATCAAAAAGAAAATACCAAACTAGGAACTTCAACAATCTGACTTGGACCAGGTTCACTGCTTGTATACTTATATATGAATGCCCAGCTCAACATATTCTAGTTCTTATATATGGACAATTAATTCAAAAAGAGAAAAATATAACCCAAATGAGTTGTACTCCAGGTTAACCACTACACACTCTGGTCGTGATCAATAAAGACCAATAAAGCAGCAAATAAGTTTTATACAGGCTACCACTTATTTTTTAATCAACAGTGATGTGAAAACTAGGACATGCATCAGCAGTAAAAACAACTACTCAACCTAAATTACAGTTACACAAGCTACTTATCTGAAACAATGTATACCTTGTGTAATCAACAGTGATGTGAAAACTATGACATGCATCAGCAGTAAAAACAACTACTCAACCTAAATTATAGTTACACAAGCTACTTATCTGAAACAATGTATACCTTGTGTATGTAGTCAAATGTCACACCAGACTCACCATCCAACTTTTTTCCACAAAGTATACACATATCTCCAAATGAGCCAGGATGTGTACATTCAACTATCTTCACAGATGCCTCTGCAACAACTACAAAAAGATGGGGCGAAATCAGAGCTGTTCAGAATAAGTTTAAGCAGAGTCCAGTTGTTACTTGTTCTACAATGGTCCATAAAACAAAAATCTTTGCATAGGCCATAAGATTTGAAAAACAATCAATATAGTCTTTTGGTGAAATGAAACGAACAACGGTTAAAGATAAAAGGTCAAGCAAGTAACAGACAGCAATGCAAGAAAAAAGTAGGTTAAAGTAATCTTTTGGTCCCTATATGTGACACTGATTTTCAATTTGATCCTACGTATAGGGACCAAATTGATAACTTTTTACAGGGACCAAATTGAAATCAGTGTCACGTATAGGGACCAAAAGATTACTTTAACCAAAAAAGTACTTAGGCAAAACCATTGGAATAGTTTTGAAGAGCTTTACTAAACAATTCTTAAAAATTACATTCACTTGCACATGCAATTAGAAGGATTCTTGTTTCTACTAAAGAAGATAAATCATAAATACAACTATACAAGTAAAACAATCAAAATTACCTAAATTCTGTTCCACGAGTCCTTCTGAAGTAAAAACCTCAGTTTCCTCAATGCCCTCAACTTTACGCCTTTTAATTCTGCTTTAATTCATAAATTAAAGTTAACACATTAAGGCTTGACCAAAACATAAAAGAAGATTTAAAAACAAATTAATAGAATGATATAAATTTATCTAACTAAACAGAGCCAAGCATAAAGTATCACCACCATGCACACATAGGAGTAATAGTGGAACAACTAAGTCTCCTCTTTAAGATTTCTTAAAATTAGTTGCATGCAAGAGAGAGCACATGTTATCTTTAGCTCTCAGAATGACATCTGCAACAAAGATTATTTCATGAACGCTAGTAGACATCGAAGCACAGACCCTACAAAAATAATAAGTTATATGCAACATAAATTATTATAGAATAAACTACATAACTAGCTGTAAATAGTGTTTATTCATCGTGCCTTAAGTTACAGTCTATACATAAAATCAATGCTCTATAAGTAACAAAATCATAAATCCTTGCAGTCTGATACTTCACGACTTCTCAAAAACAAAATAATCCTTCAAAATCACAGACTAATAAAACTGATATTCTTTTTAACGATTCAGGCTAAAAGCAATTTAATTCAAATTTAAACCACTTAGGAAAGTAAGCCTTGCAAGCAACTTACAAAACAAGAAATTAACCCATGCCATATAAAATGGTAGGTTAAAATATTGTTTCGATCCCAATAATTTATATCAGTTTCCAAATTGGTCCTTATATTAAAAAAATGAACCTTCCTGATTGTAAGTGTTTTTACATTAGTCCCTACTGTTAGGGAAAAAACAATTATAACACCATTAAGGTTTATCCTACTAGACTAGCAGAAATTGACTTGTCATCTCAACTACAAAAGGGCATGTCAACTTCTATTAACCTTTTTTCAATAACAAAAACTAATTTGAAAACATAAAGACTCTTTAAAAGAAGTTTATAAATACAGGGACCAACTTCAAGAACGAAATTAAACTAGAAGGACCATAACTATATTCTAACCAAACTAGTAATGGTGTTATGACTTTTTAATAACAAAGACTAATTTGAAAACATAAGGACTCGTTTAAAAGAAGTTTATAAATACAGGGACCAACTTCAAGAACGAAATTAACCAAAACAGTAATATGCAACAGTGAGTGGTTGTAATCTAAACAATACCTGTCACTCTCAGAACCATCATCTTGATTTTCATCCTCTTTTTCTGGCGGAGAAGTTGTATCGAGTGTAGCATTAAGATACGAAACCAAGTCATCATCACTGCTAGATGAATGTAATGGAGATGGAGAATCCATCACTGCAGCACCAAGATACGTAGTAAAGTCTCTGTCATTACCATCCAACAGAAAGAAAAAAAAAAGATTACATTAATATAATAAAGTGAAGCTGAAACAATTAAAATGCGCGAAACAACAATATATTGTAACTCCGATTATTCACCCCGAATGAAATGAAGCTGAAAAAATAGAAGAAAGAATGAGGTATGGTAACTAAAAATAAAGCGCGTAAGGTGTTGTCCTAAATTGTCTTCAACACAGCACGAACTCACGAACAAAGCAACAACAAGTCACGAAGGAACACACGAACAAATCTGGAACTCACAAACAAATCACAGTAGCTTGAGGCATGTGGAAGGAACCATCTTCAAATTTAATAGAATTGATGTAGAAGGAGAAGAAAAAAAAACAAGCGAGGCTTGAAGAAGCAACTAAGAAGTACCTCCAAAATGAGGGATTGAACCGCCGGAGTTCTTGGAGGAAATGTCGGCAATGGCCGCCGTGTGCGACGGAGACAACGACGAGGAAAGAGAGTTAAAAATTAAAACGCGCGAAACAAAGATCTAATGTAACTTCAATTATTCACACCAAATGAAGTGAAGCTGAAAAGTAGAAGAAAGAGTGAGGTGTGGAACAAAATGAAACTATGCAAGATGTAGAGAGTAGAGTGAGTTAGTTACTTCAAGAACTTCTAGAAAGAAAGAGGAAGAGAGTCAAAACTCAAAAATTAGTTATTATGGTTTGATTAATTTTGAACGAGAGGAATGGAGCTAGAGAAAGAGGGAGGGATAATTATATTTGTTTTTCGGCTCAACTGTGGGAATGAGCTTCAACCGATACAGCCCTTGTGGGTACGGTCCAATCCGATTTAGTCCGGCCCATTATAATTTGAATTTACGAAGCAACTTTTTGCACCTTGTTTATTTACTTTTGCACATAGTATCTCTCTTTTTCTTTTCTTTTTTTTTAATTCGTTGTTTCAAAAATACCCTTCACTTCAGTGTATAGAGAAAAAATAAATATATATGATACAAAATGTAATCCCCTAGAATTTAAAGAGGTTTTGTGTTATACTTTTTCCATTTTCCATTTTTACAATATTCGCTACCTCCTTTGGATCTCACAATTTGCAACAGTCATATTTTTCTTTACTCTAATTATTTCAAAAGCTTGAAAACTCTTACACTCTGTGATAGTAAGATTATTGGAGGTTTGATTATTTCATCGAAAAGAGATGGTTCTTAACTTCCTAGATCTGGAATTGTTCGATAGCCACCCTTACATACGGTTGGATTTTAATAGTATAATTACTAAAGCACATTTGCTAGAAAGGTTTTAATTAGTTTTTGCAAATGTTTATTGTAGGACTTCATCGCTTGTTTTGATAAATTATAAAAACTGTTGACAATTTTCTAGCAAAAGTGATTTAACAAAAATATATCAGCATCCAACCTTATGTGAGCATGATCACTATGAAACAATTCAACAACTTGAAAGTTAAGAACTATCCCTTCTTGATAAGATAATCAAACTCTAATAAACCTAATATGAAAAAGTCTGAGAGTGTTTACGCTTTTGAAATAAAGGAAACAAAAATAAAGATAAAGATGCAATAAATGTTAAGGTCCAAATGCATAAGAGAAGTATTTTGAAAAAAGAAAAATTCAAAAACTATAAAAATCTTTTGTAAAATAATCAATACAAAGCTTTTGAACATTTAGTTTTATGGCAGAATACATCCACATAGCAAGTGGATGACATGATTTTACTTTTTCATAAATAAAATTGAAATATAAATAGTAAAAATATGAATGATCTTAATTGAGCAATTTTCGAGCATTTGCTTCATAAAGTAGATAAGCGTTTGTTTTTTCTCTTGTTCGATATGAGATAAATATCGTCAATGTTCAAGCCAGTAATAGAAATCTACAACCCAAGTTTTTATAAGTACACTATTATGCATTGCATCTTTGGTAGGGAGTCAAGATAATACATCAATGGGTATCAAATTAGACATATTGCTAATGATATCATGTCAATCATGGACAATGATTGTTTGCTTGCTTGTTCGAGGCATTTGTATCCATGGTTGTATGAAGAAAAGTTGACAAGATGAAAGTCGGGAATTAAGTTATTGTAGTATTACTTAATTCACGACTAATATCATGTTTGATTTTCTTAATACAACAACGGACATAAACTCCTCAAACAAGAAGCAGAAAATCAATGTCCATGAATGACATGATATCATTAGCAATATGACTGATTTGATCCTCGTTTACGTATTATCTTTTCTCCCTACCAGAGATGCAGTGCGTAATAGTGTATTTATAAAACATTGGATTGTAAATTTCTACAACCGGTTTAAACAATGAAAATGTCTATCTATCAAACCAAAAAAGGAGAAAAAACAAATCTATATTAACTTTATGAATAGGATTCTCCAAAACAGTTCAACTAAAATCATCCACACTTTCACTCGTTATCTTAACTTTATTTATAAAAAAGGAGAACTAATGGGTTCCCCTTCCTAAGAGTGTCTCTTCATCCTCAATTCTAAGAGTTCAACAACTTTTTGTTGATTATTTTTTTAACAAATTTTACACTTTTTCCATTTCCATTTTTACAATATTCGCTACCTCCTTTGGATCTCACAATTTGCAACAGTCATATTTTTCTTTACTCTAATTATTTCAAAAGCTTGAAAACTCTTACACTCCGTGATATTAAGATTATTGGAGGTTTGATTATCTCATCGAAAAGAGATGGTTCTTAACTTCCCAGATATGGAATTGTTCGATAGCCACCCTTACATACGGTTGGATTTTGATAGTATAATTACTAAAGCACATTTGCTAGAAAGGTTTTCATTAGTTTTTGCAAATGTTTATTGTAGGACTTCATCGCTTGTTTTGATAAATTATAAAAACTATTGAGAATTTTCTAGCAAAAGTGATTTAACAAAAATATATTAGCATCCAACCTTATGTGAGCATGATCACTATGAAACAATTCAACAACTTGAAAGTTAAGAACTATCCCTTCTTGATAAGATAATCAAACTCTAATAAACCTAATATGAAAAGGTTTGAGAGTGTTTACGCTTTTGAAATAAAGGAAGCAAAAATAAAGATAAAGATGCAATAAATGTTAAGGTCCAAATGCATTAGAGAAGTATTTTGAAAAAGAAAAATTCAAAAACTATAAAAATCGTTTGTAAAATAATCATTACAAAGCTTTTGAACAGTTAGTTTTATGGCAAAATACATCCACATAGCAAGTGGATGACATGATTTTACTATTTCATAAATAAAATTTAAATATAAATAGTAAAAATATGAATGATCTTAATTGAGCAATTTTCGAGCATTTGCTTCATAAAGTAGATAAACGTTTGTTTTTTCTCTTGTTCGATATGAGATAAACATCGTCAATGTTAAAGCGAGTAATAGAAATCCACAACCCAAGCTTTTATAAGTACACTATTATGCATTGCATCTTTGGTTGGGAGTCAAGATAATACATCAATGGGGATCAAATTAGACATATTGCTGATGATATCATGTCAATCATGGACAATGATTGTTTGCTTGTTTGTTCGAGGCATTTGTATCCATGGTTGTATGAAAAAAAGTTGACAAGATTAAAGTCGGGAATTAAGTTATTGTAGTATTACTTAATTCACGACTAATATCATGTTAGATTTTCTTAATACAACAATGGACATAAACGCCTCAAACAAGAAGCATAAAATCAATGTCCATGAATGACATGATATCATCAGCAATATGCCTGATTTGATCCTCGTTTACGTATTATCTTTTCTCCCTACCAGAGATGCAGTGCGTAATAGTGTATTTATAAAACATTGGATTGTAAATTTCTACAACCGGTTTCAACAATGAAAATGTCTATCTATCATATCACAAAAATGAGAAAAAAAAGCTTTATTAACTTTATGAATAGGGTTCTCCAAAACCGTTCAACTAAAATCATCTACACTTTCACTCGTTATGTTAACTTTATTTATTAAAAAGGATAACAAATGGGTTCCCCTTCCTAAGAGTGTCTCTTCATCCTCAGTTCTAAGAGTTCAACAACTTTTTGTTGATTATTTTTTTAACAAATTTTATACTTTTTCCATTTCCATTTTTACAATATTCGCTACCTCCTTTGGATCTCACAATTTGCAACAATCATATCTTTCTTTGCTCTAATTATTTCAAAAGCTTGAAAACTCTTATACTCTGTGATATTAAGATTATTGGAGGTTTGATTATCTCATCGAAAAGAGATGGTTCTTAACTTTCCAGATCTGGAATTGTTCGATAGCCACCCTTACATACGGTTGGATTTTAAAAGTATAATTACTAAAGCACATATGCTAGAAAGGTTTTCATTAGTTTTTGAAAATGTTTATTGTAGGACTTCATCGCTTGTTTTGATAAATTATAAAAACTGTTTAGAATTTTCTAGCAAAAGTGATTTAACAAAAATATATCAGCATCCAACCTTATGTGTGCGTGATCACTATGAAACAATTCAGTAACTTGGAAGTTAAGAACTATCTCTTCTTGATAAGATAATAAAACTCTAATAAACCTAATATGAAAAAGTTTGAGAGTATTTACGCTTTTGAAATAAAGGAAGCAAAAATAAAGATGCAATAAATGTTACGGTCCAAATGCATTAGAGAAGTATTTTGAAAAAGAAAAATTCAAAAACTATAAAAATATTTTGTAAAATAATCAATACAAAGCTTTTGAACAATTAGATTTATGGCAGAATACATCCACATAGCAAGTGGATGACACGATTTTACTTTTTCATAAATAAAATTGAAATATAAATAGTAAAAATATGAATGATCTTAATTGAGCAGTTTTCGAGCACTTACTTCATAAAGTAGATAAACGTTTGTTTTTTATCTTGTTTGATATGAGATAAACATCGTCAATGTTCAAGCTAGTAATAGAAATCTACAATCCAAGTTTTTATACGTACACTATTATGCACTGCATCTTTGGTAGGGAGTCAAGATAATACATCAATGGGGATTAAATTAGACATATTGCTGATGATATCATGTCAATCATGGACAATGATTGTTTGCTTCTTTGTTTGTGGCATTTGTATCCATGGTTGTATGACGAAAACCTGACAGGATGAAAGTCGGGAATTAAGTTATTGTATTATTACTTAATTCACGACTAACATCATGTTTGATTTTCTTAATACAACAATGGACATAAATGCCTCAAACAAGAAGCAGAAAATCAATGTCCATGAATGACATGATATCATTAGCAATATGCCTGATTTGATCCTCATTTACATATTATCTTTTCTCCCTACCAGAGATGCAGTGCGTATTAGTGTATTTATAAAATCTGTCCATCTTGGTCACGCTATCTCGTGAGCCTTTCCTTGGCATCACGCACTCCAACAACAATTTGTGCAAGAATCTTCACTTGATCACCATGTTGACAGGCTTAGGGTTCACTGGTTTGGGAACACCATAGATGGCAATGTTGACATTATCAACTCCCACTTCATCTTCCCAGTTGGGTGTGAAGCCAGCTCCGATTCTCGGACATTTTGTGACAAGCTCCAGAGAGCTAATGTGGAAGAGAAGGGTTCTATCCCCCGTTTCAGCCTTAAAGCTTTTGATTCCGTTGAGTCGGTTGGTGACAACCACGCATTTCTCCAGAACGTTTGGACGAGCTTAGGGTGAACAAGCTCCTTGATGTCGAAGAAAGGAGTCCACTTGGAGTACTCTAGCTCTTCAGTGATATCCATACCTAGGTTCTTCATCTGTTGAAGATCAACAGTCTTTCCCGGAATGATCTTTTCTATCTCAGTAACCTTGAGATTGTATTTCTCAGCAATTTCTTTTGTAGAGAGACACTTGGTGGATGCCATTTTTGAAAGAAAACGGTTCTAGGGTTTCAAGAGAGAATAGGGTTTCAGAGACAAAAAGACAGATTTTGAAATTTTTGAAAACGTAAAGGTTCAACCTTTCTGATCTATTGTCTTTTATAGTCATAAAAGTAGGAGAGAGAAAAACGACATTTTTAATTCAAAATGGCACGATTTGTATGGGGAACTGCAATGCCCACTTAAGACATAATGAAAACATGGTTTCAAGATATGAAAACTATCGTGCACATGATTAGCTTCAGATAAGGGAATGACATTAAACACTAAATAGCCATTTCAACAAAACTGTTGATTTCTAGCATAGTGACTCAGCAGAGTCAGACAGGTAAGCATATACAGGTGATAAAGCACAGACAGGTTAACACTCAGACATGTCATTCAACAATGCAGTGCATGTTTAGATTATCTCTAATAAATAAGAACTTTTCTTCTGCTAGGGGTTTAGTGAAAATATCAGCTCATTGATTTTCAGTTTTCACAAACTTAATATCAAAAATGCCTTTCTGAACATAATCCCTAATAAAATGATGTTTGATTTCAATATGCTTAGCCTTTGAATGTTGAATTGGATTTTTAGTTAAGCAAATAGCACTGGAATTATCACACCATACAGATATATTATGCTCATAAATAGAGTAATCCTCAAGTTGATGTTTTACCCATAAGAGTTGAGAGCAGCAATTAACAGTAGAAATGTATTATGCCTCAGCAATAGACAGTGCAATAGTTGTCTGCCTCTTGCTTGACCATGAGACTAAGCTTGCTCCAATGAAGTGACATCCTCCACTGGTGTTTTTTTCTTTCTATTCTGTCTTCATCAAAATCAGCATCACAATATCCCACTAATCTGTATTATTTTGATCTTAAATACAGCAAACCAAGATTAGTAGTTCCAAGCAAATATCTAAATATTCTTTTAAGAGCCTTAAGATGAGATTCTCTAGGATCGGATTGGAATCTAGCACACATACAAACACTAAATTGAATGTCAGGTCTACTTGAAGTTAAGTAAGTAGAGAGTCAATCATACCTCTGTAGACAGTTTGGTCTACCTTTTTTCCTTCATCATCTTTGCTTAGTTTTGCATTGGCTTGCATAGGAGTTTTCATGAGCTTTGCATTTTCCATTTTGTATTTCTTGAGTATCTCATTGGTATACTTTTATTGATGGATGTAAATTCCATCACTTGTTTGCTTGATTTGTAATCCAAGGAAGAACTTCAATTCTCCCATCATGCTCATCTCAAATTCAGCTTGCATTAGATTTGAAAATTCCTTGCACAGCTTTTCATTAGTTGCTCCAAAAATAATATCATCAACATATATTTGAACTATAATAAAGTTCTCTTTAGAGCATTTCTTGAACAGAGTAGTGTCTACTTGTCCTCTAGTAAAACTATTTTGCATGAGAAAAGAACTAAGTCTATCGTACCATGCTCTAGGTGCTTGTTTCAAACCATATAATGCTTTCTTAAATTTAAAGACGTGATCTGTTTTATTAGTATCCTCAAAACCAGGGGTTTTTTAACATACACTTCTTCTTCAATTATACAATTTATAAAAGCACTTTTTACATCCATTTGAAACAGGGTGATTTGGTGTTGTGCAACATATGACATTAAGATGCGTATAGCTTCTATTCTAGCTACAGCTGCAACAGTTTCAGTATAGTCAATACCTTCTTGTTGGTTATAGCCTTGAGCTACTAACCTTGCCTTATTTCTGACAACTTTACCATCTTCATCCAATTTATTTCTGAAAACCCATCTTGTTCCAATAACCGACTTGTTTTTAGGCTTAGAGACAAGAGTCTGGACATCATTTCTGGTGAACTGGTTAAGTTCTTCTTGCATAGCAAGAATCCAGCTTTCATCCTCAAGAGCTTCTTCAATCCGCTTTGGCTCCAATTCTGATATAAAGGCCATATTGTTTGATTCTCTTAGTGTGGATCTGGTTCTTACTCCTTCAGAAGGATTTCCAACAATAAGATCCTTAGGATGATGAGTGTTGAACTTCCAATCCTTTTTGAGATCATCATGAAGATCTTGACTTGTCTGCTGACTCGTCTGTTGACTCATCTGCTGACTTGTCTGCTCCACTTGTCTGTCAGCCTCAAGCACATGTTCTATCTTGGTTAGATTGGGTTGTTGACTTTCTGGTTTGTTTATATCAAGACCTGCAATATCATCTTCTAGATCTGATAGTTCTTTATCAGTCTTTAAACCATCATTGAATTTAACATGAACAGATTCTTCAATAATGCAAGTTCTTGAATTATAAACTCTAAAAGCTTTAGACATTTCAGAATATCCTACGAAAGTACCTTTATCTACTTTAGAATCAAACTTTCCAAGATTATCTTTGGTATTCAAAATAAAGCATTCACATCCAAAAGCATGAAAATAAGATATGTTGGGGCTTTTTCCTTTCCACAATTCATAAGGTATCCTTTTAAGAAAAGGCCTAATAATTATTCTGTTTTGTACATAACAAGCAGTGTTTACAGTTTCTGCCCAGAAGTACTTAGGGAGATTATTTTCATTGAGTATAGATCTAGCCATCTCTTGTAGAGATCTGTTCTTTCTCTCAACCACTCCATTTTGCTATGGAGTTCTAGGTGCAGAGAAATTGTGAGAGATCCTATTCTCCTCAAAGAACTGTCTAAACTGCTAATTTTCAAATTCTCCCACATGATCACTTCTAAGGGTAGAAATACAGAAACCCTGCTCATTTTGTACTCTTTTAGAGAATACTGAGAAAGCCTTAAAAGACTCATCCTTGGGGGTTTAGAAGAGTACCCATGTGTATCTAGAATAGTCATCAACTATGACAAATCCATATTTTCTTCCAACCAGGCTGGCAACACTAACTGGTCCAAACAGATCCATGTGTAACAACTGAAGAGGTCTAGAGGTTGGTACTTGGTTTTTAGATTTGAAACTTGATTTTATCTGTTTACCTCTTTGATATGCGTTACACAAGACATCTTTCTTAAAACTAATATCAGGTAATCCTCTCACAAGATTATTCCTTTTTAATTCAGAAATTAGTTTCATACTAGCATGTCCTAGTTTCTTATGCCATAACCATCTCTCATCCTCTTTAGACATCATACATGTTACATTTTGATCTGAGAGATCGGATAGTTCAATCTTATAAAATTTTTGTTGCCTTTTAGCTGAAAAAAGGGTTTTGCCACAACAGTCTTTGACTATGCATATATCCTTGGTAAATGAAACATCAAATCCACTATCACATAATTGACTTATGCTAAGAAAATTGTGTCTTAATCCTTTAGCCATAAGAACATTAGATATAGAGGGAAGAAGGGGTTTACCACCAATAGTACCAATTCCTATAACTTTCCCTTTCCGATTCCCTCCAAAGGTAATGTATCCTCCTTTCTTAAGTTGGAGGTCTAGGAACATAGACCTTTCTCCTGTCATATGACGCGAGTAACCACTGTCCAGGTACCAGCAGTGGTGTTTTCTTTGTCCTGTTGAGGACATTTGCAACAAAAATTATTTGATTTTTAGGTACCTATTTTTTCTGGGTCCTTTTCTGTTAGTTCTAGGAGTTTGTAAAGACTCCCTTCTCTTCTTATGGATACACTTAGACATAACATGTCCAATTTTTCCACAAAAGGTACAGACAGGTGTAGACTTGGTTACGGTTGACTTAACAAATACTGTAGAAGCTTTAGTTGATACTTTATGATGTGTCTGATGGACATATCCAATACCTTCTTTGTTAAGAGAGTGCCTCTGACAGCCAAGCAGCTTAGTCAGATTATTTCTACCATTAACAAATTTGGCAAGATCAGAAGTGAGCTCTTCCACTTTCTGTTGAAGTTTTTCAACTTCTTCAAATGGTGATGTTTCACTTGAGATCTTAGCTTCATTAGACTTTTCAGTCTTCAGCTCACTGTTTTCTTTAGCCAGCTTCTCACACTCTTGAGATTTCTGTTTATGCTCACAGGTGAGATTTATATACTCTCTCTTGAGGGATTTGAAGGCCTTAGATAAGCAGTTGGATTCCTCCAGCAACTCCTCATAGGCATCAAGTAATTCTTCATAGTCAGGATGTACCTCATCGTCTGAGTCTGATTCAGTGTTGGCCATCAAACAGAGATTGGCTTCTTCCTTTGTTTCTTCATCAGAAGATGTTGACTCCAGATCCTCCAAAGTAACCATCATTCCTTTCTTCTTCTTCTTAAAGAATTTTTTAAAAGGGGTCTTCTTGAGATGGGGACATTCAGCCTTGATGTGACCAGGCTTCTTGCACTCATAGCAGACAATTGGACTTTTGTCTGTTGAAGTGGATTCTTTTAAGTTCTTGTCCTTGTTGAACCTTCTGAATGACTTATCCCTCTTGAACTTCTTTTTCTGTAGGAGAAGCTTTATCTTCTTGGCCAAGAGAGACAATTCTTCATCACTCTTAGAATCCTCGTGTTCAAACAGGTCAGCATCACTGGATGACTCGTCTGCCTTTAGAGCCTTGGAAGTTTTTGCTAATTTTTGATCAGCTTTCAGAGCAATTGACTTGCCTTTTTTTGGTGTAACTTCATCTCCAAGTTCTTGCTCGTGAACAGTTAGTGTTCCAAGAAGTTCATCGATAGTCAAGGTAGTGAGATCCTTGGCTTGAGAGATAGCAGTGACCAAAGGTCTCCATTGTTTAGGTAGACTTCTCAGAATCTTTCCAACCTTCTCAGCATTGGTGTAGACCTTGCCAAGAGATTTTAAATTGTTGACTATTGTTTGAAATCTTCCTATAATTTGAGCAACAAATTCTCCTTCCTCCCTGACAAACAGTTCATACTTTCTGACAAGTATGGCAATCTTTGTCTCTTTGACTTTGACAGTTCCTTCATGTGTGACAGCTAACGTGTCCCATATTTCTTTAGCAGAGTCACAAGCACATACCTTCTCAAACTCCTCAGGGCTGAGAGCACAAATGATGTTATATCTAGCTTTGTGGTTCAACTCCCATTTTGTCTTTTCTGCAGTAGTCCACTGAGCTTTTGGCTTGTCAGTGTCATCATCATTCTTGGGAATGAATGGACCATCTGTAATGACATCCCAGAGATCAGAGTTTGTAGATAGAATGAACCATTGAAATCTATCTTTTCAATAGTTGTAGTTTCATCCATTGAAGTAAGGAGGTCTGGTTAGTGAGGCTCCTTCAGTTTGGTGACTTCCACACTTGAACTAGCTCCAGCAGTCATGTCTATTCTTTAGGACCTTTTACCTTTACACTATTAGATGCTCAACCCATAGGTTGAGCTCTGATACCAACTGAAATAGACAAATATAAACACGAGAAGGGGGGTTGAATTATGTTTATCAGAATTTAAACAAAGTTGAAAACTTTTCGCATATAGAAGCTTGGTTCAGACGAGTGGAAAGATACAGGACACACAGGTGACCTGTCTGATGAAATTTTAACAGTGACTTAGACAAACACACCACTTAATAAACGTATAAGAAAACTAAAGCAACTAAAGAGTTTATAAGGAAAGAGAGATTGACACAATTATTTATCCTGGTTCACTGTTCAAAGCAAAGAGTTACGTCCAGTCCTTGGTAGCACCAAGATTTATCCATTATAACTGACCAGGTTACAGACTCCAAGTATTATTTGCACACCCAGCCTCTTCAGGATCCAACACAAGTATTCTTTGCACACCTAGCCTCTTCAGGCTCCAAGACAGATTTGTTTGAGAAATTTGGTTTGAAGTAAATACAACTTCAGACAGACAGATCTTTCACTAACACTCAGAGTGATTTAAATGTAAAGCTTAGGAAAGTCTGCGTAATAACTTCAAATGATTGAGGAATACATAATGAAAGAGTGAAGATATTAATGCGCAGAGTAATGACTCTTTAATGCTATATGTATTCTCTATCTCTTCACCTTCAATGACTTCTGTATTTATAGTCTTCAAGCATTTAAGAACCGTTAGAGACATTCCTTCAGATGTTGGCTTCAAGCAGAACTTCATTAACTGCAATAGAGTCGTTCTAGGCAGCCATTAATGCAATAGGAACGTTGGTTGTACTCTAACATGAAGTATCATGGCTTTATGCATCGTGAATCAGCCATATCAGAGTTTTGCAGAGAGCTTTTTGTACTTTGCTGAGTATAATTGCCTTTTTCGTGTAAGGACCAGAGGTACTAGGGAATAAAGTATGTTGGAAGCATTCTTTAACTGGTCTTTGGTTCTGATAACCGAGGTTGCTTGAGAGAGTAACTTCTGACTTTTCTTGATAAGCGTGAGACTGAGTAGGAGAGAAGGCTTCAAGTTTCTTTCTGATGGGACAGCCAACAAAAGCTTGTTAGGTCCTTGATTCTTCAACGAGTAACCTCAGACGAGTGTAGGAACTCATGGAGAGACAGGTTGAAAACGTCTCTTAAAAGAAGTCAATAATCCTAGTCAGCAGACAGGCTGACTTTCGCTTATCCAGACAAGTAGTCATCTATATGAGCAGACAGATGATTCTGACTGTTTTAATCTGCTCACTAGATAGACAGGTTAGAAACCAATATGAAGGTTAATTAAATCATTAACCAATGTTTAGTTCTCATAAAAAATTAGGGACATGCACATTAGACATTTTAGAGACTTAACAGAGAGCTTTAAGCCTTGACGAGGAAAGAATGATACGAAAAAGAAAACGAAAACCTAAGGGTGAACTGACAAATTGGATAGTTACCGACTAGAGATAGATCTTTTAGTCTTTGGGTCTATTAGGGACATTCGGGCACGAAAACCCACGAAAGGCTAGGGCATTTGTAATCTCGGGTCGTGGAACCGGTTACCCAGCACGTAATGTACTCAATCAGAAACTATTCAATATTATTTAGGTGAGATGTGATAAGCCTCTGGCTCATCTAGTTTTATAGCTAGTATGACCAGGATTTTGTGCAAATTATATCGTATTTTCACCCAAATTAGATTAGATTGTCCTCAAGCAAGGTTTTGAGTCTCTAAAGTAGTTTTAAGTTAATTTAGCTAGTTTTAAGTCAAAATAATACACTTATGCTTATTTCCTTGTTTTCAGGTTAAGTAGAAGTTGAGAAAATAAAGAACAGGGGATTCGCCCCGCGAAGGATTCGCTCGCCACGCGACCCCGAAGCCTGACTGTTCCAAGAAATTGCTAAGTCTCTGGGTCGCCTCGCGAAGAAGGTCTCGCCCTGCGAGTATTCCAAACCTGAAAAAGTCAGAGACGATCACGGCTTGCCCGTGTTGAAGGTCATGGCCGTGGCAGTTTTGAAGCTGAAGAGTCTCGCCACGCGAGAATCACTTCGCCTCGCGAGAATGCCAAGGGTTGCTGACAGTTCATGAAATTCGCCTCGCGAATGGTTGTTCGCCTCGCGAGCCCTCTGAATTCTGAAATTGTATAAAAGGCTGTTATGAATATTTTGTAGAGACTTTTGCTTCTCCAACTTTCGAATATACATTTTCTCTGTGATTTCGTTGTTGCCATGGAGCACTAAGTCCTAGGATTAGTCTACTGTTTGAGGATCCTATATACTTGAGGTTATGTAAATCCCTATTTTAATTTCTTTTCCCTTTTCAATATCATATTGCATATTTCTGTTTGTTATTTCAGGAGTGTGTAATATTGTATTGATTTGTTTCAGTGATGTAAATTTCCTATACATAATCGCGTTTGTTAATTCGCGTGTGTTCATTCATGATCGTTTGATCATGAGCGCTTAATCCCGTTTGTTATTTCGGGAATAGGAATTTGCATCCATAGTAGCAATTACGTTGTTAGTTGTTACTGTAACTGAAAGGGGATTAGAATCTGCTTAGGGCTTGGGTTTACATTAACCAAGGATAGTAAGGAATTCTTGACAGTAGATTAATCGTTGTTTGATAATTGACAATCCCTTTTCAACTGCCTTAGTTTTGATTGCTCTGTTTTGTTTGTTTCTTAATTGCAATCCAATCCAAACCCCCCCAAAACTGAATTTTTTGTGAAAGATAATATTCTCAGAGTCCTTAGAGACGACATTCGAGTTGTCGCACTATACTACACTTTTAAACCCGCTCGTCCTTTTTGGCGCGTGCGCGACAGCGCGACCAAAAATTGGCGCCGTTGCCGGGGATCGAAGTGTTATTTCTCTCAATTTGTTTTTATTTTATTTTCTTTTCTTTCTTTTATTTTCTGTTCTGTTTTGAATTGGTCTGGCTACTAGGTCTCATTGCCCTGAACTGTGTGATTTTGACCCGGAAATTGAAAGAACATTGCACACACTCCGTAGGGAATTTCGGGCTAGCACTAGTAGTAATTCCAATTTTAAAACTGCTTTTGAAAACATGGGAGACCAGAGGACATTAAGGCAGCTTGCTGCCCCTGATGTCAACTATAATGGATTATGTATTTCTTATCCTGGTGCTGACACCCCTTTTGAATTGAAATCTGGTTTTATTCACCTGTTGCCCAAGTTTAATGGTCTTGCAGGTGAGGACCCTCACAAGCACTTGAAAGAATTCCAAGTTGTATGCTCCACAACCTCGAGAGCAGAGGGAGTCACTGAGGACAGTATTAAGCTGAAGGCTTTTCCATTTTCACTCCAAGGAGCTGCAAAGGATTGGCTATTGTACCTTGAGCCTAACTCCATCACAACTTGGAATGATCTGAAGAGGGTGTTTCTAGAAAGGTATTTTCCTGCTTCAAGAGCTGCTTCAATAAGGAAAGAGATATGTGGCATAAGGCAAGGGAACGAGTCACTAGCTGAGTACTGGGAAAGGTTCAAACACTTGGTCTCTAGCTGCCCCCAGCATCAAATTTCTGAACAACTCCTGGTCCAATACTTTTATGAAGGATTGTTGCCTATGGATAGGAATCTGCTGGATGCTGCTAGTGGGGGAGCATTAGTTGATAAGACCCCAGCTGCTGCTAAGCAACTTATTGAGAACATGTCGTTGAATTCCCAGCAGTTCTCTACAAGAAGAAATTCAGTTGAGCCAAGAGGCGTGCATGAGATTCATAGCTCATCTTCTAACCAGGCCGCCCTTGAGAATAGATTGGATGAGCTGACCTCCTTTGTGAGACAATTGGCAATAGACAAGGTTCAGCCGGCAAAGTTATGTAGCATGTGCAATGCACCTGAGCATCCTTTTGATCCATGCCCAATCCAGAGAGAAGAATTTGTCAGTGAAGTACCTCAGGCTTATGCAGTGAACCCCTATAATCAAGGAGGCGGTCAGAATCGGTACAGCATTCCAGACCTCTCTACTAATAGGTACCATCCTAGCTGGAGAAATCACCCTAATCTGCGGTATGGGAATTCTTCCCAACAACAGCCGATGGCACCTCAGAATCATCCTCCAGTGACTACATCTGCACCTTCTGGACCATCATTAGAAGACTTGGTAAAGCAAATGGCTGCATCTAGTGTACAGTTTCAGCAGAGGACGGATGCGAGTATTCAGGCATTGCATACACAGATTGGACAGTTGGCTACATCCATGAATAGTATACAACAAGGTCAAGGGACAAACCAGCTGCCTGCACAGCCAGTGATAAATCCTAATGCCTCCAACCCTAATGTGAGTGTCATCTCTCTGAGATCTGGAAAGGTTGTTGAGGCCACTTCTGGAAAGGATGAAGAAATTGTAAAGGCTACTCCTGAGCCTACTGATGAGGCTACTGAGCCTGTGGTTGAAGTTGAAACTGAGAGAGTATATAGACCACCCATTCCATTCCCACACAGAATTCAGAAAAATTTGAAGATGGGTGGTGAGAATAAAGAGAAGGAGATTCTTGATGTTTTCAGAAAAGTAGTCATTAACATCCCACCGTTGGATGTGATCAAGCAAGTACCCGGATATGCTAAATTTCTGAAGGACCTATGCACTAACAAGAGGAAGATGAAGACTAATGAGAGGGTTGACTTGGGAATGAATGTCTCGGCGCTTATCCAATCAAAGATAGAGAGAGTTGCTTCTATAGGCCCTAATCAAGTAATCGCCACAAAAGTGCAAGGATCCAGGCACCTTCACTATCCCATGCACTATTGGGGATAAGAAGTTTGAGAACTGTATGTTGGACTTGGGAGCATCAATCAATGTCATGCCTACCTCCATCTTTAATAACCTTGATCTGGGGCCATTGCGGTATATCGTGTCTTACCATTCGATTGGCTAACAGGACCAGTGCCCGACCCATGGGGATGGTAGAGGATGTCCTAGTGCAAGTTGATGATTTGATATTCCCTGCAGACTTCTATATCCTAGATATGGCGGGAGAGACTCGATCCGAGTAGATCACCCATAATCTTGGGGAGACCATTCATGATGACATCCAAGACCAAGATTGATGTTTATGATGGGACTATGTCGATGGAGTTTGGTGGTATCGTGGCCAAATTCAAGATTTTTGATGCTATGAAGCACCCAGTAGAGGAGCACTCTGTATTCCACCTAGAGTTGCTGTCTGAACTCATTGAGGACACTCATGATGACCTTATTTCTGATTTTCCTATTATTTCTGGTTTTGATGATGTATATACTTGTACTAACTGCACTAACACTAACCCATGTTCTGTTTGTTCTGAGTTTTTGGATTTAACCTTGCAGGGTGAGGATGATAGTGAAAGTGATAATGAGAGTGAAGTCATTTACTCAAAAAAGTCCTTGACCCTATGGCTGCTCCCAATGCTCCATCTGTTGAGCAGCCGCCTCCTTTGGAACTCAAACCACTTCCTGAGAACTTAAAGTATGCCTACTTGGGGAGGGATGCAACACTGCCAGTCATCATTTCCTCCAGCCTCAACTCTGATCAGGAAGACAAGCTTTTAGAAGTTCTAAGGAAGAACAAGAAGGCCATTGGGTGGACATTGGCCGATATTCCAGGAATTAGCCCCTCCAGATGCATGCACAGAATTTTACTGGAGGATGGGGCTAAGCCGATCAGGAGCAGCCCAAAGGCGACTTAACCCACTCGATTCGGATGTGGTAAAGAAAGAGGTGACCAAGCTTCTACAGGCAGGTATTATCTATCCCATTTCTGATAGTTCTTGGGTAAGTCCGGTTCAAGTTGTACCAAAGAAATCTGGTTTAACAGTAGTTAGGAATGAAAATAATGAACTTGTGCCTACTAGAGTCCAGAATAGCTGGAGAGTTTGTATAGACTATAGGAAGCTAAACCAGGCCACCCGAAAGGATCATTTTCCTTTGCCGTTCATAGATCAGATGCTAGATCGGCTGGCTGGTCAGACCCATTATTGTTTTCTAGATGGCTTTTCCGGGTATTTCCAGATTCATATTGCCCCTGAGGATCAGGAAAAGACCACCTTCACGTGCCCCTTCGGTACGTTTGCTTATAGGAGGATGCCATTTGGCCTCTGTAATGCTCCCGGCACCTTTCAAAGATGCATGCTTAGTATTTTCTCTGATTTTATTGAAAACTGCATAGAGGTGTTTATGGATGATTTTACTTGTGTATGGCTCCTCTTTTGATGCTTGTTTGCATAGTCTAGATCTAGTTCTTCGAGAGATGCATTGATACTGATTTGATTCCCAATTATGAGAAATGTCATTTCATGGTAGAACAGGGGGGATAGTATTGGGTCATGTAATTTCCAAAGAGGGTATTTCAGTGGATCCTGCAAAAATAAATGTAATTGCTTCATTGCCTTACCCATCTTGCGTACGCGAGATACGTTCCTTTCTTGGACATGCAGGTTTCTACAGGCGCTTTATAAAGGACTTCAGCAAGATAGCACTACCACTGTCAAATCTGCTGAAAAATGATGCCCTGTTCCAGTTTGATGAAAAGTGCAAAGAGTCATTTGACCATCTGAAGAAGGCGTTGACTTCTACCCCTGTCATCCAGCCCCCAGACTGGACATTACCTTTTGAACTGATGTGTGATGCCTCAAATTTTGCTGTGGGGGCAGTTCTGGCACAAAGGGTGGGCAAGGTTGCCCATGTAATTCACTATGCTTCTAGGACCCTAGATGCCGCACAGGCAAATTACACAACCACTGAGAAAGAGCTGCTAGCTATTGTATTTGCACTTGACAAGTTTAGGTCTTATTTGCTAGGTTCTAGGGTAACTGTTTTTACTGACCATGCAGCTTTGAAATATCTGCTGAAGAAGCCAGAAGCTAAGCCCAGACTGATCAGGTGGATGCTTTTGCTTCAGGAATTCAATGTGGAGATAAAGGATAAAAGTGGAGCTGAAAATCTGGTAGCAGATCATTTGAGTAGGATAGCAAGGGATGAGGATACATTTCCCATCCAAGATGATTTCCCTGATGAGAGATTGTTACATATGTATGGGGTAACCCCCTGGTTTGCTGACATTGTAAATTTTCTAGTTGCTGGTGTTGTCCCTGCAGGTACAAGTAGACAGAAGTTCCACAAGCTGAAGAGCGATGCAAAATATTATGTGTGGGACGACCCCTATTTGTGGAAGTTTTGCAGTGACCAAGTCATTCGGAGGTGTGTACCCGATCATGAGACGGAGTCCATCCTGCATTTCTCACATGCCTCTCCAGTTGGAGGACACTTTGGACCTCAAAGGACAGCAAGGAAAGTCCTGGACTCCGGGTTCTACTGGCCCACACTTTTTAGGGATTCATATGAGGTATATAGAGATGTAAAGAATGTCAAATAACAGGCCCGGCAATCACTCGTAGGAGTGAGATGCCCCAACAGCCCATGCTCTTTTGTGAAGTTTTTGATGTGTGGGGGATGGACTTCATGGGTCCCTTCCCTCCTTCTTTTGGTTTTGTATATATTTTGTTAGCTGTAGATTATGTTTCAAAGTGGGTGGAAGCAATCCCCACTAGGACTAACGATGCTCAGATTGTGTCAAAATTTGTTAGGTCCAACATTTTTTGCAGGTTTGGTATACCCAAGGCCATCATCGGTGACCGTGGCACGCATTTTTGCAATGAGAACCTTGGAGGCCTTACTCGAAAAATATGGGGTTGTACATAGAGTGTCTCTTGCTTACCACCCACAAACCAATGGCCAAGCTGAAATATCCAACAGGGAGATCAAGCAAATTCTGGAGAAGATGGTGCAGCCTAATAGAAAGGAATGGAGCCGCCGTCTGGAAGACGCACTGTGGGCACAAAGGACTGCTTTCAAGACCCCTATAGGGATGTCCCCATTTCGGCTAGTTTTTGGTAAGGCGTGTCACCTCCCGGTGGAGGTTGAGCATAGAGCATACTTGGGCGAGAAAGTGTTGTAATATGGATATGAATAAATCGGTGTTGAAAGAAAGCTGCGATTGCAGCAACTTGAGGAGCTTAGGCTTGAAGCCTATGAAAGCTCCAAGATTTATAAAGAAAAGACAAAACAATTTCATGATAGAATGATTGTTAGGAAAGAGTTTTTGTGGGCCAGCTAGTATTATTGTTTAACTCCCTTTGAAACCGATGGTGGGAAACTTAGGTCCAAATGGGATGGCCCCTTTGTCATTACTAATGTGTTTCCTTATGGTGCAGTAGAGATTACACGTGCAGGTACACACAAGCCTTTCAAGGTTAATGGGCAGAGGTTGAAGCCATTCCATGGTGTGGATGATGTTGTTCCTATGGCTACCAATGTTGAGGAGCTATCTTTGGATGCTCCAACCTACACTGATGCTTGATCAGGGAGTTTTCTTTTTCCTTTCCCTCACTCTGATTGTACAGTCTCATTGTTGTTCATTGGGGACAATGCATGTTTTAAGTGTGGGGGAGGGAACTAGTTGTAGTTTTTCTTTTCTTTGAATAAAGCTCCTGAATAATTTGAGAAGCTCAGGAGCATTTGTGTGTTAAGTTTTTAGTTGGCAAGTTTGCTAGATTTTGATTGATGTTGCACAGATTGCTTGCATGATTGATAAGTGATGATTCCCCCTAGGCTGAAAAAAAAATTTTGTGATTCCCATGTGAAATTGAAAACTGAACTTTGGGATTTTGTTATGATAGCATGATGAATGATAAGTTTGGGGTGATAGGGAGCACACACTAGGGATAGTATCTCTTTCAAACAAATTGCATGAATGTCCAGGTGAGGTTTTGAGCCTCCAACATGTTTTAAAATGTGTGAAAATCACTTTCAAGTTGCACTTCCCTGGATTTGATTGAATCTCTTTTTGGTTTGCATGATTATATGTGAGTAGCAAATGATTTAGGCAGTTTCTTTGTAAATAGTTACTTGGCCTGAATAAACTAATTCCTAATGCATGTTCCTTAGTTAGCCCCGTTGAGCCTGATGAGCCTATTGTTCTTGTTAACCTTATGTTACAAGCTAAAATCTGAAAAACCATGTTAACCCGATCTTAGGATTAGGAGAGCATGGAAGCTTAGTGAGAAATTGGTTGCAAGAACTAAAGTTTGGGGTGGCTGCAAGGTGTAATATGTTTTTGGGATTGAAAAGAAAAAAAAAAAAGAGAGAAAAAAAAGTTGGAGCCAAGGGCTTTTGAAAAAAAAAAAAAAGTGTACAAATGTAGAAAAAAAAAAGAAGAAAAAAAAAATAAAAAGGCAAAAATGCCAAAAATAAATAAAGAGAGCTGTAGCCACCCAGAAGTGTAAAGAAAAAAATAAAGAAAGGAGCTTGAGTGAACTTCTATGTGTAAATATAGTTCATGCTCTCTTAGTTCCTAGGGTCTTCAGCTTAGTTCCTTTTGTATATCCTACCCTTAGCCAGGCCCCATTACAACCCAATAAAGACCTTCTGATGTTGCTTGCTTGTTTTCTGTGGGAGCCATTTTGAGATGAAAAGCAAATTTTTGGGAAGTGTACTTGAGAAGTGAAACTGAGTGCAAATGGTTAGCCTGACATAAACTGAGTGACTGAGTGAACAAATAATGCCCTTGTGAGGAAGGCGGTTGTTTGGATTTGGTGATCTCCCTCTTGTGTGTGACTTAGATCCCCTGCTTAGATTTCTGATTGTTTTCATGATAAAACTCTCAATTGTTTGGAATAAATGAATGTGGGGATTGCTCTGTTTGAAAAGGGGGAAACAATGAAGAAAAACTGTTTTTGATGTATTGCTTGAATGTGTGCAATGTTGATTGAATCTTTTGAGCTTGCCAGGTCTTGAGTCTTTTTAATTTTTGAGTCTTAGTTTGCTTGGGGACAAGCAAAGTTTAAGTTTGGGGTATTTTGATAAGCCTCTGGCTCATCTAGTTTTATAGCTAGTATGACCAGGATTTTGTGCAAATTATATCGTATTTTCACCCAAATTAGATTAGATTGTCCTCAAGCAAGGTTTTGAGTCTCTAAAGTAGTTTTAAGTTAATTTAGCTAGTTTTAAGTCAAAATAATACACTTATGCTTATTTCCTTGTTTTCAGGTTAAGTAGAAGTTGAGAAAATAAAGAACAGGGGATTCGCCCATGAAGGATTCGCTCGCCACGCGACCCGAAGCCTGACTGTTCCAAGAAATTGCTAAGTCTCTGGGGTCCCCTCGCGAAGAAGGTCTCGCCCGCGAGTCTTCCAAACCTGAAAAAGTCGAGAGACGATCACGGCTTGCCCGTGTTGAAGGTCATGGCCGTGGCGCTTTTGAAGCCGAAGAGTCTCGCCACGCGAGAATCACTTCGCCTCGCGAGAATGCCAAGGGTTGCTGACAGTTCATGAAATTCGCCTCGCGAATGGTTGTTCGCCTCGCGAGCCCTCTGAATTCTGAAATTGTATAAAAGGCTGTTCTGAATATTTTGTAGAGACTTTTGCTTCTCCAACTTTCGAATATACATTTTCTCTGTGATTTCGTTGTTGCCATGGAGCACTAAGTCCTAGGATTAGTCTACTGTTTGAGGATCCTATATACTTGAGGTTATGTAAATCCCTATTTTAATTGCTTTTCCCTTTTCAATATCATATTGCATATTTCTGTTTGTTATTTCAGGAGTGTGTAATATTGTATTGATTTGTTTCAGTGATGTAAATTTCCTATACATAATCACGTTTGTTAATTCGCGTGTGTTCATTCATGATCGTTTGATCATGAGCGCTTAATCCCGTTTGTTATTTCGGGAATAGGAATTTGCATCCATAGTAGCAATTACGTTGTTAGTTGTTCTCAGAATCGAAAGGGGATTAGAATCGCTTAGGGCTTGGGTTTACATTAACCAAGGATAGTAAGGAATTCTTGACAGTAGATTAATCGTTGTTTGATAATTGACAATCCCTTTTCAACTGCCTTAGTTTTGATTGCTCTGTTTTGTTTGTTTCTTAATTGCAATCCAATCCCAACCCCCCCCAAAACTGAATTTTTTGTGAAAGATAATATTCTCAGAGTCCTTAGAGACGACATTCGAGTTGTCGCACTATACTACACTTTTAAACCCGCTCGTCCTTTTTGGCGCGTGCGCGACAGCGCGACCAAGATGCGATACCCTAGAATAATTGGGGATCAGACCTAAATTGAGAGGCCGACCTAACGTGAAACAATTGAATTATAGGCAATATCACGATCCTATCATGCTCGACGAAGGGAAGTTAGGATCTCCGGAGATTGTGAAATAAATAGTGAATATTGAAGTGACATGAAATGTTTTACAAAATGCATTTAGTTGTCGGGTATGAATCCCTATGGAAAATAATTATGATGTTATGTTATATATTGTCTTTGTCATGTGCTATTGTTTTGTGAGTCGTGTATGTGACTGCTATGATAAAACTCATATATTGGTATCTCACCTTTGCATTATTTCTGTTTGGTTTTCTATTTTTATGGTATACTGTTTTCGTATACAGATGAGGCAGAGGAGTTTCTAGCTTCACTCGGGTCATTAGTCCCTATTTGGAAGGGGCTGTTGAAAGTGGTGATGACCACGGGATTTCTCTAGTGAATAGCTTTTAGGGCGACCAACTTAGGATTTCCTTTTGCGTCTTTTGGTTTTGATAAGGTCTGTATATTTGTTTTCTTTGTGAATTTCTAGTTTGAGATTCAGTTATGTATGTTAAAAATAATTTCCTGAAAATTTGTACAAGGTGATGGCCTTGTTTTGTTTTATGACTAGGATTTTGTATGTGGGTGTGTGAGACGTGGTTTTACTGTTTTAACGCATGGCTTAAATGTTTTTTTCGGTATTATGTAAGAAAAATTTTATACCCACTTTCATGACTTATAGAGAGTTACATGAGTTATTTTTCCGAAAGAAAACCGGCATCTCTTTTTATCTAATAAGTTTTTACAAAAATTGGGTTAGTCATGTAATGCCCAAGGGGGTGTTACAATATACATGTCTGTAGGGTGCCCCAGACCCTACTAGGATGATGAATAATCAACAATGGCTAAACCCTAATAAAATAATATTTTAATGTTGTATCAGGTTTAGTGGTTGTAGGTTTATTGACTATAAGCCTGATATCCTAGGTTAGGAATATTATGCTGGTTGAGGTTGTTTGAATTACATGCTTTCATGTTACCTAGCTGATATATGATTTTATGTGATATTTGATATGTTTAACATGATTCTATGAATATTATATGTCTGTACATGAGAATTGATGACTGGTTGATGACCTGATAAATATCTGTCTGTATGGTTTGAAATGGCATAAAACAACACAAGAAGGGGAGGGGGGTGAATAGTGTTTTCGAAAATCAGAGTTTGGAAGCACAAAACAAATTCGGATTAGATAAGACGCTTTAAGACAGACGCCTTATTAAAACTGAATTGCAACTATTTCACGCACACCCAAATTAGTTAAACAATTAGGAAATTAAACTGTGTAAATAAGTAAGGATAGGGAAAGAGTATACTCAGATTTATCCTGGTTCACCCTCAACCTTGGGGCTACGTCCAGTCCTTGGCTTAACCAAGTTTTTCCACTATAATTGATCAAGGTTACAGACGAGTATTATTTGCACACCTAGCCTCTCCAGGCTCAACCACAAGTATTATTTGCACACCTAGCCTCTTCAGATTCAACAAGTATTCTTGAGACAAGCCTCTTCAAGCTCAAAGAGTAATAGTGTTTTGAAGCACAACTTCAAAGTTACAGAGCAATTCAACCAAATAAACACTATAGAGAGTGAATGTGAATTTGGAGCTTGGTGAGTTGCAGAGATTCTTCTTGAATAGAATATTTCAGAGGGTGAAGAAATGTTTTAGAGAGACAAGAGCTTTCAGCTTTTTGTGAGAATTGATCTCGTGTGATATCAAATGAATTCTTCATATTGATTTTTTCAATATCACTTTTTGTTTTTCTTTCTCTGTATAAACGAGTGTATATGTCTCTTTCTTCAGTCTTCAACTTCTTCTATTTATGCTCGGTCATGAAAGATCCGTTGAGAAAATTTTAAGTTCTTCAATCTCGTTCTTCATAAAATAGCCGTTCTGACTTGTCAATAAATGCCTTGAAGAAGGTTAGAGATTCCTTGATGCTTTTTGAGTAGAGCTGATAAGCTTTTTGGTCTTGGGCAGCGTTCTTTCCTTATTTGTGTAACACTTAGAAAATTTCAGATAAAGTAACTTTTCCTTTCATAAGGAAAGTATTTTCCTGCTGTAATCTCATTTTGTCTTTTCTTCTTTTTCAGATCTCGATTGGAGACAAGAATAGTTTAATTAAACTTATTTCAAGTTTAATTAATCTTCAACTCGAAAACTAATCTTGAAATTCAAAATGAATTTCCTTTTGGCTTTGGAGCGCTTTTCATCAAAGTGCTTTTCTGATTTATTTAGCACTTAGTCTTGGTTTGAGTATTACAACTTCTTGGAGTGAGATAGTTGATATCAAATAAGTCTTGATAAGTTGGTCTGACATACCACGAATAATGTCAGAGACTCAGACGCATGTTGAGATAATCTTCAATTATGCTTTGGTCTGTAATCTTGATCCAAATCTTCTTTCATCTTTCCTTAGAAGATAATATTTGTAATATTTGAATACCTTGATCATTCCTTTAACTGATTGCTTCATGCTTCGTTGGCCTTTAGCATAGTCAGTCAAGTAAAATGTCTTCCATAAGAATATGCTTGATTAAGCTCTTCTGCTTATGACCGAGTAAGTTCTTTTCCTTTAGCTTCCGGTTGCATAGACAGGATACATCCTATCTTGCTTTCAAGTAGTTCTTTGAATGTGGTTTCAACTTATCTAGTTGATTGAGATTTGAAGACATGATTTGTCTTGATTGAGTTCTGAGATATGAGATGCAGCTCGAGACATTCTTCAGATGCATAATCCTGACAGTCTTGAATGAAGGAGTTTGCTTCGACATTTGCTCAAGATAAAATAACTTTTGCTTTAGCTTCAGTCACGATGACAATCCTTGATGGATTGCTTTGAGACTGCTACTTTATGTATCTTGTTCATCTTGATATATCTAGAAGATACTGATGCTTTAGACACATTGCACTCCAGACGTTTGTATGCAATCATTTGATTCTATCATAATCTTTGACTTGTCCTTTTATGATATGAAGCTTTGGCTACACAACTCAAGTAGATGATTAGCAATATTCATACGGTTCAATGTAAAATCGACTACATAATGTTTGAGTTCATTAAAACACACAAGGGCTACAGGAGTGTGAGTCAGACGCATGACAAGTCAGACGCATGATGACTTAACATGGTTGAGTTGAGGGTTAACACTGAGGTAATGCCTTGAGACTATGGTGTCGAGGTCGATGATATATGGGCATCCGTTGTGAGAGTGTGAATGTGTAAGAAGGTTCCGATGTTAACCATAGTGATGATTGTTGGATTGCATATTACCAAAGTGGCGAGCTGTATGACTATGAGTCATACGAGGTTAGTTGTATTCGAGTACTTGGGAGACTCATAGTGACTATTAGGTAGCTGCTAATGTGTCGTGTACCCCGGTATAGCCTGGTTTTCCCGACTTTACCCTGAGTATCCACGTCGTATGTGGACGTTCTGAGGCAGCCCAGACACCCCTATTGGAGTTGAGCTCATAGGGGGATGCACTCTTATGGGTCATGACGAGCAGAAGGGTTACCTGGACAAACTAACCGACGTTCTCTGAGCAATGAGGATCGGTAAGGAGAATGTCTTGGGGTTGAGACCCATATGAGAGATATCGGCCGACATGCATAAGAGTGAGAAT
The DNA here is from genome assembly GCA_030762895.1 of Sophora flavescens. Classification (NCBI taxonomy): domain Eukaryota; kingdom Viridiplantae; phylum Streptophyta; class Magnoliopsida; order Fabales; family Fabaceae; genus Sophora; species Sophora flavescens. The sequence continues at coordinate 103,920,803 of CM061069.1, read as the reverse complement.
CCTTAGAGGAATGATTTGAGAACGAACTCGAGGATGTATTGTGTTGGTGTGACTCGGAAGATGTTTGCTTACTATTTGTTGTATGTGTTATGTGTATATGATTATTTTCTCTATGTGTCCCCATCCCCATTTTTCATGACTATGTTTTGTTGCTTATCTCCCTCTTTCCCTTTATGTTTCTTTGTATGTATTTTTGTTAGATGAGCAGCGCCTGTCGGACAGAGATAGCAATGGGTCAGGGTTACCAGCCGAAGCACTATCTCCAAAGGATCCCTCCCAGGATCCCAATCATCGGGGACGTTGAGATAGTTTATCATGATGATTGTGGATGGCAGGTCGACCATTCACGATTCTTCATGACATATGTCGGCCTGGTAAGCTTCTACATGCACATTGGAGATGGTCCTTATTTTCACATGGACGGCCCGTATCAGATTTCGCAGAGGTTACCTTTCCCGGAGATGTGGTTTCCACCTCGTTAGAGGGAGTTCCCTGACGATATGTGGAATATGGTGGACCGATCAGAGGCGAGGATTCATGTGGGTATGGTGCAGAGGGGTCGGAAGAAGCGAAGTGTTCAGACAATGTATCATTATCGTCGTCGTCGAGTCGTGATGAGTAGCGATGAGTCGGTTTGGGAGCCGAGGATCCGATATGAGAGTCTACCAACGTCACTATGGAGAGGGAGAGGGTAGCTCCAGGCACCCATATCGTTTGTCATATATATGGCTTAGTCTGACGTGCCCGTTAGGTTGTGACTTGTGAGCCTCCGTGAGCTTCATTTTGTATTTTGATGTATTTTGAGTGGTGGGTCAGGTAGCTCTAGAGTCTTCTCCGTTTCTAACCAATATGAATGTATTTTTCTATTCCAGTGTCTGTATAGTGTTGCTTAGGTTTAAGATCCCTCTGTTGGGATTCGTCATACCCGAATGACAGTTTGTATATATTATGTACATATGTGATTGTGTTTACTGTTGCACATGAACTTCGTTTTAACATTCTAATTTTACCCTTCAATATAATAATATTTTTGAATGTATAATCTTGTTAATGCTAACTACGAAATAAGGCTTGTTTCTATGCATCACATACAAGTAGCTTGCCAAGTTGTTTATGTTTACTTTCCAAAGTTGGTTCCAATTTTTTATTTCATCATTTTTATTGTACAAATTTAGAGTTGACAACAAATTATCTTCACTTGACACTTGAGTATGAGAGGAGCATGTAAGCAGTATAGCTAATAAGCTAAGTCAGAATATGTTATTTCAGTTGATAATCAGTTAGTCGATTATTATTACATGAAATCAAGAACTGATTGCAATTAAATTGTTTACATGCAAGCCAATTATTCAAGTAGTTGTTTAAAATAATTGCAAAATGACCTTGTGACGTTCTAAATGACGATAATTTGGTAACTATGGAGGCATTTAATGGCGGTCAAATTGTTCTCTAACTGTTTTTTTTTTTTTTTTTGTGTGTGTGTAATGTGTTTATTGACCAGTACCTTTCAAACCAAATTTGATAATAAAGAGCACCATGATGAAAGAAAATTATTATAATTGAATGTTAATTACAACATAAGTGTTCGGGGAGTTATTTCCATTTCCCATTGAACCTTGATGGACTTGTTAACTAAAATAACCTTTATATATATATATATATATATATATTAGCTAAACAAAAATTTACAGCGAGGAAATATATAAAGGGCTAAAAAGAGAAACTTTTATGTGAAACTTTAAAAAAAAATGAAATTGGCACAGTACATGCAACCGATCAAGCTTGCTAATGCAGTACCATTATCACCATCAACACATCCTCTTAGAATCCTTTCTTTACCTTATTGATATCAACAAAGTTGGTTGCACACTCTTTTTTCAGTCGAACTCCAACTCCAGCAGGTTCTTGCCATGTTTCATCACATTCTGCTTCATCTTGCACACATTCATCTCTCACCAAATAATGTTGTTGATAATATCTGAAGGCCACAAATAGCACGAACACTGGAAATAACAAAACCCAATCCATTACACATGTGCAAGTGACTATGTGCAAGGGTCAATCAAGAGGAGTACTATTGCATTGTATATCAAACAAAAGAGTTTAAGTCAAAATCTAAGGCTCTGTGTACCCCAATAATAAACAAATGTTATTAACCAATATTTGAAGTTACAACATGCTTTTACTTTTACCTGCCCAAATGCGAGCAACAACTGATGACAAATTCCATACAAGCCCAAAGATGCCAAGAGCCACTGCTTTCTTGTGAGAGCATGAATCCCATGCATCTCGAAATCGACGAATCCAAAAATTTGCTTCATGTCAATAGCAAAAAGAAAAAAAGGAAAAGTGCCATTTATTAGAATACTTTAGCAGTGAGGCCCATCCAGAAAGGGCTTGGGTTTTAGTCTTGTTAGATAGATAACACACCCTGACATCCATAAGAATTTACCAACAAAAAGAAGAAAACATATTCATACACAAAACATAGACTATTTACTTTTCAGTTTTGTTAACGAGTATCTAAGTGCATTGGTTAAGGAACCAACAATGATAAAGTTTGTATTGAGAAACTAAGTGTGATACTCTTCAAACATTATTGGACTTTGGTTTGGGATTGGTGACCATGACAGATGCAGAGGACCATTAACTTATGATGCCACAGTTGTGTTCCCTTCCCTCCTAAGTCCTAATACCTAAGACCATTCCAATTTGTCAAAGACAATGGGTCCAAATTGGTGAGGAATTAAAAAAAAAGGGCCCAATTCTTCACACATTTTTTTCTCTCATACAACTGGTTCTTTTTTTTTTTTTCTTTACTTTCTTTTCAAAACTGCCCTTTTATCTATTACTTCCTTTCTCCCACACACCACATACGGAAAGCCCTTGCCCAGCTTTCTTTCCAAATTTTCTTGCGCAGCTTCCACAAGTACATTCCAAAATTTTCGTAATCTCCTGCTCTTTTGTTTTGCTTTGTGATTTACGTTTGTTCTTGATAGCTACTAACAACAACCGCACCCGTAACTTTATTTCTCCATCTCTTTACTTTATATCAGATCTATTTGTACTTTGTTTTGTCATTGTTGTATAATTTGAAGTCTCCGTATTTTTTTTTGGGAACCTTTTCGGATTTATTTTTTCAAAATTTTTCCGGATTTTATTTTTCGGAAGTAGAATTCAGTCTCCGAATCCCGGAGGTTTTTTGGAAATAAGTTTGCAGACATGTGAAGCTTTTTTTATTCCGGAATAATATTATGAATATTTGGATTTACCGACCGTTTCCGAAAAATTCCAACATGAACTCACTAACGAGATCAAAATGATATTTTTGAAAAAGAAGTTTTTTAAAAAAATTTGTAAGATGTGTGGAGGAAAAAACAAGGTGCAAAGAGACAAAAAAATGCTCATCCATGTCCATGTGATAAATTATGTTTTCAATTTTTTTTTGATAAATTACGTTTTCAATTACCATATAATGAAACACTCCCCTCTCAGTTAGCATTTTGCAACGAAATATAGTCACGACAACTAGAGGTGGGAATAGACCGGGCCGTTCAGTAAGGGCCTACGACCCGACCTACGTAAGGCTTGACCTATTTAGCAAAAATGTTAGGTTTAAGATTTTTAAAAAATCCTTTTAATTAAAAAGGTCAGGCCAGATCTATTGAAAAGTCTTTCTCGTCTGTTAGGTCGACCTCTTTATTTATTTATTTTTATATATATATATATATATATATATATATATATTTAGAATACTGATATTAAATTAAAATGATTTTTATAATTTAACTATTTGTAAAAGTCTATTTAAAATTAAAGGCCTATTAACCTATTTAATAACCTATTAATCTATTTAGAGATAGGCCAGATTACCTATTTAAAATTTTTAATACGTAATAAACTTTTAAAAAAACTAATGAAACTTAAACTTTTAAATTTTTAAACAATCCATATTTATTTAAACATGGCTGGGCTGGTCTGATCTCGACTATTCTTATCCCTAACTGCAACTGTACATGTACTGTGTTATTTTACACCTTAACGGTATGGTGTCATAAATCATGTATTAAATAATAATGTTTGGAAAAAGCAACATCAAAGTCAGGAAATTACCATATGCAGTTAATTGTGCAGAATACGAAGAGCAGATTTTTGGTACGATAAAAACTCCAAAGAAGCCTGAGGTAGTGAGCAGAGCCACGTGTCAGTAATCATAAGTTAACACACGGGGATGGGAGGGGGGCAAGATGCAATTTCCAGTGCTCTCTTAGCAAGTGACGCAAAAAGTAAGAAACTTGAGTTGCATGTACGTCTTTTGCAGCAAAGGAACTGAACATAAAGAAATTTTTAGGTACTCTTCTTAATTGTTATTTAATACTCCCATTTATAATATAAGAAATAATTATATGTTTTTTTTCAAAATATAAAAAATATATAATTTTTTTTTATATATTGTAAATGTTAATTTCTAATATTATCCTTATTAATTAATATCATTAATTATAGGCCATCAGAATATTAATTAAAATTAGAATGAGTGTTTTTGGAAATTTATATGAATATATAATTATAATTAACTCGTTACAATACATTTCCTTGGTATGTATGTTTCATGGTTTTGTTTCTTATATTATGGATCGGAGGGAGTATCATTTAATATGTGTTTTTTTAATTATAATATTAATAATATTTAATATAAAATATATTGACCACTCGTATAATTGAAGTGATACACGTTACATAATTATAAAATAAGGATTTAATTTGTATGTACGGTTACCGTAAAGAATTGTTATACAGTCAACCAACCAAAAATTATCACATTAGTTGAAAAGTTTGACTATTATTCCAACTATCTTAAAAATCACTCATATGATTTCTGACTGACTGGTTGACAGTATTAAAAACTACTTTAGACTGATAATGCATAGAAATTAAACTCATAAAATAAACATAATTTCTTATTTGAAGAGCACCTAGTAATCTCTCAAATTAAAATACCAAATATAGGGCCTTTTCAGAAAGTGTCCTCATCCCAGTTTTGATGCAGTTAAATTTCTATATTAACCCATTAGAAGCTTACCAAATTTGGCCATCTTCCAAATGGTTATGGAGCTGCCACATCTAGCCAAAACAAAGAGCAAAACTGCCAACTGCGATTGATACATTATGGGCAAAATTAAGTTTTGGGTGTTCTTTTAGGCTACCAATGTTCCTAACATTAAGAGGCTAATCATATAAAATTAGTGACTAAAGAAAATTACCTTTATTGTGGTGCCAGGATCTCCAGAAAACAAGGCTTTGAGTTTTGACAGTAACTCATTCAAGCAAGGGAGGACCAATTTTAGCACCCAAATTGCTTCTTCTTCTCCAAGGACATAATTTGAGTCCTCTACATCTATGACTCCCCTGATTAATTTGATTCCAAATAAAAAATAAAAAATTTGAGAATAATATGGTAAGTTGTACTCAATTTCTCTTGTCATATATTTTTCACCATAGTGCATCCTTTGGTTATTACCTGCAAATTAGGGATCTATAGAGGAAGATAACAGCAAGATAGACAAGGCCTATATAGGACATCACAGAAATAACACTGCAGAAACAAGGTAATTTTAGTACTTGGCTCTTCTCTGAAATAGTAGAAGTAAGTACATTGATTGTACTTGAAAATAAACTCCAATTAGTGTGGATTTCTAACCTTAGATTGATGTCCTTTGCATAAGAAGATGAGACTATAACAAATGTTCCAAACCCAAAGACAAATGCTGATCTAGAGACATCTCTCCACATGATTAAATCCACTGAAGAGTAGTAGTACAATATATATAAAGAATTATTAATGTAATATGGAAAAAAAAAAAAATACCAACAAATTTTACATTTTTCCATAAATATGAAATGTAGATGAATCACCTAGACTCTGCAACTTGCTCTGGCTTTGTGGAAAGCTATGGTATTCTTCTGCCTTTGGAACTGAACCATAAAGATTAGTCACACTTCTTAAAAATAAGCACAAAGCCCAAAAAACCATATTGAAAGAACAAACTAAAATGAAACTCAAAAGATAAGACCTTACTTGAATTAGCTTTGGAGAAATTTTGGTAAATTTTTGAATGCCTTCTAATTGGAGAAGATTGCTTCACAGCAAGTGGTACAGACACTGGTCTTTCATTTCTGTGATGAAATCTCATGTGGGCACTCACAACCTTCTTAGGTTCTGATTCATTCACAATCTTCTTCTTCTCTGCTTCATTGATCACAACCTTCTTGTTTTCAGGTTCACTCACAACCACTTTCTTTTCTGGTTCATTCACAACAGTCTTCTCATTTTCTTGTTCCAACACAACCTTGGAATTGGATTCTGGAATGTTAATTTCCTTCACATCAAAGCTCTCCTTTTCCATCTCATCCTTAGCCTCCTCATCCATCTCCTCTTCCTCCTCTTCTTCATCATCTCCTTCATCTGCTTCATCATCAACAACACTCACATTGTCTGAACTGCTTGAAATGACCTTTTCTTGGCACACCTCAAAATCCTTGCAATTCTCATCTGACTCATCACAATCATTCTTCTTATTCTCATCTTCAACCTTTTCACATCTAGTACCATCTGATCCATCAACCACATTCCTTGATTCATCCGAAACACGATCCGAATCCGATTTCGTCCTCCTCATTTGAACTGAATCATCATCAGCAGACACAGAACCATTATCTGATTTGCTCTTCAACAATTGCCTTGAAATCCTCTCATGCCCCTCACCTAATTCACCACCTTCTTTACCAACCTCAGCAGCACCCTTTTCAGATCTCACCTTTCTGCTCTGAATCATGCTCCTATCAAATTTATCAGCAGAAGCACCAACCTTTCTGGTGTGAATTGGTCCCTTCTTCTTACAATTTTCCTCTGAATTCTTCTCTGGTTTTCCTCTACCTACCTGAATTGGGCTCTTATCTAACCCCTCAGAGCTATCTGATTTCCAAGTTTTTCTCTTTCCACCAGAAGCAGCAACCCCAATTGAGCTTCTTTTCAACCTGGCATTACCACCAACATTCTCTATCTTTTCTTCTTCTGCATTCAACACCTTGATTCCTCCTCTCACTTCATCACTCTTCATCCTACTCTCCCACACTGACCCTGCTGCAACCACCACACTTCCTCTACCCCTTCCTCTCCTTTTATTACTCACTGGAGTCACTTCCATTTCCCAATTTATTTATCTTCTCTTTCTTCTACCTGCCAATCAGTACTGTAATGGGGTCATAGGTGGTTAATGGATAAGAGGCTTCAAGTAGAAGCAATGAAGGTTGGTGGGGTGCAACATTGGGATCCCTTTGTAAAGCAATTGAGATTGAGAGAGAGAGAAGATTGTGTATGTTGGAAGAGACAGTAGTTGATCACTTTTCTTTTCTTTCTTTCTTTCTTTTTTTCTTTGCTTTTTCCTTTTTTATTTCTCTTCCTTGATGATCACAGGTGTTATGACTCACAATAATGATAGAAAATACATGATGAGATTAAAAAAAAAACAATAAGTACGGAAGAATATTTGTATACGATGTTGAATACTATTTTTATGTCCATGTATCATTACTCTATGAATTACGAGGGAAGGGAAAAGTGAGGATTAATTTGGTGGGGTTGAAATGATTAGTGTGTTAAGGATGAACATTTTTTAGTATTGATTCCCTTAAATCTCTCAATCACTATTACCAAGGTACCCAAAAAGTCGTTAGTTTCACTCTCACATCACATGTAAATTAAATAAGCTAGCTATGGACACACTTGTCTTCATGAGAGTTAGAGCGAGTGTGAAGTCTGCAGTGTATGTACTTGTTGAATTTTGGAGTGTTTTTCTTTTGCTATTTTGTCCAAAGCTTATTGAAGAAATTGCAATTTGTTTGTCATGGTAGCAGGCTAGTAGCAAAAGCAGTACCGTGACAGAAGATCAAACAAACGCACCCCTATTTTGGACAAAGTTAGCTTCTCTCTTTGAGGATACGTGAATACTGATAATCTGTGCGTGTGTGGTTGGTGAATCACTATGTTGCTCGGAAATTGATGTTGTTCTTTCAATGCAGGGTTTTATGTTTTTTCCCCAAGCATCGACTCATTTTTTAGTTAAGAGAAGTATTATGGGTGCGTTTGGGTAAACAACTTAATTAAGAGCTTATCACATAAGACCTTATCGCCTGAGAGCTTATGCCATAAGCGCTTAAAGAAAGAAAAAGAAATAAAGGGACATGAGATGATTCGAATAGGGAAAAACATGGAGAGGATGTTTAGTGCATAAGCTCTTACGATAATTCCATAAGTTTCTCCCAGTGACTTATGAAAATAAGTCAAAAACTCATTATGGGATGGCATAAGTTATTTTTATAAGCTCTGCCAAACACACTGCATAAGAGTTTATGTCATCAGATAAGTTAAAAGGAGCTTAAATAAACTCTTCTAAACGCCACTTATATCCTCTTAATAAAAAAATTTAAACTTTCTTCTAATGACTTAAAACAGACAATATGAAACAAAAAAAAACATTTAACATATTTAATTGGTTTTTTTTATATTGTCGATCAATCATAATTTATATATTACTAAAAATATTTGATCATAACTACGTTTAGAGCATTAAGTCAAAAAAAAAAAAAACTACCTTAAGAGCATCTCTAATGAGAGTTGGTTAAGAATAATAGGAACATCAATGACATGACATCTAGCTGTAAGGATTATTGCTTATATAAGTAATCAGTGAAAAGTACTCTAATTTTTAGAGTTGTATCATTGGAGTAGAGAGTTGCTCAGACCTATTAATTTAAGGTGTTAAAATTTAGAGTATTTATGACTATTTTTCTTTAAGTAATTAAGAGGATTATTTAGTTGACTTAGTAGAATAATTTAAAAGTTCTTTTAATAATTGAACTAAAACACATGGATTATTGGGTGAGGAGGATACAAATTATGTGAGATTGGGTTGATGATCTTCAAGAATTTAATTCGTGTTATATCCATGTAGACAATACTAATTTCATGGCAATTGACAGTTGTGCATACCGAGGGATTTCGATATCTGCTTCTGGCTAAAATAAGTGACTAAAATAAATTGGTTTCTTTGGCTTGAGTTCTCTCATCCAGACTACTCTCACAGTTTGGATTGAATTTAATATCCAGACTACTCTCTCCCCATGGACATTTAAATCTGCCATCTACGGAAGCAACGTTTTTTAAACCTATTGCTAATTTGCTGCTTTGGTGCTCATCTAATTGCTAATTTGCTACTTCTAATCATGTGTCTTTTGCAATGTTAATCGCAATCAGGAAAATTGATATCCAAAGGGTTGGCCTAGTGGAAGCATAGGTCTACCAGGTAGAAAAGTATGTACATGAATATTATCATATGAGAGGTTTTTGACTTGAATCCTTATAAAAAATGAATTACTTGGAGAGAGGTTGTACCCATGTCGCTCAAGATCCCTGGCTGATAGCTCACTCACTATCATTTTAGCAACTTAAATAGAGGAATGATTTTTGTACACAAAATGGGGACATCATAAGGTGTCTTCTTTGTTTTTTGAGTGTATTTTCAAAAAACGTGTATATAAAGAAGATAAAAAATAAATAAAAGATAGAGATAAATATATACAGTATCACATACGATATCCAAAATTTGTGTTCAAATAACGTTACTCCTTGAATAAGCGGTGGATGGCCTCAGTTACTATTAAAAGACCATTTATTTTGATGGACTAATGGTCCCCTCATAAATTTACACGAGAGGTAATTGTCGCATTAATTAAGTACACTAGTACTACTAAATATATGATACAAATTAACGAAGGAGGTGAATTTGCTAACCTTCTTATCTGCTTTCGTGAGTGAGAAAGTTACTGCACGTGGGAATGTTTGGCTTAAGGTTGAGAGGTAGAATCACAGAAGCTACACGCACAAAACAAAACTTTTATAGAGGCCCCACAAATAGCGTTTTTTCCTTCCTTTTCTTTTCGGTGGGTTTGGGGCCTCGCCATGCATGTGACGCCAAATCATTTACTTAGGGATCCATTTTACATCAACGTGACGACAAATTAAAAGTTGCATACGACCAATACTCACCGACACCAGCAGCGGCTACATTTCGGTAACGCATACCATTTTTTTTTTGGCTTAATTTTTTTTAAGAGTATATTGAATTGGGATTTGAAAGGATTTTAAAAGACTTAATCTAAAACTGCATCTTATCTTTATTGGAAGCTCCTAATTTACACATAAAAAAGAACCAGCAAAAGAAAAAAAATTACACATATAATCGACACAAGTGTTTCCCTCACTCACGAAGAGTATGGACTAGCTTCACTATCCAATCCTATGAATGAATAGTATGTTTGATAAGCGTTTGTTTTTAAAAATAATTGCTTTCTAAATTATTTTCAAAAAGTTTAATAATAAATTATTTTAATTATAAGATTAATTAATTAAAATACACACTTAACATATTGAGAAGTAAAAAGATGATTTTTTTTTTGTTGAAAACTTTCTATTTTACATTCCCTTAACAAAATCCTGTTATTTATTAGTAAAATCACAAAAATTCATGCGACTTCTTCCGCCCCACCATATTGTTATTTGTTCCTGTCGAGATTCGACTTGCCGAAATCTCGTCGTAGAATGCTAAACCAATGGTGAATACTGAGGTTGTTTTAGATTATGGCTTGACAGAATAATGTATTACGATCCTACGTATCCCAATGGGAATCAAAGCCAGACGTAGTTCTATGTTCAACCATTGGCCATGTGGTGAAGTCAATCCCTTAATCTTGTATATGATGGATACCAGTGAATAAGGACTCTTTGGTAGTCTCTTGGTTAGGCTGGTTCCTCAAGTACGCTTAAGGGAGATTCACCTAGGTTAACAAAAAGTGTCTTCCTCTTTGGGTTCTCTCTCTTTTTATAGATGAGTTCTCCAATCCCTCTTCCTAGGGATCAAGTTTTATCTCTTCTTATCTCTTATCTCCTAAATCTACTTCGAGATATATGATCTTCTTATTTGATGAGACTTATCTCTTGTAACTAGATAAGGTTGTTTAATATGGTATCATCTTAATCTTATCTTTTCCGTCCTTATCGGATCGGGTATCCAAGCTCGGTGGCTGAGCTTTACACCTCGACCAGTACACAAGCCCCCCAAGCTTTGAGCTCTAAAGACCATAAAAGTTTTCATGATAGTAGCCGAGCTTGGCCTTAAGCTTATTTCTGGAGAGTTCAGGATTTATTGAGTAAGACTTCTCTCCCTTTTATACCAAAGTTCGATGGCCGATCTTTATACCTCGGCCAACTTCCGACCTCTTTCACTTGGCGGACCGACTTTGATCGTAAGTAGCTTTTCATTTAAAGATATATTAATTTACCTCTTAGCATTGTACTTATTATATTCTAACCGATCTCCTTCTTGCAGTGATAATGGGGAAATTCAACTACAGGGCTTTGTTGAAGAAGTTAGCTCATCAAGATGCCGACGCTTCAGTTCTGGCTTCTGATGCGAAGGGAAAGAAGAAGAAGATTGTTGAAACTTCCGACCCTGACACCCATCTTCCTAAGTGGGCTCGCACCGACGTTCATGCAAAGGCACCGAGAAGGAGTATTTCTCCTTTTTCGGTAATCCATGAGGACCCCAATGCTGAGAAGAGGGCTGAAAGAACACCTCATGTGACTGATCTGACAGCGGACACTAAGTGGTGTAATGGCCATTGTAACTCGGGCATCAGCTCGCTCTGGAGCAATGATTTCAACCCCCGCTCCGCTCATTGATGGCCAAGTGCTCAAACCCTCCTATGCTCGGCTTTTGTTGGAGCAGGGGCCTGATGCGAGTATGGAGGCTGCTACTGCTTATGCCCTTCAGATCTCGTCCATCACTCGCTTCTGGAGTCGTGAGCTGTCTAATAATATGAAGAAGATGGAGCCGATGAAGAACGAAGCTGCTCGTACTTTGTCGGTGTGAGATGAGCTCGCTCAAGCCGTGACCAAGTGTGAAGAACATGCTCGGTTTATTGGGTAATCGAAAACCCAGAAGGTCGAGCTGGAGAAAGCCAACTCCTCCCTCTAAGCTGTGCTGGACAAAGAGAAGACTAACTTTCAAAAGGCCGCTGAGGACTCTCAGGCTTCCCTTGAAGGGCTTCGAAAGTCTCTTGATGCCGAGAAGGAGGCCAACCGCAAACTTCAATCTGATATAACTGAAGCCGAGGCTACCATTATGAAGGAGCATGTCAATGGATTCTCCCGAGCTGTGAAGCAGCTTCAACGCTTCAATCCGGACTCTGACTTCTCCCGAGCTGATGTGGACAAGGACTTCAACAAGGATGGATTCATGGTTCCTTTGTCCGAGCTCAAAGATGAAGAGGAGAATCAAGAAGAAGATGTCCAAGAAGAAGAAGAAGTCGAAGAGCATGCTGCCGAGGAGGGAGGAAATGGCGAAGGCGAAATGGATGTGCATGATCCATCTGTAGTTGTTCCTCTTGATGCTGAAGATGCCCTTAACTCTACTCCTGTTGAAACTGTTGCACATGGGTATGCCCATGAGTAACTTAGAAAAATAATTTCTTTCATCATATGTTTCGTTCTTAGGGCAATGCCGTCTTTATTTTGGAACCCTTTGTACTTTGGCTTTGCCCTTTTGAATTTGTGATAATTATGACTTTATGCTTCAAGCACACAAGTTGTTTTTCTATCGAAACTTAGAAAATTTTCTAAGTTTTTCTATGTTTCTATTTGCCCTTTACGGTTTATGTCTTTACTTTGGCCTGCCAAGCTTTTTGAGGTCAGCCCTTTTAACAAATATAGATTAGCCTCCTTAGGTTTTTAATTACCTTTTTTATGTCTTTCATTTACCTTTTTAGGCTCGACCTTTCGACTTTAGCTCGGTCAGACATTTCGGATCGGCATTTCGACTTTAACTCGGATTACCTCTTTAGGCTTTTATTATTTACCTTTTTAGGTTTTTGATTACCTTTTTAGGTTTTTTATTACCTTTTTAGGCTCGGCCTTTCGACTTTAGCTCGGTCAGTCATTTCGGCTCGACATTTCGACTTTAGCTCAGATTACCTCTTTAGGCTTTCATTATTTACCTTTTTAGGTTTTTGATTACCTTTTTAGGCTCGGCCTTTCCACTTTAGCTCGGTCAGTCATTTCGACTCGGCATTTCGACTTTAGCTCGGTCAGCCATTTCGGCTCGACATTTCGACTTTAGCTCAGATTACCTCTTTAGGCTTTCATTATTTACCTTTTTAGGTTTTTGACTAACTTTTTAGGTTTTTGATTACCATTTTAGGCTCGGCCTTTCCACTTTAGCTCGGTTAGTCATTTCGGCTCGGCATTTCGACTTTGTCGATGGAACAAGTTATGAAAAACATACTAACAAGAGAAAGAAATAAACTTTATTTATTTGTTTACTTAGGAGTGCCTCATTAAAACCTTCATAGCCAAAACCACTTGGGAAAAAGACCAGGGTAGGAAAAAGAGTACATCTCCTGCCTTACATAACTTTAACTAAAATAAAACCTAAGATGGGAAGTGTTCCAAGTTCTTGGAACAGCCTTTCCTGATAATTCTTCAAGCCTATAAGCACCATTTCCTAAATTTTCAACTACTCGGAATGGCCCAACCCAGTTTGCTGCAAGTTTACCCTTTTTGGAGTCTTTTCTTGCATCATTTTGTAGTCTCAGCACTAAGTCACCTTGCACAAACTCCCTTGGTTGCAACCTCGAGTTGTGCTTCCGAGTTGCTTTCTGCTTGCATAGTTTTTCTCTGATTTTCACCTTATCTCGGACCTCTTCAACCATGTCAAGCTCAACTTGGATTTCTTCTTCGTTCTTTCTTTGGTCATGGTGTTGACGTCTAAAAGAGAGCTTGCCGAGCTCAACCAGAATCATTGCATCAGTTCCATAGGTTAGCTTGAATGGCGTTTACCCCGTCGATGACTGTGGTGAGTAATGGTAAGCCCAGAGGATGCTTGGTAATTCCTCGGCCCATGCCCCTTTTGAGCTGCCTAACCTCTTCTTGAGCTCGTTCAAAATAACTTTGTTGGCGGCCTCGAATTGTCCGTTTGTTTGTGGATGCTCAACCGAGGTCACCTTATGTTTGGTTCCGAGGTTGGAGTAGAATTCTTTCAGTCCCTTATTAGTGAACTACTTTCCATTATCTGTGACAATGGCATAAGGTAGCCCGTGTCTGCATATGATGCTTTTCCACATAAAACTCTAAACTTTTTTAGCTGTTATGGTGGCTAATGGTCCAGCTTCAATCCACTTAGTAAAGTAGTCTACCCCCACTAGAAAGAACTTGACCTGGCCTTTAGCCACAGGGAAAGGACCAACAATATCCATCCCCCACATAGTAAAAGGCCACGGCAAGAACATGGGTTGGAGCTCTTCACTTGGTACTCACGCAACATTGGCGAATTTCTGACAAGGATCACACTTGTTAGTCCAAGCAGCACAGTCTGATCTCATGGTCGCCCAATAAAAACCTACTCGCAGGATCCGAGGTGGTTGAGATCGGCCACCTGAATGCATTCCACAAATTCCTCTCCGCATCTCATCCATTACATACTTGGATTGCTCCTTTGTTATGCACTTTAATAAAGGCATGGAGAATCCTTTCCTGTATAACTCTCCATCTCGGATGGTGTAATGACAAGATTTTAGACGAATTTTCTTTGCCTCTTTGGAATCACTAGGCAATTTGTCCGAGGCTAGAAATTCCCAATACGGTGTCATCCAACCCCGATCATAGTGCTCGGTCATCAATACCCCGACACTTTTTATGCTCGACTCGGAGATTTTCCTGAATGAATGTCCTCAGCTTGCCAGCTTTTTTAGTGCTAGCCAACTTAGACAACGAATTTGCTCTGGAATTTTCCTCACAAGGTATACGTTCAATAGTAAAATTATCAAATTCTGAAAATAAACTATTAACTTTACAAAGATACCTGTTTAGTTGGGGATCCTTTGTTTGATAATCACCCGAGACTTGTCATGTTACAAGTTGTGGGTCACTTCGGCACTTCAACTCTTTGATTCCAACTTCTTTAGCTAGCATCAGTCATGTGATAAGGGCTTCATATTCTGCTTGATTGTTTGAAGCGTTGAATCCAAATTTCAGAGATTACTCTAGGACCAAATCGTCTGGGACCTCAAGGATTACTCCATCTCCACTTCCTTTCAAGTTAGATGAGTCGTTAACATACAGAAGCCAAATGAAAGATTCTGAACTCGACTTTGAGGAGAGCTTGGCAATGAAGTCGGAGAGGCACCGTGCTTTCATCGGTCCTCCCGGTTCATATTGTAAACCGAACTCTGATAATTCTACTGACCAACCTATCATTCGTCCTGCCAGGTCTGGTTTCCTGAGTACCTTCTTTATTGGATTATTTGTTTTGACTATAACTTGGTGTGACTGAAAGTAAGGTCGTAACCTCCGAGCTGCCATGACCAGAGAGAGGGCGAGCTTTTCAATTACTTGATAGCGTGTAGCTGCATCTTTCAGAATTCTACTAACATAATACACTGGCATCTGTTGCTTTTCTTCCTCTTGGATGATTACTGCACTGATTGCATAATCATTGAAAAACAAATACAAGTACAGATCTTTGCCGAGTTGTGGCCGAGTTAGGATCGGAGGAGAGGCTAGAAAAAGTTTTAGCTCTTCAAAGGCCTTTTCACACTCCTCGGTCCAAGTGAACTCTTTTGGTTTTTTCAGAAGCTGAAAGAAGGGTCTTGCTTTTTCTGTAGATTTGGGGAGAAAACGAGACAAAGAAGCTAAACGGCCAGCTAGCCTCTGTATCTCTTTCACACTCTGTGGGCTCCGCATTTCAATGACAGCTTTGCATTTATCCGTATTAGCTTCAATTCATGTGTGTTAGCATGTATCCCAGGAACTTACCTCCTTATACATCAAAAGAGTATAACATGAATATGCATCCAAGAAAGTCAAGATTTTGTAACCTGAAGGTCCTTCCACCAATCTGTCAATGTTGGGAAGAAGATAAGAATGCTTCCGGCATGCCTTATTGAGATCGATGTAGTCGGTGCACATTCTCCACTTGCCATTGGCCTTTCTTACCAACACAACATTGGCTAGCCAAGTGGTGTACTTTACCTCTCGGATGAAATTTTCTTTAATCAGCTTTGCGGTCTCCTCGGCTACAGTCTTTCATCTTTCCTCATCGAGCTTCCTTTTCCTATGAGTTATAGGCTTGACCTCGGGACATATAGATAGCCCATGGCACAGATATTTGGGGTCTATTCCAGGCATATCCAATGTCTTCCAAGCAAACAAGTCGGCATTCTTCTTTAGAACAGCTTGAACCTGTTGTTTGAGCAATGAGTCGAGCTGACTGCCAACCTTTATGCACTGCTCAGCTTGGGTTCCCAGTTGGAATTTCTCCAAAGACTCTGTCGGTTCAGCTCTGGACTCATATATCTCCATCCTTGGATCCAATTCAAACATACTAACAGAGCTTGCCGAGCTAATGGAACTGATAGAGCTTACCACTTCTGCTTTATCATCTTTGGCATTTTCTGAAATAGACAACTATAAACACAAGAAGGGGAGTTGAATTGTGTTTATCAGAATTTAAACAAAGTTGAAAACTTTTCTCATACAGAGGCTTGGTTCAGACGAGTGGAAAGATATAGGACAGACAGGTGACCTGTCTGATGAAATTTTAACAGTGACTTAGGCAAACACACCACTTGATAAATGGATAAGAAAACTAAAGCAACTAAAGAGTTTATAAGGAAAGAGAGATTGAAACAATTATTTATCCTGGTTCACTCTTCAAAGCAAAGAGCTACGTCCAATCCTTGGCAGCACCAAGTTTTATCCGCTATAATTGATCGGGTTACAGACTCCAAGTATTGTTTGCACACCTAGCCTCTTCAGGCTCCAAGACAAGTATTCTTTGCACACCTAGCCTCTTCAGGCTCACTCAGATTTGTTTGAGAAATTTGGTTTGTAATAAATACAACTCCAGACAGACAGATCTTTCACTAACACTCAGAGAGTGGTTTAAATGTAAAGCTTAGGAAAGTCTGCGTAATAACTTCAAATGATTGAAGAATATAGAATGAAAGAATGAAGAAGTTAATGCACAGAGTAATGGATTTTTAATGCTATATCTATTCTCTGTGTCTTCATCTTCAAAGACTTTTGTATCTATAGTCTTCAAGTATTTAAGATTCGTTAGAGACATTCCCTCAGATGTTGGCTTCAAGCAGAACTTCATTAAATGCAATAGAGTCATTCTGGGCAACCATTAATGCAATAGGAACATTGGTTGTACTCTAACTTGAAGGATCGTGGCTTTATGCATCATGAAACAGCCATATCAGAGTTGTGCAGAGAGCTTTTTGTACTTTACTGAGTACAACTCCCTTTTCGTTCAAGGCCCAGAGGTACTAAGGAATAAAGCACGTTGGAAGCATTCTTTAACTGGTATTTGGTTCTGATATCCGAGATTTCTTGAGAGAGTAACTTCTGACTTTTCTTGATAAGCGTGAGACTAAGTAGGAGAGAAGGCTTAAAGTCTCTTTCTGACGGGACAGCCAACAAAAGCTTGTTTGGTCCTTGATTCTTCAACGAGTAACCTCAGACAAGTGTAGGAACTCGTGGGGAGACATGTTGAAGACGTATCTTGAAAGAGGTCAATATTCCTAGTCAGCAGACAGGTTGACTTTCGCTTATCCAGACAGGTAGTCACCTATATGAGCAGACAGATGATTCTTACTGTTTTAATCTGCACACTAGAAAGACAGGTTAGAAACCAATATGAAGGTTATTTAAATCATTAACCAATGTTTAGTTCTCATCAAAACTTAGGGAAATGCACATCAGACATTTTAGAGACTTAACATTTTCTGCGATGTTATGCTCTCGGGTCACCTTCAAACTATCCGCATAGCATTGTATGGTTACCCTCTGGTCAGTTCAGATGACAACTATCTCCCCTGATTCAGCTGAGAAATTCATGGTGAGATACGGGTTTGAGACAATTGTCCCGAGTTCATTCAACGTCGGTCTCCCGATGAGGATGTTGTACGACGTGTTCACCGAAAGTTGTTAATAGGTCGATGTAACCTCGGGTCTTTACCTGCTCACCGGTGAACCCTACTAGCTTGTCCTCCTATTCTTTTATTAACTTTTCTGGGATTCCAAGCTTTTTGAAGGTTGATAAGTATAAGATGTTAGCCGAGCTACCCAGATCAACAAGTGTTCTTTTGATTGAGTAGTTGGCTAACTCTATCGTTATCACCATCGGGTCAACTTGATTAGGATCCATCCCATTGAAGTCATCATCCGATAAAGTGATGGGAGGCCTCGGCTTTGTATGTTTTTCCGATACCGAGTTGACAGATCGGATGGCTTTTACATAACACCTCCAAGCTGAACTCGTTGTACCTTCTCTAGCGAAACCTCCTGAAATAGTATTTATGACTCCTCTGACTCCACCTTCTACATCATCATTAGGAACTCTCTGGTTATGCACTCGATCCCTATTCTGATTGTTGCCACGCTGGTTATCATCTCGATTACGATTATCAAAGCCTCGCCTACCACGTCGTCGGCCAGCTCGTCCGCCTCTGGCATCTTCTCGACAGACGAACCAGTCAATATGTCCTGCCTGTACCAAGTACTCAATTTTATCTTGAGTCGTCCTGCAATCTTCAATGGAGTGGCCATAATTTTGATGCCACTTGCACTTTTTGCTTCTGTCAGCCTGGGCAGGAGTTTTGGGTGGCCGAGGTAAGGTGAGCAACTCGGCATTGCACACCTCTTGAAGAATGGCGACTCTGGATCGGTTCAGTGGTGTGTAAGACTGGTATCTGGGTTGCTTCTCTGAGAACCCCCTTTCATTACTTTTGAGAGCCTTAGGTGGATTAGCTCCTCTGTCCCTTTCTTTGCTTAGGACCGTGTGACACCCAGGGCTGACGAGGGCGGGGAGTGGTTGCCGGTGCAAGAAGGCACGGACAAGGAGCGGCTCCTGGCAGGCTTCTAGGCGGAGGGACACATGAATGAACCGATTACACACCGGAATGAGAGGGATCCTGAGATTGTGTAGGTATGGGACTATACAGTTGATGATTGCTTATATATATGAAATGATTGATACTACCTATACCAACAAGATGCATCTTTTTTTATGTAGCCTATCACTTAAGAACTCCATAGTTTAGCATGCTTGACTTGGAGAAATTCTGGGATGGGTGACCTCCTGGGAAGTTTTCCAGGAAGCGTGTGAGTAAAGACAAAGCACACTGAAAAGACGCGTGTTGGTTTGTGGGGACAGTTGTCAATCCATAAAGCAGCCAGGGATTTTACAAATGGTATCAGAGCGGCACCTCTCTCAGTAGGGTGTGGTTCGGGATGAACCAAGCGAAAGCCGGTGGTCATGTGACACCCAGGGCTGACGAGGCCGGGGAATGGTCGCCGGTGCAAGAAGACACGGACAAGGAGCGGCTCCTGGCAGGATTCTAGGCAGAGGGACACATGAATGAACCGATTACACACCGGAATGAGAGGGATCATGAGATTGTGCAGGTATGAGACTATACAGTTGAGGATGGCCTGTATATATATGAATTGATTGGTACTACCTATACCAACAAGATGCATCTTTTTTCTGTAGCCCATCACTTAAGAACTCCATAGTTAAGCGTGCTTGACTTGGAGTAATTCTGGGATGGGTGACCTCCTGTGAAGTTTTCCAGGAAGCATGTGAGTGAGGACAAATCACGCTGAAAAGACCCGTATTGGTTTGTGGAGACAGTCGTCAATCCATAAAGCAGCCAGGGATGTTACAGACCGCGCTCATGTCCTCAAAACCTCTTTCTCTCTTTTTTGACTCCACCATCTCTTCAGAGTTCATGAAATATGTGACTTTTTCCTGCAATTCTTCAAAGTCTGTCGGTGGTTTCCGAGATAAATACTCAAAGAAGAGCCCTGGCTTCAGATCGCTCATGACGGTATGAAGGCAGAGTTCCGAGCTCATATTGGGAATTAAAACTTGTCAAACACTAAAGCGAGCCATGTATTCTCTAAGTGATTCATTTTCTTCTTGCTTAAAATTCGCGAGCGAGACGAAGTGCTTTTTATGCCTTCGGCTCGCTGTAAATTGTGCAGTGAATTTAGCTACTAGCATGTCAAAAGAATCAACCGACCGAGGTGGAAGATTCAAAAGCCAAGTCAAGACAAGTCCTTGCAAAGTAGTTGGAAAATAAGGTCGTAACCTCTGAGCTGCCATGACCAGAGAGAGGGCGAGCTTTTCAATTACTTGATAGCGTGTTTCTGCATCTTTCAAGATTCTACTAACATAATACACTGGCATCTGTTGCTTTTCTTCCTCTTGGATGATTACTGCACTGATTGCATAATCATTGACAGACAAATACAAGTACAGATCTTTGTCGAGTTGTGGCCGAGTTAGGATCGGAGGAGAGGCTAGAAAAAAGTTTTAGCTCTTCAAAGACCTTTTCACACTCCTCGGTCCAAGTGAACTCTTTTGGTTTTTTCATAGGCTGAAAGAAGGGTCTTGCTTTTTCTGCAGATTTGGGGAGAAAACGAGACAAAGAAACTAAACGGCCAGCTAGCCTCTGTATCTCTTTCACACTCTGTGGGCTCCGCATTTCAATGACAGCTTTGCATTTATCCGTATTAGCTTCAATTCCTGTGTGTTAGCATGTATCCCAGGAACTTACCCCCTTATACACCAAAATAGTATTTTTCAGGATTCAATCTCATATTGTACCTCCTGAGTTGGCCAACAATTTCCTCCAGGTCGGATGGTGTTGCTTTGGGTCATCGGACTTCACCACCATATCATCCACATAGACTTCCAGGTTCTTTCTGATTTGATTGACAAACATTTTGTCCATAAGCCTTTGATATGTTGCACCAGCATTTTTTGAACCGAAAGGCATTACTCGGTAGCAGTAGTTTGCCCCATCGGTCATCAACGCCGTTTTTTCTTCATCAGGTGGATACATCCTTATCTGATTATAACTTGAACATGCATCTAAGAAAGTCAAGATTTTGTAACCTGAAGCTCCATCCACCAATCTGTCAATGTTGGGAAGAGGATAAGAATCCTTCGGGTATGCCTTGTTGAGATCGGTGTAGTCGGTGCACATTCTCCACTTGCCATTGTCCTTTCTTACAAACACAACATTGGCTAGCCAAGTGGTGTACTTTACCTGTCTGATGAAACTTGCTTTAATCAGCTTTGCGGTCTCCTCGGCTACAACCTTTCGTCTTTCCTCACCGAGCTTCCTTTTCCTCTGAGTTATAGACTTGGCCTCATGACATATAGATAGCCTATGGCTCAGAAAATTGGGGTCTATGCCAGGCATATCCAATGTCTTCCAAGAAAACAAGTTGGCATTCTTCTTTAGAACATCTTGAATCTGTTGTTTGAGCAATTGGTCGAGCTGACTGTCAACCTTTGTGCATTGGTCAGCTTGGGTTCCCAGTTGGAACTTATCCAAAGACTCTGTCGGTTCAGCTATGGACTCATACATCTCCATCCTTGAATCCAATTCAAACATACTAACAGAGCTTGCTGAGCTAACGGAACTGACCGAGTTTACCACTTCTGCTTTATCATCTTTGGCATTTTCTGCGATGTTCTGCTCTCGGGTCACCTTCAAACTATCCGCATAGCATTGTCTGGTTATCCTCTGGTCAGCTCAGACGGCAATTATCTCCCCTGATTCAGCTGGGAACTTCATGGTGAGATACGGGGTTGAGACAATTGCCCCGAGTTCATTCAACATCGGTCTCCCGATGAGGATGTTGTACGACGTGTTGGCCTCCACAATGACATACCTGACTGATAAAGTTCGAGCGAGTTTACCCTCACCAAAAGTTGTTAAAGGTCGATATAACCTCGGGTATTTACCTGCTCACCGGCGAACCCTACTAGCTTGTCCTCCTGTTCTTTTAATAACTTTTTTGGGATTCCAAGCTTTTTGAAGGTTGATGAGTATAAGATGTCAGCCTAGCTACCCTGATCAACAAGTGTTCATTTTACCAAGTAGTTGGCTAACTACCGTTATCACCATCGGGTCATCTTGATTAGGATCCATCCCTTTGAAGTCATCATCCGAGAAAGTGATGGGAGGCCTCTGCTTTGTAGGTTTTCTTGATACCGAGTTGACAGATCGGATGGCTTTTACATAACGCCTCCGATCTGAACTCGTTGTACCCTCTCTATCGAAACCTCCTGAAATAGTATTTATGACTCATCTGACTCCACCTTCTGCATCATCGTTAGGAACTCTCTAGTTATGCACTCGATCCCCATTCTGATTGTTGCCACGCTGGTTATCATCTCGGTTACGATTATCATAGCCTTGCCTTCCACGTCGTCGGCCAGCTCGTCCGCCTCCGGCATCTTCTCAGCGGACGAACCGATCAATACGTTCTGCCTGTACCAAGTCCTTAATTTTATCTTGAGCCGTCCTGCAATCTTCAGTGAAGTGGCCATAATTTTGACGCCTCTTGCACTTTTTGCTTCTGTCAGCCTGGACAGGAGTTTTGGATGGTCGAGGTAAGGTGAGCAATTCGGCATTGCACACCTCTTGAAGAATAGCGGCTCTGGATCGGTTCAGTGGTGTGTAAGATTGGTATCTGGGTTGCTTCTCTGAGAACCCCCTTTCGTTACTTTTGATGAATGGCGGCTCTGGATCGGCTCCCGGTAGGCTTATAGGCGGAGGGACACATGGATGAACCGACTACATACTGGAATGAGAGGGATCCCGAGACTGTGTAGGTATGGGACTATACAGTTGAGGATGACTTATGTATATGAATTGATTGGTACTACCTATACCAACAAGATGCATCTTTTTTTATGTAGTACATCACTTAAAAACACCATAGTTAAGCGTGCTTGACTTGGACCAATTCTGGGATGGGTGACCTCCTGGGAAGTTTTCCAGGAAGCGTGTGAGTGAGGACAAAGCACGCTGAAAAGACCCGTGTTGGTTTGTGGGGACAGTCGTCAATCCATAAAGCAGCTAGGGATGTTATAAATGGTATCAGAGCGACACTTCTCCCAGTACGATGTGGTTTGGGACTAACCAAGCGGAAGCAGGTGGGCATGTGACACCCAGGGCTGACGAGGACTGGGAGTGGTCGCCGGTGCTAGAAGGCACGAACAAGGAGCGGCTCCTGGCAGGCTTCTAGGTGGAGGGACACATGAATGAACCGATTACACACCGGAATGAGAGGGATCCTGAGACTGTGTAGATATGGGACTATACAGTTGAGGATGGCTTATATATATGAATTGATTGGCACTACCTATACCAACAAGATGCATCTTTTTTTCTGTAGCCCATCACTTAAGAACTCAATAATTAAGCGTGCTTAACTTGGAGCAATTCTGGGATGGGTGACCTCCTGGGAAGTTTTCCAGGAAGCATGTGAGTGAGTTCAAATCACACTAAAAAGACCCGTGTTGGTTTTTAGGGATAGTCGTCAATCCATAAAGCTACCAGGGATGTTACAGATCGCGCTCTTGGCCTCAAAACCCCTTTCTCTCTATTTTGACTCCACCATCTCTTCAGAGTTCATGAAACCTGTGGCTTTTTCCTGCAATTCTTCAAAGTCTCTCGGTGGTTTCCTAGATAAATACTCGAAAAAGGGCCCTGGTTTCAGACCGCTCATGACGTTATGAAGGCAGAGTTCCTAGCTTATATTGGGAATTAAAACTTGTTGAGCACTAAAGCGAGCCATGTAATCTCTAAGTGATTCATTTTTTTTCTTGCTTAAAATTCGCGAGCAAGACCGAGTGCCTTTTATGCCTTCGGCTCGCTACAAATTGTGCAGTGAATTTAGCTACTAGCATGTCAAAAGAATCAACCGACCGAGGTGGAAGATTCGAAAGCCAAGTCAAGGCAGGTCCTTGCAAAGTAGTTGGAAAAATTTTACACATGACGGCTTCCGAATCGGTCCCCAAGTAAATAGAACAAACAAAGGATTATACATGTTCAGTTGGATCGGTGGTGCCATTAAACTTATCAATATTAAGAGATTTGAAATGTCTAGGCATGATTACCTCATCAATGTCATCATTGAAAGGGAACCTCGGTCGTCTGTCTGTTACCTTTTCTTTCTGGAGAGTCCCTTCAGCACGAGATCTGGCTCCTGTACCCTCAGGGCAAGGTTTGGTCTTGGAAGGTCGGCTCGTATCATGGTGAGAAGGTGTATATTAAGGGTCTTTTTGGCTATCCTCAGGTGAAGACTGCTCTTCATCGGAAGGTGTTGCAGACCTTGCCCTTCTCCGAGCTCTTAGTAGCTTTTGATTCTGCGCACGCATCTTCTCGTTTTCCTGACACAGCTGCTTCAACTGTGTCATAATCTCTTCCAACTGAGGATTATCTTCATCGAGGGGTGGAGGCGGGGGATTGTCATGGTTCTGGTTTGTATTTGATGCCTCATGATCAACATGGTTCACGCTGTTCGCCCCTCCCCTCGGTCCGTTCTGTGTAGTCACCATTAAGTTTTCTTATGGAATCGGGGAAAGTTTTTCCTCGGCCCCTCGGTGGGCGCCAAATGTTCCTGTCGAGATACGACTTGCCGGAATCTCACCGTAGAACGTTAAACCAATGGTGAATACTAAGGTTGTTTTAAATTATGGCTTGACAGAATAAGGTATTCCGTCCTACGTATCCCAATGGGAATCAAAGCCAGACGTAGTTCTATGTTCAACCCTTGGCCATGTGGTGAATTCAATCCCTTAATATTATATATGATGGGTACTAGTGAACAAGGACTCTTTGGTAGTATCTTGGTTAGGCTAGTTCCTCTAGTACGCTTAAGGGAGATTCACCCAGGTTAGCAAAAAGTGTCTTCCTCTTTGGGTTCTCTCTCTTTTTATAGATGAGTTCTCCGATCCCTCTTCCTAGGGATCAGCTTTTATCTCTTCTTATCTCTTATCTCCTAAATCTAATTCGAGATATATGAGCTTCTTATTTGATGAGACTTATCTCTTGTAACCAGATAAGGTTGTTTGATATGGTATCATCTTAATCTTATCTTTTCCGTCCTTATTGGATCAAGTATCCAAGCTTGGTGGCCAAGCTTTGTGTAACACCCCGTTTTTTATAAATAAGCTTAATGCATTTATTTATATTATATATGTTTGCATATGCTTTTTAGGTTGTTTATGATGTCTAAGTTCATGTTTGGGAAAGTTTAGCATTAGAAAGGTTCAACCTTTTAGAGTCCTAGTAACATGTTTCACCGTTTTGGCCATATCTTGAGTTCTAGATGTCCGATTGAGATGATCTTGGTGGAGTTGGAAAGATAAGGGAATTATTTACAAATCTTATTGCATGTGTTTTGGTCAAATTCGAATGTTTCGTCCTCTCTGAACAAGCCTTTGTTCGCCTTGCGAAAAATCAAAATTCAGCTTTGCGCTTTCGGGTTCGCCTCGCGAATCCAACTGACAAAAATTGGTTCTCTGGCTCGCCCCACGAATATGTACAGAACCAGAAAACGCGATTTAGGTTCTTTTTAAGCCCAAAACACATTCCAACCCGTTTTTAATGCCTAAAACACGATCTAAACCCTAGTCTATCACGTCCCAACACTCAGAGTTGCCTCCCTTCTCTTTTTCTCTCAATTTCCATCAACCGCATCTAGAAAACTCTCTCTAGGGAACCCATTCTTGCATCGTTCTTCATTTCTTATTGATAGGAGTACGTCGCTACGAATAGGGGTTCATTGTGCTTGATGTTTAGAACTTTAGAAATGGTAAAATTCGTGCACCTTGTCCCTTGTGTTCTTTCTTTCAAGTTCTTGATCATTTCCTTCGGATTTCGTGATCTTAGAGTTGGACCAAAGTGTCTCCTTGTCGTTCTTGATGTTGTAGACAAGCGCTTGTGAAACAGGACCCAAGTGGATCTTCTTTCTGTCTTTTGAATCGTGATCTCTATTCCAGGTATCACTGGTGCAGAAAAGGGATTCCACATCGGTTATTTTTGGCTTTTCACATCGGTTTTCAAACTGATGTTGAAAAGACCGATGTGGTTTATTGCCACTTTACACATCGGTTTTGAAACCGATGTGTAAAGTACATTTTTAACAGTGATTTTTATAACAAACCGATGTGGAAAGTTCCTTTGTCAATTGGTAACCTATTGGAAATATCACTTTCCACATCAGTTTTCTGTAAAACTGATGTGGAAATTTCACTTAAAACCGATGTGGAAATTGAAATTTCCACATCGGTTTTTTTAAAACCGATGTGTAAAGTCTAATTTTTTTTTGAAACTGTTATTTACATTTCTATCATTCCTTTCCTCTGCTTCAGTAATAATGCAGACAATACCAGAATAACATACTCGAAATATTCTCAACAATCATTTTTGTACAACAAAAACACAACTAATATATACTGAATTTATTACGAACAATACATATGTACGTTCAATTACATTCAGACAATAAAGATAATTAGAAACCAAAAAGCTACATGATATATTATAGATTTCATATCAAAATACATATGATCAATCAAAAGTACACTATAGCCAGTACATGATAAGTTTTTAAACTAACTACATATATATATAAACTATGGTTGGTACACTTCAAGAAAGAAAGTTGCCCAACGCCTCCTTATGTTGTTGATGTCGGAATCAGATAATGGAGTTGGATTGTTGAATATCTGCAAGTTTAATTGGACAAAAGATTATATCTTTTAAATAATTAATAAACTAACATAAAATATATAACGAATCTATAACTATAACTTCTAATTGTTATCAATTAATATTTACCTCGTGCCATCTTTCAGTGATCCTGGAGGAGATAATTTCCAACATCCACTGCATCACATAGTATCCACATTCCCATGATCCACGTTATGTACGTGACTACGTACAAATGAAACCCAATTAGAATATGATCAATTAAATTAAATAGAAATCAATAATTATACCCACTGCATTTGATGCATTTGTACTAATAAATATGTTACCCTAGGAATAATCCATCTGATAGGACGACGCCTTTCACCACGCAACATGTGGCTTGCATTAATAGAACTATCATGACAAAATAAACATTAATTAAAGTATATCTATATAGATTTCAGATAATTCAAACAATTGCATTACTGATTATAAAGTATTTTAATGCTTACGTTTCGATGATCGTCTGCAGTTCATTCTCCGGCTTATTTCCAATTGAGCAGAAGAAGACCACGACGTTCATCCTAGGGTACAAGATCAACAGTTGCCAATGCTGGTTGTATTTGCGGAACAGTTAGTGACTAAGTCATATATAGTTATAATTAAATAACAGGTACTTACTTATTGAGATAAGGCGCAAGGTAGAATTGACGATCGTTGATAAGCCTCTGGCTCATCTAGTTTTACGGCTAGTATGACCAGGGTTTTGTGCAAATTATATCCTATTTTCACCCAAATTAGATTAGATTGTCCTCAAGCAAGGTTTTGAGTCTCTAGAGTAGTTTTAAGTTAATTTAGCTAGTTTTGAGTCAAAATAATACACTTATGGTTATTTCCTTATTTTCAGGTTAAGTAGAAGTTGAGAAAATAAAGAACAGGGGATTCGCCCCGCGAAAGCCATGCTCGCCACGCGACCCCGAAGCCTGACTGTTCCAAGAAATTGCCAAGTCTCTGGTTCGCCCCGCGAGTCTTGCAAACCTGAAAAAGTCAGAGACGATCACGGCTTGCCCGT
This sequence comes from Sophora flavescens, assembly GCA_030762895.1. Classification (NCBI taxonomy): domain Eukaryota; kingdom Viridiplantae; phylum Streptophyta; class Magnoliopsida; order Fabales; family Fabaceae; genus Sophora; species Sophora flavescens. The sequence continues at coordinate 103,893,046 of CM061069.1, read as the reverse complement.
GTTGAAGGTCATGGCCGTGGCAGTTTTGAAGTTGAAGAGTCTTGCCTCGCGAGCATCCATTCGCCTCGCGAGTCTGGAAGTCAGAGAGCATCACGGTTGGGGCCTGATGGCCATAACGGGCGTAAGGAGGAAACTCTTCATATCCTTGCCTCGCGAGCATCACTTCGCCTCGCGAGAATGCCAAAGGTTGCTGACAGTTCATGAAATTCGCCTCGCGAATGTGTGCTCGCCTCGCGAGCTAGCTCAATTCAGACTTTGTATAAAAGGCTGTTCTGAACAATTTGTAGAGACTCTTGCTTCTCCATTGTTTAGTTTTACGTTTTTCTCTGTGTAATTTCGTTTGTTATGGAGAACTAAGTTCTAGGATTAGTCTACTGTTTGAGGATTCTATATACTTGAGGTTTTGTAAATCCCTATTTTAATTGCTTTTCCCTTTTCAATACCATATTATACATTTCTGTTTGTTATTTCAGGAGTGTGTAGTATTGTATTGATTTGTTTCGGTGATGTTATTTTCCTATACATAATCGCGTTTGTTATTTCGCGTGTGTTCAATCATGTTCGTTTGTTCATGAGAGCTTAACCCCGTTTGTTATTTCGGGAATAGGAACTTGCATCCATAGTAGCAATTACGTTGTTAGTTGTTACTGTAACTGAAAGGGGATTAGAATCTGCTTAGGGCTTGGGATTGCATTAACCAAGGATAGTTGAGAATTCTTGACAGTAGATTAATCGTGTTTGATATTTGATAATCTCTCTTGAACTGCTTGTTTTCAATTGCTCTGTTTTTAACATTCTGTTTTCTTATTTGCACTCCAATCCAAACCCCCCCAAAACTGATTTTTGTGAAAGGTAATATTCTCAGAGTCCTTGAGAGACGACATCCGAGTTGTCGCACTATACTACAGTTTTAAACCCGCTCGTCCTTTTTGGCACGTGCGCGACAGCGCGACCAAAAATTGGCGCCGTTGCCGGGGACTCTGAGTTGTTATTTTTCGTAATTTGTTTTTATTTTATTTTATTTTCTTTCTTTTATTTTCTGTTCTGTTTTGAATTGGTCTGGCTACTAGATCTCATTGCCCTGAACTGTGTGATTTTGACCCGGAAATTGAAAGAACATTGCACACACTCCGTAGGGAATTTCGGGCTAGCACTAGTAGTGATTCCAATTTTAAAACTGCTTTTGAAAACATGGGAGACCAAAGGACTTTGAGGCAGCTTGCTGCCCCTGATGTGAATTATAATGGTTTGTGCATTGCTTATCCTGGTGCTGACACCCCTTTTGAGTTAAAATCTGGGCTAATCCATTTGTTGCCAAGATTTAATGGTCTTGCAGGTGAAGATCCACACAAGCACCTCAAGGAGTTCCAAGTTGTCTGCTCCACAACTTTGAGGCCAGAAGGAGTAACTGAGGATCATATCAAGTTGAAGGCTTTTCCATTCTCACTCCAGGGAGCTGCAAAAGATTGGCTATTATACCTTGCGCCGAATTCCATTACCACATGGAATGACTTGAAGAAGCTCTTCCTGGAGAAATATTTTCCTGCCTCCAGAGCCACTGCAATTAGGAAAGAATTCTGTGGAATAAGGCAAGGAAATGAGTCGCTAGCTGAGTATTGGGAGAGGTTCAAGCAGTTGACATCCAGTTGCCCCCAGCATCAAATTTCTGAACAGCTCCTCATCCAATATTTTTATGAAGGATTGCAGCCGATGGATAGGAATATTTTGGATGCTGCCAGTGGGGGAGCATTGGTTGACAAGACTCCATCTCACGCTAAGCAACTCATTGAGAACATGTCATTAAATTCCCAGCAATTCACTACAAGAAGAAATTCTGTTGAGATTAGAGGTGTACATGAGGTCCGCACTTCCTCTTCCAGCCATGACCGTGATGATAGAATTGACAGGCTCACTTCCTTGGTAGAGAAATTGGCAATGGATAGGGTGCAGCCTGCGGTATTGTGTGGCATGTGCAGTTCTCCTGAGCACCCATATGAAGCTTGTCCTATTTTGCAAGGAGGATCAATTCATCGAATCACCTCAAGCCTTTGCAGTCCATCCGTATAATCGGGGCAATAACCGAGAGATCAAAGATTCCAGCATCTTTCAACAAATAGGTACCATCCCAGCTGGAGTAATCATCCTAATCTGCGGTATGGGAACTCATCCCAACAACCGATGGCACCTCAGAATCCTCCAGTGACCACTTCTGCACCGTCCGGACCGTCAGTTGATGATATGTGCAAGCAAATAACTTCACAATTGAATGCACAAATGACTACACTTTTCCAGCAGCAAATGGGACAGTTCCAAGCACGCCTGTGCCTCACAGGCACAATTTCAGCAGAGAACGGATGCAAGTATTCAGGCATTGCATACACAGATTGGACAGATGGCCACAGACATAAATAACATAAAGCAAGGTCAAAGAACAACCCAGCTGCCAGCACAGCCAATGATAAATCCTAATGCCTCCAACCCTAATGTGAGTTCCATATCTTTGAGGTCTGGAAAAGTTGTTGAGGCCACTTCTGGAAAGGATGCAGGAACTATGAAGGCTACTCCTGAGCCTACTATTGAGGTTACTCCTCAGCCTATGGTTGAAGTTGAAACTGAGAGAGTGTATAGACCACCCATTCCATTCCCACACAGATTACAGAAAAATTTGAAGAGTGGTGGTGAAGACAAGGAGAAGGAAATTCTTGATGTTTTAAGAAAGGTGGGTGTTAATATCCCTCTGTTGGATGTGATCAAGCAAGTGCCCAAGTATGCCAAATTTCTCAAGGACCTATGCACCAACAAGAGGAAGATGAAGAATAATGAGAGGGTTGACTTGGGAAGAAATGTCTCAGCGCTTATCCAGTCTAAGCCAGAAAGAGTTGTTGCTTTCACCCCTCCTCAGGCACTGCCACAGAAATGCAAGGATCCAGGCACCTTCACTATCCCATGCACTATTGGGGACAAGAAGTTTGAACACTGCCTGCTGGACTTGGGAGCATCTATCAATGTCATGCCTACCTCCATCTTTAACAAACTTGATCTTGGTCCTTTGAAGTATACAGGTATCACCATTCAGTTGGCCAACAGAACCAGTGCCCGCCCCATGGGAATGGTGGAAGATGTGCTAGTGCAAGTTGATGATCTGATCTTCCCAGCTGATTTCTACATCTTGGACATGGCAGGCGAGACACACTCCAGTAAATCACCAATCATCCTGGGCCGACCATTCATGAAGACAGCTAAGACTAACATTGATGTGGATGATGGGACCATGTCTATGAAGTTTGGGGATATAGTTGCAAAGTTTAACATATTTGATGCCATGAAACATCCAGTGGAAGAGCACTCTGTATTCCACATAGAGCTGATCTCTGAGACTATTAAGGATAACCATGAGAAATTGTTTTCTAATTTTCCACTTAATTCTGGCTGTGATGATATTTTTCTTGTCTTGATTGTACTAACGCTAACCATTTTGTGGTTTGTGCTGAGGTTGCTGCATGTTTAGCAGGTGATAAAATTGTCAGTGCAGTAGATGAAAAACATGAAGAAGATGAAGCAGCACCGGAGGCCCTCTCTACCTCTTTGGCCTTAGACTGCAAGGAATGGGATCTAGGTGACAGCTCCCGCGTACACTGCACTTGATCAGGGAGTACTCTTTTCCTTTCCCTCACTCTGATTGTGTAATTCTGTTGTTCATTGGGGGCAATGCATGTTTTAAGTGTGGGGGAGGGAACTAGTTGTAGTTTTTCTTTTCTTTGAATAAAGTTTTCTTTTCTTTGAATAAAGCTCCTGAATAATTTGAGAAGCTCGGGAGCATTTGTGTGTTAAGTTTTAGTTGGCAAGTTTGCTAGATTTTGATTGATGTTGCACAGATTGCTTGCATGATTGATATGTAATGATTCCCCCTAGCTGAAAATTTTTTTTGAAATGTGATTCCCATGTGAAATTGAAAACTGAACTTTGGGATTTTGTTATGATGGCATGATGAATGATAAGTTTGGGGTGATAGGGAGCACATACTAGGGATAGTATCTCTTTCAAACAATTTGCATGAATGTCCAGGTGAGGTTTTGAGCCTCCAACATGTTTTAAACTGTGTGAAAATCACTTTCAAGTTGCACTTCCCTAGATTTGATTGAATCTCTTTTTGGTTTGCAAGATTATATGTGTGTAGCAAATGATTTAGGCATTTTCTTTGTAAATAGCTACTTGGCCTGAATAAACCAATTCCTAATGCATGTTCCCTAGTTAGCCCTTTTGAGCCTATTAGCCTGTTAGTTCTTGATAACCTAATGTTATAAGCCCAAAAATCTGGAAAACCATGTTAACCCGATCTTAGGATTAGGAGAGCATGTAATCTTACAATGGGTGCAAGAAACTAAAGTTTGGGGTGGCTGCAAGGTGCAATGTGTTGTTTGGGATTAGGAAGAAAAAAAAAGAAAAGTGAAAAAAAAGAAAAAAAAAAGAAAAAAATAAAAAATACAAAAATACAAAAATGCCAAAAAGAAATAAAAAGGGCTGTAGCCACCCAGAAGTGTAAAGAAAAAAAAAACAAAGAAAGGAACTTGAGTGAATTTCAAAGTGTAAATATAGTTCATGCTCTCTTAGTTCCTAGGGTCTTCAGCTTAGTTCCTTTTGTATATCCTACCCTTAGCCAGGCCCCATTACAACCCATAAAAGACCTTCTGATGTTGCTTGCATGTTTTCTGTGGGAGCCATTTTGAGATGAAAAGCAAATTTTTGGGAAGTGTACTTGAAAAGTGAAACTGAGTGCAAGTTGTTAGCCTGACATAAACTGAGTGACTGAGTGAACAAATAATGCCCTTGTGAGGAAGGCAGTTGTTTGGATTTGGTGATCTCCCTCTTGTGTGTGACTTAGATTCCCTTCTTAGATTTCTGATTGTTTTCATGATGAAACTCTCAATTGTTTGGAATAAATGAATGTGGGGATTGCTCTGTTTGAAAAGGGGGAAAACAATGAAGAAAAATGTTTTGATGAAGTTGCTTGAATTTGTGCAATGTTGATTGGATCTTTTAAGCTTGCCAGGTCTTGAGTCTTTTTGATATTTTTTTTGAGTCTTAGTTTGCTTGGGGACAAGCAAAATTTAAGTTTGGGGTATTTTGATAAGCCTCTGGCTCATCTAGTTTTACGGCTAGTATGACCAGGGTTTTGTGCAAATTATATCCTATTTTCACCCAAATTAGATTAGATTGTCCTCAAGCAAGGTTTTGAGTCTCTAGAGTAGTTTTAAGTTAATTTAGCTAGTTTTGAGTCAAAATAATACACTTATGGTTATTTCCTTATTTTCAGGTTAAGTAGAAGTTGAGAAAATAAATAACAGGGGATTCGCCCCGCGAAAGCCATGCTCGCCACGCGACCCCGAAGCCTGACTGTTCCAAGAAATTGCCAAGTCTCTGGTTCGCCCCGCGAGTCTTGCAAACCTGAAAAAGTCAGAGACGATCACGGCTTGCCCGTGTTGAAGGTCATGGCCGTGGCAGTTTTGAAGTTGAAGAGTCTCGCCTCGCGAGCATCCATTCGCCTCGCGAGTCTGGAAGTCAGGGAGCATCACGGTTGGGGCCTGATGGCCATAACGGTCGTAAGGAGGAAACTCTTCATATCCTTGCCTCGCGAGCATCACTTCGCCTCGCGAGAATGCCAAAGGTTGCTGACAGTTCATGAAATTCGCCTCGCGAATGTGTGCTCGCCTCGCGAGCTAGCTCAATTCAGACTTTGTATAAAAGGCTGTTCTGAACAATTTGTAGAGACTCTTGCTTCTCCATTGTTTAGTTTTACGTTTTTCTCTGTGTAATTTCGTTTGTTATGGAGAACTAAGTTCTAGGATTAGTCTACTGTTTGAGGATTCTATATACTTGAGGTTTTGTAAATCCCTATTTTAATTGCTTTTCCCTTTTCAATACCATATTATACATTTCTGTTTGTTATTTCAGGAGTGTGTAGTATTGTATTGATTTGTTTCAGTGATGTTATTTTCCTATACATAATCGCGTTTGTTATTTCGCGTGTGTTCAATCATGTTCGTTTGTTCATGAGAGCTTAACCCCGTTTGTTATTTCGGGAATAGGAACTTGCATCCATAGTAGCAATTACGTTGTTAGTTGTTCTTTAATCGAAAGGGGATTAGAATCTGCTTAGGGCTTGGGATTGCATTAACCAAGGATAGTTGAGAATTCTTGACAGTAGATTAATCGTGTTTGATATTTGATAATCTCTCTTGAACTGCTTGTTTTCAATTGCTCTGTTTTTAACATTCTGTTTTCTTATTTGCACTCCAATCCAAACCCCCCCAAAACTGATTTTTGTGAAAGGTAATATTCTCAGAGTCCTTGAGAGACGACATCCGAGTTGTCGCACTATACTACAGTTTTAAACCCGCTCGTCCTTTTTGGCGCGTGCGCGACAGCGCGACCAATCGTCTTGGGCAAGTATATCACGATGGTGATGACCCGGCCTTCTGATGCTAGGAGAACATCACCCTGAATGAACATGGGGTCAATGAACCCATAAAGGGCGATTACCCTGATCAACTAACATACGATGCAGATACCTAATATATTGAAAAAACATGTTAATTATCATAGTATTTAAAAATTAATTACTTAACTTATAAATAAAATGTATTTACGTGCACCATAACGATAGGTGTGCAGAACTAGCCATTTCTTTATTGAGTACAATCTCCATAAGTTCCTTCTTTGGAATATACAGTTCATCACCTGGGCTGGCATCATGTTCCAACCTCACCAAAGCTGTGTCATTCTCCATGGTGCCAACCTGTATAGCCAGAAGTTTAAAAACATCACCAGGTGCCCCTTTGTCGATCCCCTAAACAACAAAGATATATATTAGTAATCACAGATAATGAAGTTATTTCATTGGTAATTAATTAAATGGTCAAATGAATACCTTGGCTGGAGCAGACATCTCTGGTCTTCCTGGATCCGGCCTTTTAGGCAAAATATGATCATTTCTAACATCCTATAACGAATAAAAATAAAGCATCATCTTTAAACAATAATAAATAATTTCAACTATGAATATAGAAAAACACAACTAACTGAATACCTCAGATGCAACTAGAAAGCTGACCAATCTTCTTGGCCAGAGGATGAAGTTACCGAGGGCCTAACCCACTGTTTGAACCTCCTCAGTGGGCATAGGGACTCGAGCATCAACATCTCGAATAATCTCAACAACGACCCTCAGCTGATCATCCGGTAATAAACGATGGTGTATGGTATTACCTAAGTTATTATGTGCCCTCCCCAATGCCACTAAGCGGCGATCATGATGATCATCAACATACAGCTCACACCTATCGGGGTCGTCATCATCATCATCATCATCATTTTTAGGCTGATGAGGAGGATCACATGAGCCCTTAGTGCTCACATGGACAGAGGGTTGGACAGAGGGTTGGACAGTGGCTGTCATCTGCTGGGACATAGAAATCAATATTGCCATATGCTGGGCAAACTGCTCGTCCATCTCCCGTCTAAGCTCAGCTGCAATCTCCTGTTTTAGCCGTGCTCTATCTGCATCAACATCCCTGTGGGATTGGTGTGAAGATGAACCATGGTATTGGCGAATGCCGACACCCCATCCAACACCAATGACACGGCCTGGATGGTCTGGTTTACCGATGGCAGCAGCTAAGATATCATCGCGTCCTCTAGGAACAAAGGTTCCTTGGGTTACCTGCTCGTCCAAGGCATCTTATCACATATAAAATATCAGGTCACATTACAATTCGGTAACAATCTTAAAATAACAATTACAATTCAAACTATACTTACAATCTTCTCAGCTACTTGGCGGGCCTCCTCAGATATATATTGTCCTATTTTTCTTTGTCGGGCCCTCTTCCATTTACGATGGCGTGGGGGTGGACGTGGATCAACAACCTCTGGACGATTTTCACCGTTAGGATCCGCCTGAGATGCTGCTTCCTGACGTGCTTTCTTTTCTTCTTCCACCATTATCTGACCAAGCTTTTTATATCCCCCACGAGACATGACATGGGGGTAGACATTCTTGCTTTGGTTTTCCTACCCCTTTTTCCTCTTCTCCTGTTATAAATAGAAGACAATTAAATTACATAAGTAAATAAAATTAATGAAATTACATAAATTTAGAGACAAATCAAATAAGTTAACCTGAAAGCCGGGATCATGTCGGCTCTGAACAAAGCGATCCCACGTTGCCTGGTCAAGAAACGGGTACACCTCAAGTGGGTTCTTTTCACATGTTGGATTGAATACATAGTATCTGCCCAGGTCGACCTTAAAAGCCTCCAACGCTCACCAGCATACTTTAACAAACACTTCTTCATAACCATCGTATCCGGTATGTCAAAGGTGAGCTGCATTAAGACCAAAAGAATCAACGAATTACTGTATGTTATTAGTAAGATTAAACTAAAGTAGATACAAACAAACACAGGACGTAAAAGTATAGATACCAGAATACTCTCCCATATCTGATCCTTCACGTCCACCGGTACATCTTTCCAATTATCAATGAGTATACTAGGCCTGCTCCTAGCAAGGGTCGCTACAAAACTGTTAAACTGCTCTGCCATTGGCCCAATAGGATTGAGGTTATTATCAAAGTCTATTCTTATCCTTTGATTTGAACCACGGTTGGCAGTCAAATTCCTCATTCGTGTGGCACGTCTACCCTTTCTACCCGTAGACGGGGTATCCGACCCGCTGCATGAAGGAGGGATATCCTCACGATCAGCCATGTATACCTGTTTAAACAAAAAAAAACTTGTTAGTATGTCAGAATAAATATCAAACATAACTTATAAATATCGATCAACGTACGTAAACATAATTAACTTATAAATATCAACGTAAACATATAATATGCCTTTAAACATAACTCAAACTAAACTTACTTTGTGGTCAATTAGTAAAGTTCTCCCATAACCCTTCTTGGTGATCATTACGAGTAGCATGTACATCATCCACTTCATTTTCCTCATTGAAATTAGGCACTCGTGTTGAGAAAGAAGGAGTATCAGAAATATCAAGAGTTGAATCTTGATTTCCCTCACTACCATTATACATGTTTTTTCCCTGGAGAACCATTGACCACCTTTTGTTAGAAGGATCACGGATATAAAACACTTGTTTTGCTTGTGATGCCATGATGAAAGGCTCCTCTTTATTACCTACCTTATTAAGGTCCACCAATTTGAATCCTAACTCATCAGTTTGCACACCATTGTTACTGTCGACCTACTGACATTTAAAAACAGGTACTCTAAACTTCGTGTAATCAACCTACCATATCTCTTCAATGATTCCAAAGTATGAAACAGATGCCATAACAGGGTTTTTATCTTTCGAACTAGAGAAATGCATGGACTCATCGACGACCATAACCCCACTGTTTTGCATAGTACTTTTGTCATCCTGGGACTTCGTATAGAAGGAAAACTTATTGATATCGTACCCAGTCCAGCATATGACATCAAAGTTAGGCCCTTGTGCTGGCCATTTTAATGTATCAGAAGCAATACCATCCTTTGCAATTTTTTCTTTAAACCAGTTCAAGAAAGTCTTGTTATGCTTGTTCAAACACCATTTTTCATTCATTCTAGGGTAAGTTTCATTGATGATGCTTTTATGCTCACATAAGTATGGTTCAACCTCATCAGTGTTATTCAATATATACAAATGTGCTTGAACCACTTCCTCCCGATCCATGCTCTTAACAGTGATACCTCGTGTACCCTTACCATCATATCTTCCTTCATGACAAGACTTCGGAAGCTCTACAGGTTCCGCTTCTGACATGTAGTCTGTACAAAACTCAATAGCGAGGGGTTCTTAAATAAACGGGGCCGCACAATCTAATCTCCCTCACTAGATGAACAATCAAATGAACCATGATGTCAAAAAATAAAGGTGGAAAATACATCTCCAATTGGCACAAGATAATGGCTGCCTCATTTTCCAAGTCATCCAACTTTTTAGTGTCAATGACCTTGCTACATATAGCATTGAAGAATAAGCATAACCTAGTAATGGCATGTCTGACTTTTTTAGGCAATATGTCACGAATGGCCACCGGTAGTAGTTGTTGCATCAAGACATGACAATCATGAGACTTTAAGCCAACTAATTTGAGATCTTTCATTGAGACAAGTCTTTTGATATTTGAAGAGTAACCCTGTGTCACTTTGAATCCCCGTAGACATTCACATAAACTTCTTTTCTCTTTTTTTGATAAAGTATGATATGCTGGGGGCAAATAAGTCTTCTTATCGCCCACTTTAAGTGGAGCTAACTGCTCCCGTATACCCATCGCAACTAGATCCAGACGATCATTCACACCATCCTTTGTCTTGCCTTGAATGTTGAGAAGCGTTCCGATTAAACTGTCACATACATTTTTCTCCACATGCATCACATCAATACAATATCTTATATCAAGCTTGCACCAGTATGTAAGATCAAAGAAGATCGACCTCTTCTTCCATATTTTCTTCTCGGTAGCCTTCTTCTGGGTCTTCCCATAGATAACATTAGTGTTGTTCACCTTTTCGTAAACTTACTCTCCAGTCAAGGCCACCGGAGCAATTTCATTCTCCGGAAGTCCATTGAAAGCTTTTCTCAATCTACGATAAGGATGATTACGTCGGAGAAATCTCCGATGCCCAAGGTAAACCGTCTTCCTTCCATGTTGCAGTTGATGGTAACATGTGCCTTCTTCACATATTGGACATGCTTTATGCCCATTAACACTATACCCACACAGGTTCCCGTATGCTGGAAAGTCATTGATGGTACAACATAACATGGCACGCAATCTGAATGTCTCACGGCAATACCCGTCGATCACATCAACGCCTTCATCCCACAACATCCTCAAGTCTTCAATCAAGGGACTCAGATAAACATCAATATCATTTCTTGGCTGTTTAGGACCCGAAATCATCATACTTAACATAATGTATTTGTGCTTCATGCACAACCAAGGAGACAGGTTGTAAATTACCAGGAGAACAGGCCATGAACTATGAATACTACTTAAGTTTCCATATGGATTCATTCCATTGGTAGCAAGTCCAAGCCTGAGGTTTCTGGGCTCATTGCCAAAATCCGGAAACAAACTATCAATTCTCTTCCATTGCAAAGAATCGACCGGATGCCGAAGCTGTCCATCACACTTCCTCTCATCTGCATGCCATCTAATGTTCTTTGTGTCATTTACATTATCAAACAATCGCTTGAGCCACGGAATCACGGGAAGATACCATAACACCTTCGCAGGAGGACCTTTGGTGACCACATCACAACTAGAATCACCATCCTTCACTTTGTAGCGTGATACCCCACACCTGGGGCACTCGTGCATCTCTTCAAACTCTTTCCTGTACAATATGCAATCATTTGGGTAAGCGTGTATCGGACACAATATCTTCTTCGCCTCATAGTTTCGAGATGGCAATGTGTTGCCTTCTGGAAGCATGTCTTTCAACAACTCAAGCAATTCGGTAAAGCTTTTATCGCTCCACCCATTTCTCGCATTCACATTGAACAATCTTAACACCACTGATCACGGCCTAGTCGTGATGGTGGTCACGGCCGTGACAGACCAACCAGTGAAGCAACTTCCAAGGCAGAATCCGTCACGGCCTAGCCGTGACAGGCATCACGGCTGTGACGCGTGATACCACCACTTGTGTTCCTTTCTGTGTATCCTTTGTCCACCAATTGGAAAAATCCAGTCTTGGAGCCATTTCCACTATGGTGGATTAGACATAGATTCACACTTTATAACACTTCACACACAGAACAACACATGCAATTTTATTATATTTATGTATATATATATATAGATATACACAGAACAAGGACTCAAGACACAAACTTCACAAGCTGATTTTCGTAGAAAAATATTTTTCTTAAATGATAAATAATAGCAGAAATAGAAACCCAAAAAGAAGAAACCCTAAACACACAAAATCAAGCTTGAAATAAAAAACCCAGAAGATGATTTAAAAAAAGGAGATGAAGATAACCTTAACGAGGCTTGTCACAATCGTCTTTACCACCGTCTTCAACAATGGTGGGAAGGAGACAGGTCGCGAAAGCAGAGGATTGAAGGAACGAAGGAGCTTGGAGACTGGAGGGAGTGAACTTAGCGGTGAGAATGAGAGGCGGTTTTGGAGACCATAAATGTTACAGGCCGCGGGTTAGCAGAGGAGATGAGGGAGCTTGCATGAAGGAAGAAAGAGAGCCGCTAAAGGGAGGGATTGCTTCGATGTGAGAAAGACTGGGGGAGCATAGAGCAGTGAGAGAGTTAGGGAAGAAAGTCACGAGCACAAAACAAAAAGGAATGGAAGAGGGCGTCGAACAGATGGAGGGAATGACAAAAAGTAGGGTTTTGTCAAATATTACACATCGGTTTAGAAGAAATCGATGTGGTTATCCATATTTCACATCGGTTTAAAAATAACCGATGTAGAACTTACGATTTAATTTAATTAAAATTTCATTTTTTTTAATTTATTACATCGATTACAAATAAACCGATGTGGATAATATAAATACAACATCGGTTCATTAGGAACCGATGTGGAAAGATACAATTTTTAAATTTTAAATTTTTTTGTTTTAATTTTAGACATCGATTAACAAATAACCGATGTGGAAAATGTTAACACATTGGTTATTTTTGAAACCGATGTGGAATCTGTTGCTTTTAATTTCAAAAATTCCACCGCCTCATTTTACACATCGGTTTTATGGAAACCGATGTGGAAACTCCGATGTTAAAAGCATATTTTGCACTAGTGTATGGGGAGAAGGGTAGTGTATATCATAGGCATTGGGGATAGTGTAAGGTAAAGGGGTTCCCATAATCTCGGTTTGCTATGTTTGATGATATGATTAATTTGTTGGTTTAATTTGTTATGATAACATGTTGATTATTGTTTTACATGCCTATGTTCATAGTATGTTCTTGATGGTTACATTGTTACTGCTAATATAAACATGATGTTATGATGATGATTGCTGGCTTTGGCCATGTTATATGACATGTTGGTTGTTGGAATACCATGATTATAAGTTTATACTTATGAGTGATTGTTTTATGAGGGATATAATGATATATGTATCGTTGTTGTTGTTGAACACGTTGACTGAGTTGGTTGATATTATACCATGAATATGTTGGTTGATGTTGTGGATACCATGACTGCTTGGCTGATTTATGTTGATTTTGGTAACACGTTGATAAAGGCCCTAATTGGTTAATTTAGGACCCCTAATTGATATAGTAACTAAGGATTAATTACTTAAGGTTGTTAACTAATTATGAATAGTTAGTGGAAGGTGAGTTTTGATGCCAATGGATTAGTCCAAGGACCCTAGGTTCTGATTTGAGAGTGTTTAGAGAGTTTTTACCCAAGAACTAAGCTTTGTTTCCTGCCTAGATCAGTACTGTCGTACATTGAGCACGGTCGTTCAGAACAGGGAGCACGCCCGTGCTCCCAGTTTGAATTCTGGAAAATGGCCGCGCAGTTAGCACGGCCGTTCAGTAGAGGAGAACGACCATGCTGCATGAGCACGACTGTGCCTAATAGAGAGCACGTCCGTGCTCCACTTAAGTGGAAGCACAACCGTGCGGGGGACAAGCACGTCCGTGCTTCCCCTCCTGATCAGAAACCAAATTAAAGGAAATTAAAGGGTAATGGAACTTAGATAACTTGGTTAATGATTAACTAAGAGGATTATAAAGATGAGTTGGTTAAGTCGGTGCCTTACAGGTTACCGCACGTTGTTACGCTTTGGTGTTTTTTGTCCAAAGTGCTCTCGATGCTTTTTGGTCGAGATGTTGTTATGTTGGACCTTGGTGCTTTTTGGCCAAGGGGACCTTGACCCCACGGTTTGGGTCTAAGGTGTGTATGTTGATGTTGGTTATAAGTCTTGGGTGTCTTGATGGCCCAAGCAAAGGAGATGGTTGCCTTGTTTGTTATTGTGCCATTTACATAGAGCATTGGAGATGATGTTGAGGGGGATGTTTAACATAGGGGAGGTCGTCCTATTATGATGATCTGGCCCAAGTCTCGAGTGGTTCACCCATGGTTTGGTGAACCGTGCGCCCCCGAGGTGCGTATTAGGTTATGATACGCGACTATCCATGGGGTTCACTGGTTGGTGAAGTGCCCGTGTTGGTGCTTATATGGCCAATACGGATATGTAACTCCGAAGTTGACATTCCGAGTTAGTTGGATCCACATTCATGTTGGAGTAGAGGAGTAGTATTGCACTGCACTGCATAGCATTCATGGTTGATATGATGTTGATTGGATGTTGATGTATGTTATGATGATGCTATGCCGTATGTTTTACCTTGCTTCCTATCTCCATGTCGTATATGTTTACATGATTCTTACTCCCCGTTGTTTGTTGTTTGTTTGACCTGATCGTCACCTTCCAGAGGACGGTGAGCAGCTTGCTGAGGAGTGACTCTGAGGAGCCGCTTCTAGTAGTTAGTTATGTTTAGTTTCAGTTTGTTTATCTGAATTGTTTTTCGGATTGGTTATACCAGCTCTGTAATGTGACATCGGGGTTGGGTTTTCTTTATCTGTCTTGTTTATGTTTTATTGCTTTAAAACTATGTTATTTCCGCATTGCTTTCGTTGAGATATGAAACCTTTTTGTCTAAGTTTTTATTTTAATCAAATAAATGCATGTTTTATAATTACCTCTATTAAGTAAATGTTTTATATTAACATGTGGGGTAGAAGGGTGTCACATTTAGTGGTATCAGAGCAGTTCGACCCTGTCCGGACGTGGTATAAGTCTATCGTGAGTCTGTTGTGTGCTCATTTTTGAATTGTCTATATTTATAGGCAATGTTACGTGGTACTAAGTACCTATAGCTTCGCTTTGGCTTGAGTTACTGCATTTGGTGGTGTGTCTTGAACGATCCAAGAAGCCCGCGAGTGCTTCTTGTGTTTAGTAAGGACGTTCTATTATTATTTGATAGTAAGAACTCTACAGCTGATCTTGTGCGCTTACCTTTTAAAAATTGCTCGACGTTATTCTCGTCATTGACTGGTTATCTTCCAACCACGTCCTTCTAAATTGTTTTGATAAAAGCTTGATTTTTGGAACTCCAACAGAGTCTAGGAATCTGAACCTTTTCTCTGCCAGCCAAATTCAAGCTTCGAGGCGAGATGAAGCTCAGGTATACTTGATGTTAGCTTCCCTGGAAGTAGAGAGCAGCCCTCCTGATGTCGCCATCTTGCCTGTTGTGCGAGATTTTCCTGAAGTGTCCCTGGGGGATGTTTATAACTTACCCCCAGAGAGAGATGTTGAGTTTACCATACGCTTAGTGCCTAGCACCGGGCCAATCCCTATAGCACCCTATAGAATTTCTCCTCTTGAGCTGTCTAAGTTGAAGGAACAGTTGGAGGACCTGATGAAGAAGCAATCCATTAGGCCTAGTGTGTCTCCGTGGGGAGCACCTGTGTTGTTGGTGAAGAAGAAGGATGGTAGTATGAGGTTGTGTGTCGACTATTGACAGCTCAACAAGGTGACCATAAAGAAAAAAGTATCTCCTCCCTAGGATTGATGCTCTCATGGACCAATTAATGGGGGCTTGCGTCTTTTCTAAAATAGACTTGACGTCGGGGTACCATCAGATTCGGGTTAAGTCTGAGGACATCCCAAAAACAGCGTTCAAAATGCGATATGGTCACTATGAGTACTTGGTTGTGCCCTTTGGTGTGACCAATGCTCCTGCAGTCTTCATGGATTACATGAACAAGACCTTTCACCCTTACTTGGATAAGTTTGTGGTGGTCTTTATAGATGACATCTTAGTGTACTTGAGGGTTGTCTTGCTGACCCTTAAGGAGAAGCAGTTGTATGCCAAGATGTCAAGTGCGAGTTTTGGTTAGAAGGGGTTAGTTTCTTAGGTCATGTGATCTCAAAAGGTGGGATAGTCGTGGACTCGGCTAAGGTTGAGACGGTGCTCCAATGGGAAGCGCCAAATTTAGTGACCGAGATTAGGAGTGTCGATGCAAGATGGTAAGGTAGTAGCTTATGCTTCTAGGCAATTAAAACCCATGAGAAGAACTACCCTACCCATGACCTAGAATTAGGAGCTGTGGTATTTGCCTTAAAGATCTGGAGGCATTACCTTTATGGAGCGAAGTTTGAGGTCTTTAGTGATCATAAAAGTATGAAGTATCTCTTTGATCAAAATGAGCTAAATATGAGGCAACGTAAGTGGATGGAGTTTTTAAAGGATTATGAGTTTGATCTAACCTACCACCCAGGAAAGGCCAATGTAGTGGCCGATGCCTTAAGTAGAAAAACCTTGCACGTCTCCGCTTTGATGGTTAGGGAGATGGATCTGATTGAGGAGTTTAGAGACCTGGGTTTAGCTTGGGAAGTTACCCCTAAGAGCATTAGGCTTGGAACCTTGAAGGTTACCTACAATTTGATGGATCAGGTTAGAGAGGGTCAGAAGTTAGACCGATATCTCTTAGACCAGCATGAGTTGCTTCGCAGGGTAGAGACCTTAGTTTTAAGGAAGGAAGTGATGGAGTCTTGAGATTCAAAGATAGAGTCTGTATACCAGAAGTCCTGGGGCTTAGAAAGTTGATCCTTGAAGAAGGACATAGGAGTGGTTTGAATGTGCACCCAGGTGCCTCTAAGATGTATCAAGACCTTAAGAGGACGTTTTGGTGGCCTAGGATGAAAAGGATGTGGTTGATTTTGTGTATGCGTGCCTAGTTTGTCAAAAGACCAAGATGGAACACCAAAAGCCTTCAGGTAAGTTGCAGCCGTTGAGTAAGGATTAGATGATTAGTTTCTAATAGGAAGGGCGTCAAGGACAAATAGATGAGTGGTTTGGTGGTTACTGTAAGAAGGATCTTTAATAGAGACGAGAGGGCAATTATGTTATGCGAACATAGTTGCACTTGAGCCCCTGTCCGAGACCCTAGTAGAGATATATTGACTCATGTAATTATTATTGCTTGAGTTACTGTGCTGGACAGGTAGCAGGGACTGATCACCCCAATTACTCGTCGCTGGTAGGTGAAGTAAAGATAATTGTTATGAGCTTTATGTCAATGAGGTTAGTGGCCTTAGTCATTTAGACACGAATCGAGTAGAGACTAGTCGCTTAGAAAGTAGACTCGTAGTGGCCATGGGCAAGAGTGTTAAGTTTGCAACCATAGATCTTCAAAATTTAGACTTATAACTCGTGACTAGTGTATATGTTCCCGAGGAGGGGAGACCTATTTAAGGAGTAACTAGATGGAAAGATCAGGTTGGTTCGGGAAAAGATGGGAGTTGCACATAGTAGGCAAATGAGCTACCATGATAAAAGGAGGAAGGCGCTCGAATTCCAGGAAGGAGATCATGTATCCTTGAGAGTAACCCCGACGACTGCGGTTGGAAGAGCGATGAAAGCAAGCAAGTCATCTGTTATCAGGATATCCGAGTCTTTCAACCTTGGTGAAAAGTACAGGAATCAGAGTGCACAGCGAACGCATAGTGGAGCTGGACCTCCAAGTTTGTGGACACAACCCAAGGTATGCGCCTAATTGGTGAAAGTTTAACCAGTTAAGGTGATAGAAATTTCGAGGACGAAATTTTTATAAGGGGGTGGAATTGTAACACTCCATTTTTCATAAATAAGCTTAATGCATTTATATATATTATATATATGTTTGCATATGCTTGTTAGGTTGTTTATGATGTCTAAGTTCATGTTTGGGAAAGTTTAGTCTTAGAAATGTTCAACCCTTTTAGAGTCCTAGTAACCCGTTTCATTGTTTTGGCCATATCTTGAGTTCTAGATGTCCGATCGAGATGATCTTGGTGGCGTTGGAAAGCTAAGGGAATTATCTACAAATATTATATCATGTATTTTGGCCAAATTCGACTGTTTCGGCCTCGCCTCTTGAGCCTTTGTTCGCCTCGTGAAAAACCAAAATTCAGCTTTGTGCTTTCGGGTTCGCCTCGCGAATCCAATTGACAGAAATTGGTTCTCTGGCTCACCCCACAAATGGGAGTTCGCCCCGCGAATATGTACAGAACCAGAAAACGCGATTTAGGTTGTTTTAAGCCCAAAACGCATTCCAACCCGTTTTTAACCCCTAAAACACAATCTAAACCATACTCTATCACGTCCCAACACTCTGAGCTGCCTCCCTTCTCTTTTTCTCTCAATTTCCATCAACCATCTCTAGAAAACTCTCTCTAGGGAACCCGTTCTTGCATCGTTCTTCATTGCTTCTTGATAGGAAAACATCGCTACGAAAAGGGGTTCGTTGTGCTTGATAATTGGAACTTTAGAAACGGTAAAATTCGTGCACCTTGTCTCTTGTGTTCTTTCTTTCAAGTTCTTGATCTTTTCCTTCTGATTTCTTGATCTTAGAGTTGAACCAAAGTGTCTCATTATCGTTCTTGACGTTGTAGACAAGCGCTTGTGAGATGGGACCCAAGTGGATCTTCTTTCTATCTTTTGAATCGTGATCTCTATTCCAGGTATGGGGAGAATGGTAGTGTATATCATAGGCATTGGGGGTAGTTTAAGGTAAAGGGGTTCCCATAACCCCGGTTTGATGATATGATTAACTTGTTGGTTTAATTTGTTATGATAACATGTTGATTATTGTTTTACATGCCTATGTTCATAGTATGTTCTTGATGGTTACGTTGTTGCTGCTAATATGAACATGATGTTATGATGATGATTGTTGGCTTTGGCTATGTTATATGATAACATGTTGGTTGTTGGAATACCATGATTGTATGTTTATAATTATGAGTGATTGTTTTATGTGGGATATAATGATATATGTATCGTTGTTGTTGTTGAACATGTTGGCCGAGTTGGTTGATATTATACCATGAATATGTTGGTTGATGTTGTGTATACCATGACTGCTTGACTAATTTATGTTGATTAAGGTAACACGTTGATAAAGGCCTTAATTGGTTAATTTAGGACCCCTAATTGATATAGTAACTAAGGCTTAAGTACTTAAGGTTGTTAACTAATTATGAATTGTTAGTGGAAGGTGAGTTTTGATGTCAATGGATTAGTCCAAGGACCCTAGGTTCTGATTTGAGAGTGTTTAGAGAGTTTTTACCCAATAACTAAGCTTTGTTTCCTGCCCAGATCAGTACTGTCGTGCATTGAGCACGGTCGTTCAGAACAGGGAGCACGCCCGTGCTCACAGTTTGAATTCTGGAAAATGGCCGCGCAGTTAGCACGGTCGTATAGCAGAGGAGCACGACTGTGCCTAATAGAGAGCACGTCCGTGCTCCACTTAAGTGGAAGAACGACCGTGCTGGGGACAAGCACGCCCGTGCTTCCCCTCCTGATCAAAAACCGAATTAAAGGAAATTAAGGGGTATTGATTCCAATTATCCCCAGTAGTGATGTAACAATGTAATAACCGAACAATGGAACTTAGATAACTTGGTTAATGATTAACTAAGAGGATTATAAAGATGAGTTGGTTAAGTCGGTGCCTAACTGGTTACCGTACGTTGTTACGCTTTGGTGCTTTTTGTCCAAAGTGCTCTCGATGCTTTTTGGTCGAGATGTTGTTATATTGGACCATGGTGCTTTTTGGTCAAGTGGCCTTGACCCCACGGTTTGGGTCTAAGGTGTTGATGTTGTTGTTTGTGATGAGTCTTGGGTGCTTTGATGTCCCAAGCAAAGGAGGTGGTTGCCTTGTTTGTTGTTGTACCATTTGTTGAAATTACTATGAAGAAGTGTGGTGTGCAATAACAGAGAAAAGAGTAAGAGGAGAAAGAGAGATTGCGAGAGATTTACTTCTCATTTTCTGAAAGAATAATTCTGTACAATATGCTACTGCTAACCTTTATACAATATTAACTTAGCCAATATCAACTGACTGAAGCTCATTAACTAACTAACCGAATTGACAGATGTGTAACTAACCAGTGTAACTAACTAACAGAATAACTAACCAACCTAACTGATTGTCAACTAACCAGATAAATAGAAAAAACTAACTACTTTAACATCCCCCCTCAAGCAGGAATGTGTATATCAAACATTCCTAGCTTGGAAATGAGGTTCTGAAATGGTCCAGGAGGCAGAGGCTTTGTAAGGATGTCAGCCACTTGAGATGTAGATGAAACAGGTAAAAGGTGCAGGGTGCCCGATTGAACTTTGTCTCTAACCACATGACAATCTATCTCAATGTGCTTCTTTCGCTCGTGAAAAACTGGATTGGCCGCGATGTGAAGGGCCGATCGGTTATCACAGTAAATGATGGCTGGTTGATCATGAGGAATATGAAGATCTTTCAACAAGTATAAGATCCATTGTGCTTCACATGAGGCTTGAGCTAAAGCCTTGTACTCGGCTTCAGAAGATGACCAAGATACTGTAGATTGTTTCTTACTTCTCCACGAAATCAAGGAAGAACCAAGGTAGAAGCAGTATCCTGTAATGGAGCGACGAGTATCTTGGCAAGCTCCCTAATCCGAATCACTATATCCCTTTAAGTGTGCATCACTGGTGGCAGAGAAGAATAGGCCCTTTCCTGGTGCTCCCTTGATGTATTTTAGCACTCGAAGGGCTGCTTGGTAGTGTGAAGAAGTAGGGGATTGTAGAAATTGACTAAGATACCTCACTGCAAATGATATGTTTGGGCGTGTATGAGTGAGATATAACAATCGGCCGACTAGTCTTCTATATATGTTTGGATATGTCATTGGTTCACCAGAAGAACTATAGAGATTGCTTTTGTATTCCATGGGCGTAGCAGAAGGTTTAGAAGCAAGTAGCCCTGTGTCTTGTAGGAGATCTAAGGCATATTTCCTTTGATAAATGCTAAGACCTTTTGAGGATCGAGCTACTTCAAAACCAAGAAAGAACCCCAATTGACCTAAGTCCTTTATGCTGAATCTGTCATCCAGCAACTGTTTCATGAATGTAATCTCAGAATCATCATTCCCAGTGAGGACTAAGTCGTCCACATAGACTAGGATGGCTGTGAAATACTTGTCTTTGGTTTTCACAAACAGAGAGTAATCTGCCCGAGACTGTGAGTAACCAGAATCTAGGAGGACTTGAGTAAGCTTGGCATTCCACTGCCTACTGGCTTGCTTAAGGCCGTAAATGGATCTCTCCAATTTGCAAACTAAGTCAGGATTAGAAAGTAAGAGGCCGGGTGGGGGACTGCATATAAACTTCTTCTTGTAGGTCTCCATGCAAAAAAGCAATGTTAACATCCAATTGCTGCAATGGCCAATTGAATTGTGCTGCTAGTGCCAAAATGACCCTAATTGTGGTCATTTTTACTACTGGACTGAAGGTTTCCAAGTAGTCAATTCCACATGTTTGAGTATAACCATTTGCTACCAAACGAGCCTTATGTCTATCAATGGAACCATCGGCCTTGTATTTTAATTTGAATACCCATTTGCATCCTATGGTGTGCTTGCCAGGAGGTAAGGAAGTGAGGGTCCAAGTTCTGTTCTTTTCCAAAGCTAACAATTCAGCATTAATAACATTTCTCCAATTCTCATCAAGTACAGCATGTGAATAAGAAGAAGGTTCAGAAGAAGAGGCAATTGAAAGAGAAAAATGTCTATATGAGTCAGAAAGATTGTGATAGGGAAGATATGAAGAAATTGGATACTTAACCTTGGATGATGTAGTGTCAGCTGCAGAGAGCATTAGATTGCAGTGGTAGTCCTGCAAGTATGTTGGTTGCCTCCTGACCCTTGATGATTGTCTAATAGCAGCATGTGGGGGTGGCATATCAGTTATGGTAGTGTGAGGTGGATTTTCAAGTGGGGCTTGTGGTGAATTTGATAGATCAGGTACAGATTCCTGTTGTTCTGGTTCATGCAGTGGCAGCAGAGGTGTGGTAGCCGAGAAATCAAGGAAGGGATCATAACTTGTTCCTGGGCAAGGGTTGGATAAAGAGGTGGTAGGTGCAGGGATAATGGGATTAGGTTCAAATGGTTTGATGTAAGGGAAATGATCCTCATAAAAGCACACATTCCTTGAAACAAAGGTTTCCCTGTTCTTCAAGTCAAATAAAATATACCCTTTTGTTCCAGTTTTGAAACCAAGGAAAATGCATTTTCTTGCCCTAGGATCTAATTTCTTTCTATGTGCAATGAGTGTATTAGCATAGCATAGGCAACCAACTATCTTGAAATTGGAAATATCAGGAAGTTGGTTGTATAGTGCTAAATAGGGTGACTGATTTGAAAGAAATGCAGATGGTTGTCTGTTGATTAAGTGCACTGCATGACTGAGTGCAAAATTCCAGAAAAATTTAGGCAATTGTGCTTGAAAGAGTAGAGCCCGAGTAATGGCTAAAAGATGTTGGTGTTTTCGTTCCACAATGCCATTTTGTTATGGTGTTTCCACACAAGAGGTTTGATGTAAAACTCCGTTTGAATTGTAAAAGTCAGTGAGTAAGAATTCCTTTCCATTATCTGACCTAATGCACTTCATTTTGCTGTCAAACTGTGTTTCAATCATTTCAACAAAGTTCTTGATGAGTGAAGACACCTCATCTTTGTGCTTCATCAAAAAAATCCAAGTATATCTAGTTTTGTCATCAACTACAGTTAGAAAGTATTTGTGTCCAAAGATAGATGGAGTGGAGATAGGTCCCCAAATGTCTACATGTATGATCTCAAAAGCTTTATTGGATTGTGTCAAACTATTACAAAAGGTTAAACGTTTTTGTTTTGTAATATGACAAGTATCACAAGGTTCATGTGGATCATTACAAGTAATAAAGGGATAGTGTTTCTGTAGACAAACAAGTTTCTTGAAAGAAAGATGACCTAATCTCCTATGCCACAGGCTTCCATTGCTGTCGGCAATGACATTTATTGATCTAGACTCAACAATCAACATACTTGAAGGCTGAACTGCATACAATCCTGCTATTTTTTCAGTTGCACCAATCATCCTCGAGGTGGTTGTTTCCTGAATTTGACAGCCATCATCAGTGAAAGTCAGTGAGCAGTTTAAAGAAAGGCAAAGTTTTGAAACAGAAATGAGATTGAACTCAAAAATTGGAATGTATAGGACATCACTCAAATAAAAGGAATCAGAGAATAAAACTGTTCCTGCAATATTGGCTGTCACATGACTTCCATTTGGTAAATTTACTCTAATGGGACTAATATTCCTGTAACTTTGGAAATGACTAAGTGTATGACACACATGGTTAGTTGCTCCAGTGTCTAACAGCCAAAAGTTTGGTTTAGGACCACTGGAAAAATGACAGACGATACCTAAGGTTATGCCAGAGGTATTAGGATGAGTGGTGGTTATGTGGTTGGTGCTGTGACTTTGATGAGGAGTTTGGAGCATTGCTAAGATTGCCTTGTGTTGCTCTGGAGTAAAGGACATACTTGAGCCCTCCTTCCCTTCCTTCTGAGACTGAGAAATGATGCTTCCACACTCATCATCTGAAGCATATTCATCAGTCCCAACACAGTTATTGACTGACTTTCTTTGTGGAGGTGGATACCCATGCTTCTTGTAGCATGTATCAATGGTATGGCTAGACTTGTGACAGTAGGTGCATTGTTTGGAAGATCTCCCATTGCGGTTCCACTTTCCATTGTTCTGAGAGCCATTCTTGCTCCCCTGTCCTTTGTAAATGCCTCTGTCAGTTGAGGAATTTCCACTAAAATTGGTCAAGATTATTGACTCGGTTATATTGTTGAACATCTCTCTTTCTTGCTGAATCAATAATGAAAAGGCAGTATCTATATCTGGCAAAGGTTTCATCAACATGATTTGTGATTTCACAGCAGAATACTGCTCATTCAGACCTTTCAGAAATCTGATGACATAGTCATCCTCTCTATAGCTTTTGATGATGTGAAGTAAGCCACATGTGCAGGGTACCTGGCAAGTACACGAAGGGATAGGCCTGAAGTTGTGTAATTCTTGCCAAAGTCCCTTCAAGCGTGTGAAGTAAGAAGTGATATTGAGATCACCTTGTCGAAGAGTGTAAATCTCTTCTTGCAAATCAGAAATTCGAAACACAT
This sequence comes from Sophora flavescens, assembly GCA_030762895.1. Taxonomy (NCBI): domain Eukaryota; kingdom Viridiplantae; phylum Streptophyta; class Magnoliopsida; order Fabales; family Fabaceae; genus Sophora; species Sophora flavescens. Next base: position 103,868,959 of record CM061069.1, on the reverse strand, counting down.
CCATTTGATAATACCTTCTTTGAAGATCATTCCAAATCTCAGAAGCAGTATCCATCCATAAAACGCATTGTCTCTGGTCGCGCTGTCGCCACGCGCCAAAAAGAACGAGCGTTTACAAAATAATGTAGATAGGGAAGCGACAACTCGAGTATCGTCTCACAAGGACTCTTAGGTGTTGTTGTTATTAACAGAAAATCAGTAAAAGTCAGAATTGGGGGGTTTTAAGATTGAAAACTAAATAAATAAAACAGAACAGAAAAACAATGCAATAAAAAGTAATTACCAAATAAGCTAAAGAACGATCAACCTACTGTTCTCGGTTCCCCACTATCATTGGTTCATGCAAATTCCAAGCCCTAAGCAGATTCTAATCCCCTCCCGGTTGTAGCAACAATTAACAAACGAAATCGCTACTACGGATATATGTTCCTATTCCCGAATTAAACAAACGGGGTTAAGCTCTCATGAACTAAACGAACATGAATGAACACACGCGAATTAAATAAACGCGATTAATTATAGGAACATAACATCACCGAAATAAATCAATACAACACTATACACTCCTGAATTAAATAAACAGAAATATATAGCATAGTATTGAAAAGAGAAAAACAAATAAAAACAGGAATCACAGAACCTCAAATGTAAATGGAAACCAATCCCAGTAGATTAACCAAGGAGACTAGTTCTCCATTACAGAAATAAACACAAAAGTAAAGAAAAGAAAATAAACTACTGAACTACAACTACTGACTAACTAAAACTAGCTAGCCACCAGCCATAAAGCTAGCCAACCCCTTCAGTTCTGTCTAAAACTGACTTATATACAAGTTCTGGACTACGCGTACTCGCGAGGCGAACGTTCCTTCGCGAGGCGAATAATGCGAACAGTCTGCAACTTTTGATCTTCTCGCGAGGCGAGCATATAATTCGCGAGGCGAAACTCTTCAATTTCCAAACTGCCACAGCCGTGACCTTTAGCATGCATAAACCGTGCTGACTTTTGGTCTTCAGGGTTGGATTACTCGCGACGCGAGTCAAGTCTTCGCGGGGCGAGACAGAATGGATGGCAAATTTCTGGAACAGTCACCTTCTGGTTCGCGAGGCGAACATTCTTCTCGCGGGGCGAAAGCTCCAGAATTATTTCCTTTTATTAACCTGAAAACAGAAAATAGAATAAGTGTTTTATTTAACTCTAAATCATCTAAATTAACCTAAAAATACTTTACAGACTCAAAATACTACTTAAGGACAATCAAGTCTAATTTGGGTGAAAATGATATAAAATTAACACAAAGCCATGGTCTTTATTAGTTATAAAACCAGGCAACCAGAGGCTCGTCAGTCTCACTGATGGATCCAAGGAATGAATTAACCAGGACATCACCATAGTGTTGCATCTATCCCATGCTTCAAAGTTTACATTGTCCTCTGCTGGCTTCAAGATAGTGCCATTCACAAAGCCAAGTTTGTTCTTCGATTTCAAAGCCAAAGTCATAGTACGAGACCAGGATCGAAATTCTTCGGCACTACTGAGAGGTGGAGATACGAGTGATACTCCAGTTTGTTCAATGAGGTTCAAGTGGTAGACACTTGTAGGATCCATAAGAGGATTAGGGTTATGGTTTGCCATTTGCAGAGAAAGGGAATGCAAGAACGGAGGAGAATCAAGAAATTGAATCAAGAAGAATCAACGCCATGAGGTGAGGAACGAAAAAAAATGCAAGAACGGAGGAGAATCAAGAAATTGAATCAAGAAGAATCAGCACCATGAGGTGAGGAACGAAAAATTGATGAAGCACCGCCAGGTGAAAGCTGAGAAGTGATCAATTTCATTCAATGAGGAATATGCGGAAGCAAAGAAGCGAATGATACCATGTTGAAATTACTATGAAGAAGTGTGGTGTGCAATAACAGAGAAAAGATTAAGAGGAGAAAGAGAGATTGCGAGAGATTTACTTCTCATTTTTTGAAAGAATAATTATGTACAATATGCTACTGCTAACCTTTATACAATATTAACTTAGCCAATATCAACTGACTGAAGCTCATTAACTAAATAACCGAATTGACAGATGTGTAACTAACCAGTGTAACTAACTAACAGAATAACTAACCAACCTAACTGATTGTCAACTAACCAGATAAATAGAAAAAACCAACTACTTTAACACCATTTGCATAGAGCATTGGAGATGATGTTGAGGGGGATGTTTAACATAGGGGAGGTCGTCCTGTTATGATGATCTGGCCCAAGTCTCGGGTGGTTCACCCATGGTTTGGTGAACCGTGCGCCCCCGAGGTGCGTATCCGGTTATGATACGCGGCTATCCATGGGGTTCACTGGTTGGTGAACTGTCGGTGTTGGTGCTGATATGGCCAATACGGATATGTAACTCCGAAGTTGACATTCCGAGCTAGTTGGACCCACATGCATGTTTGAATAGTGGAGTAGTATTACACTGCACTGCATAGCATTCTTGGTTGATATGATGTTGGTTGGATGTTGATGTATGTTATGGTGATGCTATGCGGTACGTTTTACCTTGCTTCCTATCTCCATGCCATATATGTTTACATGATTCTTACTCCCCGTTGTTTGTTTGGCCTGATCGGCACCTTGCAGAGGACGGTGAGCAGCTTGCTGAGGAGTGATTCTGAGGAGCCGCTTCTAGCAGTTAGTTATGTTTAGTTTTAGTTTGTTTATCTGAATTGTTATTCGGATTGATTATATCAGCTCTGTAATGTGACATCGGGGTTGGGTTTTCTTTATCTGTCTTGTTTATGTTTTATTGTTTTAAAACTATGTTATTTCCGTATTGTTTTCGTTGAGATGTGAAACCTTTTTATCCAAGTTTTTATTTTAATCAAATAAATACATGTTTTATAATTATTCCTTTTAAGTAAATATTTTATATTAATATACGTGATAGAAGGATGTCACACTTTACATCCCGGCGAGTACATTATTAATTATCAACTTATTATCCTAAGAAATCGTCTATAAAAAATTAACTATGAGACAAACGTCTTTGATTATTCAAATTCTCCACATGAAATTTTGTAATTTTGTCCTAGGTTTGGGCATCCGTGGGTTGCGGGAGTCACAACCTGCCCTTGACACCGAAATACAGGTTTAAAATCTTAGTGCAACCATGATTATATAAACATATCCTTCATGTGAGTTGAGTCACATGAGTGCACCTGCTTCTACCACTTCAGACCCTATATAATTGCTTGGATGACAGATCTGAATAATTTAATCCAGAAGATGATAGATATCTTTTATATTTATGGTCATGGATCACATTATCATTCTAGCGAAGGTTGGCGAGCTTTCCCACCTACTACATAAACCTTTTGGCGAGGCGTTTAACCAATAAATGTCTCTTTTGGTGCGGTGGATGAACATAATAATTATGATCGAGCAAACGCAGTTCAACCTGCTTATCTGAATTGACGTATGCATTTTGTTTTTGTTTTTAATTTACTTGATTGTACCAATCCTATATTTAAAGTACGTTCGTTAAGTTTCTTTTAAAAAGTGTTTTTTTTTAATAAGAAATCACTTTTTACATTCTTATGTTTATTTGACCGGGATTTTACTAAAAAGTTTATCTAAGAAAAAAGCTAAAATTCAATTTTCACCTTTTATATTTATATGCTTATTTGATTGGGATTTTACTAAAAACCTTTTGTAAAAAAATGTTAAAATTCAGCTTCTAGAAAAAGGTTGTAAATAATTATAATTAAAACATTTGTGGTCAATATTAAGATTGATAAAAGTATCCATGGATTAATTATTCATCCGGTACGTCCATAACAAAATTCATTCAATCAATCCAATAACAAAAAAAATAAATTAAATAGATTGAATTGGGTCATTTGTTTTTATTAATGAATGATTTAATTTTCTTAATCCATTGGACCCAATAAAAAAAATAACTAAAAATAAAAAACGAAACTGGATCATTTTTATCCATTTCTTCAGCTTTAGCTTCCCCTCTCTCTCTAATATTCTTCATTGATTTCTCTCTCTACCGTTCCTCATGGATCTCCTGTACTCCTTGTTTGGATCTCATCAATGATGTTTTTCCTTTCATTTTTAATTCGTAATAAGCTAAAATAATACCCCATGTTCAGAATCTTCTGAATCACAATCGAATGGATCGTCTTCATCCCAACTCTTCGCGTCCCTCTACTGTTTTACTCTTTCTTTTTTAGCTGTGATAATTTGAGGGAGATTTGGGACATCATACGCAACACATACGATAGTGTAGTGCATTGTATTGTATTTTTTTTTTCTCTTTTTTTTAAAAAAACATAAATTTTTTATTTTTATTAATCAGATAATAAACTGAATTAACTAGATATAGATATTTGTATCTGATTAACCAGATATCTGTATATACTTAACCCAAAAAACCCATTAACCAGATAACGAACTGAATTAACCAGATATTTGTACCTGATTAACCAGATATTTGCACATACTTAACCAAAAATTTTATTTCTTGAAAAAACTCATTAACCAGATAATGAACTGAATTAACCATATATTTATACGTGATTAACCAGATATTTTGCACGTACTTAACCAAAAAACTCATTAACCAGATAATGAACTGAACTAATCAAATATTTGTACCTGATTAATCAGATATTTGCACGTACTTACCAAAAAATTTATTTCTCAAAAAAACTAAATATCTAAAAAGAACAATTTTTTTTTAAAAAAGAAAACTAAATATTTTTTTAAAAAAAACAAAAAATCTGTTACAACACCGCATCATGATGTCGCGTATGATATGGATATTTTGTCTCAAATATCATTTTTGTTTTTTTTCTTCCTTTTTCGGTGTTGTTATGACGTTTTTGCCCAGGACACAAACTAAATGAAATATACTTGACTTTTAGAATTTTTTTTGGACTCGACTTTTAGAAAATATTTAAATAAAAAAAAATAAAGGTTTGATCATTTGATGGAAGAGGTGGTTCATATGTTTGAAATGACACCGTGGCGTGGGAGCAAATTAAGGAGCACCATTTTAACAATTCAAAATATTTATAATTTATCTAATCACTTTTTATAGCATTATTTTTATACTCAAATTCTAATTAACCTTCATTTATTTAGAGATAAAATATTTAGAAAGATAAAATATTTAGTTTTTAAAAATTGTCAAAATAGAATTTTAATGTATAATATATTTTTAAATGGATGGCTCGGATATCCATCCATATAAAAATGATTAATGGATGGGTTAGATGATTTTTTATTAGATGGATCATGGATGGATTAGATTTTTTTAATATATTTTTAATGGGTCGAAATAGATTGGTGGATTGTTTTTGACTCATCCATTATAATATGAATCAAAATCTATCTTATCCATCTATTTATCACACCCAGTGAATATTATTTTGAAGTCTAAATAAACATCCCTCTATTACCTATGTGGATGATTCAGTTGGCTGTGCGGGAAAGACCTGGATTTGAATCCCATATAACACATTCAGACATTCATGTGGAGGAGCGAATAACCTTAATTGTGATTGAGCATCCGAACGGAGATTGGACCCATAACAGATCCAAAGGATATAAATTTATGGGATGCTCCGTAGATCCATTGAGAAATCAAAAGCTCTAATGGTGGGTTCCAAACAAAAATAAAATCCCTCTATTAAAAATAAGGGCTTGAATTATGCCTAGGCTACTTCCCTTTTTTTATTCATGAAACTGCAAAATTTGACCTCGCTCACACTATGTTGCCGTTGGAGCTTTGATAACTTTCGTTAGTACGAATGGGAAAGGGCATGTTAACAGTTAACTACTATTCAAAGTCCATTTTTTTCCAAGCTGCAGGAAAAAGAAAGTCATTGTTCCGGATTTTTGTGGATCCCGAATACATCTAATTCAGGAATCATAAAATTCAAACCTTAAGAACAATAATACATCTGACCATATATTGCATGCCTATTGAAATCATTGGACCTACTGAAATCATTAGACCAAGCCCTAGGGGTTTATTAATTTATCTTGGCATTATTTGCTCAATCAACATCAAACTACCTGCATTTCAACCATGTTATGCTATATATATGTTGATTGTGCCACCAGTTGAAGAAAGATAGTGATACAATTTCTAGCTTGTAGTAACAAACAACAAAAAGTGTAATACTCTTGAGTTCATTCAAGAAATGATGACAAATGTTTAATTGAAAATAAGAAACCATATAAGCTATACATTATACAAGAAGATATTCAAGCTTTGTATTACATATGTGAAATTAGTGTTGCTATTAGAGAGAACAAAATTTGACAGGGAGAAAAAGTTATTGAATTCCCTGATATATTAGAAATTACTCACAATGATACAGTTTCTGAGCGAACATATCTACAAGTTGGCTGGCAAATAGCACCATTAATTAAAGTCTACCATCTCTGCATAAGGAGAATATAATGAGAGACAACTAGCATGAGTGATATAAGGGTTGGGTTAAGGTACACCACCCATATTTTGCACCACCCATTATACCACCCATATGTGGCAAATTTTGGACCAATCAAATTGCCACATGGGTTTGGTCAAAATTTCAAACCTTCTAGTTGTATGTCTACTGTAGTCAAATATATGAATACAATATATTGTAGTATAGTATATACGCTCTTTGTATTCGCAAATTTAACCCATATTAAAATAATGTTTTTTGATTAAAAAAACTGATTATATTGCAAAATAATATTTTAATATGAAATAAAATAGTGTTCGTTATGAATAATATTTTGCAATATAATCAGTTTTTTTAATCAAAAAACATTATTTTAATATGAGTTAAATCTGCAAATACAAAAAGCACATATATTATACTACAATACACTGTATTCATATAGTTTGACTGCAGTATAATACAACTAGAAAGTTTGAAATTTTGACCAGCCTATGTGGCAATTTGATTGGCCCAAAATTTGTCATGTGGGTGGTATAGTGGGTGGTGTAAAATGTGGGTAGTGCACTATAGCCCAACCCGTTGCAATATCAATAATAAAGTTACCAAATAATACAATTAGCATAAGGAGGATGACAATCAGAGTGAGCAGGTCATAGGTTCAAAGAGTTAGACCTCACCTCTTGTGTGCAAAGCACTCCAACGTTATGGTCCTCAGTGTCAGCTACTACTACTTGTGCCCCACTATACAGTATAGTAATATACATAATCTTCATCCAAATCATTAAATCATGTTAGTCTAACAAATTCCCAGCCATAATGAAGTATAACAGCAATTCTCAAAGATATTAGATGAAATTACCACTCACCCTAAAACCTAAAACTTGACATTCTGATTCTCATTTCTTTGTCTCACTATCTTCTGTCTTCTTCATTTCAAGCTCAAGCTGGTTGCAGTTTTCTTCATGGGCTTTGTTGAACATCCCAGTGAAGTTGAGCAAAGTTGATACAACTGAAGAAAAAACTTACAGGAATTAGCAGGCAACCACTATTTAATAGTAGTACATCAGTATGCTAGAGAAAAGATTAGTTCCTCAACTAGACTGCATAATAGACTTCCATATTTGTATGTCAGACACATATTATGAAACTAATGTCAGGCAAATTGGGAAAGGAGGGGGGGAGCACATATAATTTTTATCTCCCTAAAACAGGAATTATAATACATTCAACAAGTGATGATTTCCCTGCTTCAGATTGGAACTAGAAGCATACTTACCAGGTGCACATTTCAGGTATGCAATAGGTGGGTCATTTGTTAAGCAGTTCATATTTTTTATATTATTATTACAAGATTTTCTTTAAAGTCAACCCAGAATGCAATATGTAGTACAGAGAATTCGATATGCGGTACGTAGAGTTAATGAGAGAACCTGATAACTATGACTAGGAGGAAGAAGGAACCTCACTAGAAATTGACATCACTAAGGAATATTATTTTTTAAGGCTCACTCATGCCTTTCAATTTCATGAAACTTTAGGACAACAATAAACTTCTAAGAGTTTTAGTGCAAAATGAAACCATAAATACTTCTAATTAAGAAAAACATCAAACACAATTTTAAAGGTCCCAACTCCCAACATGCATACATGGACAAATGAAAAGATATCGAATGATTGAATCCATTATTAATAATATTACAATGCATCTTTTTTATAGACAAAACTGCAAGTCCATTACCAATGCAACTTCTATGGACATAACTGCAAATACTTTGCCAATGCAACTTTTGTCGACAAAGCTGCAAAGTGCAAATCCTGTGCCAATGTAGCTTTTTATGAAGAAAATTGAAAACCCTATACCACTATTTCTCACAATTTCTTCTCTACCATTCTATCTTGATATTAATTACTTATAACTCAAAAATAAGAAACTACCAATAAAATTGGAAACTAAAGATAATTGTCAAGACAGGAATTTGGGTAAAACTGAACATAAATATATTTAGCTCAAAAGAAAATTATATTTATACAGTCACACACCTTGCTCAAAAGGGCAGCGAGATGGATCTTCACCAAAATAAGTAATCAAAGCATCCATGTTCCCACCCTGTAGAATGTAAGACTCTCCACATAAAGCATAGCCTATATGATTTATAAAGATCTTAAAAATGTATCCTCAAAGGCCTACCACAACAGAATATAGTGAAGCCAATGAAGAGACTTCGACCTCCGCAGAACAGAGGAACTCCTTCAAATTCTGAAAAACAAAAATAGTTTGGTGACTAATCATGTAAAATTTTCCTGTTTGAAAATAAAAATTGATTCAAGAGACAATTTATTAAGGATTTTCATATAATGAATATATTTGGGGTCTTGACAGCATATGTCAGCATATGCCAAAGATTCTTTATGTTTATATGCTAGTGACATTGAGATATTGGAGCTTTTAATCAACACAGAAGGTGTGCACATTTTCAATTTTCCCATATTTCCTTAATGTCAAAGCTAACAAACTCAGACCATCAGAGACAAGCCTCAATGTATGCCTCGTTAGCATGGGGACTCAGAAAACAAAAGTTGTTGTCAAGTGAACTTCCATTTCCTTTCAGAGAACACAATTAACAAACTCAATTGGCTGTAAATGTTTTATTCCACCCAACCAGCAACCACAAGAAAAAGAGTGAGGACATGAAAAGACGAAGTTCATTACTCTATGGGGCAAAATTTATGGCCTTGTCCTTGTCCAATTAAGTTAGAGATATACATGAATTATGTAGTATAATTTTTTTGTGGAAATCCAAAACTTGAATGAGGGAAAATGAACACAACAGGGAAAAAATATTTTAACAAAAATAAAAAAGTGAACAAGAAGAAAAGACATCATTGGTGACTGAATTGCTTCAAAGTAATAAAATAAGGAAAAGCATGATGCCTATACCTTGCAGAAAGTTTCTGATATAGGACCATCATTTTCAGAGCTAGATTGTTCTTGTTTTAATTTCTCTAATCCTTTCCTTATAGCTTGCATCTCCTCTGCCAGAAACTTCAGTTGGATCTGGATCATAATCTTACATGTCAGTTCTAGCAACTATACAATGTCCATCAAAATAATGAAATGAAGAGCCTTGGATAAGTCCAGAACCTTTGCTGCTGGCTCAAGGTTAGCAAGATCCTTAGAGTAGTCTAAAACTTCTGGTAATTTATCTGCCAGAACCTTAGGTAAGCACAAAGATTACCATTCATTAGAAATATAATAAAAGCCATCCAAAAGATTATAACTTAACATCAGAATGGACTGCATCGCATGGAAGATGATCATTTTCATTACAAAGAAA
>CM061069.1:103140939-103258668 GCA_030762895.1 Sophora flavescens | reverse complement strand
TTTCTAGTTGTATTTCTACTGTAGTCAAATATATGAATACAATATATTGTAGTATAGTATATGTACTCATGGTATTCGCAAATTTAACCCATATTAAAATGATTTTTTTAATTAAAAAAAACTGATTATATTGCAAAATAATATTTTAATATGAATTAAAATAATATTCGTTGTCAATAATATTTTGCAATATAATCAGTTTTTTAATCAAAAAACATTATTTTAATATGAGTTAAATTTGTAAATACAAAAAGCACATATATTATACTACAATATACTGTATTCATATAGTTTGACTACATTATAATACAACTAGAAAGTTTGAAATTTTGACCAACCTATGTGACAATTTGATTGACCCAAAATTTGTCACATGGGTGGTATAGTGGGCAAGGTTTACAAAACCGGACCGGCCATCGAACCGGTGAAGGCAGCGGTCCGAGGTTCAATGGTCCAACCGAGGTTGAACCGTGGTTGAACCGGTTATAATTAAATAATATTATTTTAATTTTTAATATAATATTTGTAACAATATTAAACAAAAAAATAACATAACAACTAAAATTATTAAGCACAAATTTTTTTTATTTTGAAATTAAACTAAATAAATATAAAAATATATGTTAAAATCATCTTCATAGGGAAAACCAACCCAAAATCTACAACTAGCCCACATATGTTAGAAAACAAAAGAATTGGGTTTTGGCTAGGATGACCCAAATCCTTTTATACTAAATTTTTTTTTAAGAAACCGGTTATGGCCGGTTCACTACCGGTTATGACCGGTTTTACCGGTTTTGAACCGGTTTTCCGGTTTTTCCACCGGTTCGATGCTAGGCCGGTTTTCCCTGTGAACCGAACCGGCCAAGGTCCCGGTTCCCGGTCGGACCGGCCGGTCCGGTCCGATTTTCAAAACCTTGATAGTGGGTGATGTAAAATATGGATGGTGCACCATAACCCAACCCTCAATAAGATATGTTTTCATAGAGAAGTGGTGAAATTAATACTTTCAAAACTTGATTTTTTGTTTTTCAATAAATTCTTTAATTTTCTTGATTTCTTAATCAATGTCCGGGCACCCGAGTATGCTGATTAGCAAGACCCTTTTTATTTCTTTAGCGAGTGTCCCACATATATTGCTTTACATTCTCAAAAGAGGAGTGCTAGCAACACATGTTTTAGCACTCTCTTTTCAACACATTTTCTTCTATTGATTGATATTCATGTGAGTCCCACTATTTTGGAAATATGTTTCACTAGTTCATTTGAGATCCACTTAAATTTTATAGGGCCCGCATGAATTTTAACCAATAAGAGAGTGTGTGTTAGAATTTAGAAAGATGATGTTAGAAAGTGTGTTGCTATCATTTCTTTTCTCAAAAAATTGTTCTTGAAAAAATGGAAAATACTAACAAGAGCACTCACTAAGAAATCAAGAAAAATAAATTTATATAAAGAATTAATATATCCAATATTTAAATAAGTGAAATATTTAGTTTTTCAACAAAAACTTCCGTTTCTTGATTCTTTAAATAGTTTTTTAAGGATATCTCTTAGCATGATACTTAAAAAGTCTTTAAAAAATCTAGTTAAGAACTCAAAGTTCAATATGTCTTGTCGAATGTTAATCCACCAAAAGCTAATGTGTTGCAAAAGCTGAAGTTTTGAGATCGCAAAAATGCCTGCATGTTAATAATGACTGTGCCAGTTATTTAAGGGAGTATTGATTAACTCCAGAAGAATAGAGTTGAAGACTGTGCCACCGCTCTACACTGCCTGTAATTTATCAAGCGAAAAGGACTGTTGAATCCTTAACGTCACTATTTAAGGAAGTAATATAAAGGGAGGTGTCTAAGGTCCACTTGCAATTAATGTGGACCATAGATGTAATAATTAAAAAACTTAATGGTCCATATCTTTTCAAATGTTTTACCTGCAATTATCATACTGCACCAAAAAAAAAAAAGGTTTTACATGCAACTTGCTTAAGTTTCTTTTAAGACAGAAATAGTTTATAAGCTAGCTTATAACTAATAATTGATAAGTTAATTTATAATTTATAATTTATAGTTAATAGTTAAAAAGATAGTTGGTTGAATTTGAAGTGTTCAGTAAAATTAGTGGTTGAATTGACTTATAAATATAATATGACATAAAAGGACATACTTATGATAGGTATGATAAAGTGGGATTTCATTAAATGAATGTGGATAAAAACGAGAGAAAAGTCAATAAGCTATAAGCTACTATCCATAAGCTAAATAAATTAGCTCACGAAGAAAAACTATAAGCTAATGAGATAAGCTTGTTTATCAAACACATATATTTCAGTCAAATAAACTTATAAACTATAAGCTAACCTATTGGACTTATGAAACCGAGCCTAAACATTTTTCTTTTTGCATTTGGAACTTGATCTCCACGTTAGGGAGACCCAGGACACATTATCCTTCAACCTAAGGTTAATATGTAAACTCATTAGAAAAAAAATCAAAAATCGATAAAAAAAAATAAAAAATTGAACAAAATTTATATACACTGGATTTTTTTGGATCTTGTTTGTGAAAATCGATCGATTATCGAATCGGATTTTGGATCCAAATTTTAAAATCGAATCAATCCAAACCAAATCGCATATATAATATTGAATATATGTTTATTCTATTTTTTGTATTGTTAATTTTTTATTTTTTGGTTTTTTTCGTAATAATGCTTATTAGTTTGATTTGACGTAATTTTTTATTATTTCTAATGTTTATTTATTTATTCTAAACATATGAAATGTTATTACATAAATGTATTAACAAGTATATACATGTTTAAGATTGTGTTCAATTTAGCTTGTAATCTTGATTCTTTAATGTAATATAAATATATAATGATGTGTCATAAAGATCGAATCAACTGGTCCAATTCAAACCACAATTAAACGGATCCGATAGGATTTTTTTTAAGGAATCAATCCAAACCGAACTGAGTCGCATATTTTTTAAACTTTGGATCGAATGACTTTTTATCTTAAAACCAATTTGTGAACACACCAACTTCAACCTGCACATATACCAATCCAAATAGGCAGGGTCTATACACTAATTTCACCTAAAAAAGGTTGTTCAGGTAAACAATAGATAGCTGCCTTCAAAAAAAAAAAGGTAAACAATAGCTAATGACTTGATAATAAAACATATATCTTAACATGGAGAGTAGTCACTTAAGGTAAAGACTCTTTTGTGTGAAAACTGTTTTAGGTAAGATGATTATTTTAAGATTGAAAATAAATTTTAAAAAACCTTTGATTTGGTATCAAAAAGCGGTTTGACATGAATGTTGTGCCTTCGAGTTTAATCAAATGGAATCCAATAACAGGGCTTAGAAAAGGAAAAAAAAAGGGGGTTGTAAAGATGGTTGATTATTTTCTCTTCTAGTATAGTTACTACTATTCTTTTTTTTTTCTTTGGTCTCGTTATTGCTACTGATTAGATCCATTGTTGTTATTTGAGCATATTTTGGTTTAAAATAGTGCTATTCAAAAGAGGTGGTGCTGAACATGATCGAGCTGGGGGATTGTTCAGGGCCCTAATTTTTGGGTACAAGATAATATAAAATTTTATATAATATATATAAATGTTATATAAAAATTTATAAATTTATATAATTTATACATTTTTTTGCATATTATCCTTATTATTATTGTATCAACCGAGAGAAATTTTTCTGAATTGAAATTGTTAATATCTTATTTATGATCTACTATGTCACATTGTAGATTAAATAATCTTAATTACTTTGATTTCTATCGAAAATGATTTTTTTTTAAAATCTTGATTATCATCGGATTATTAAATATTTTGCATTAAAAAAATGTAAGGAGGACAAGCTTCAAATGATTATGAGAGCACAAATTTCCTGAGTTCAACCAGGGAACCCAAAATCTCAAGATCGACTTACTCTTCAATCGTCGTTCATATGTGCATTGCGAAAGTATATCAACTTTAGAATATGAAATCATGGTCGATGGAATGTGTTGTAATCCATTGAATCTGTTTTTAAGTTTGGATGTTCCTATCCTTATGTCTGTGTGCATGCAAAGGATTATGTCTGCATGTGCTAAAGAACATGAACACTTGGAATTAGCCACTGATATATTAAACCCACTTGGAATTTCATAAGCTAAATCCTAATTACGAGTTTGCTTGTGCTGGTTGAGAGTCTTGAGATCGTGTTTTGTTCTACACAAGCATTATGATCAAATGATTGGGCCCACCATAATTTGCATTTGTAGTACGTCTCCTTTGCAATTTTGGAATGATGATGGTTTGAACTTTGAAGCCTCTAGACTATGTTTTTGGTTATGATTTTCTCACGTGACAAATGAGTGATTTTTTTTTTTGAAAAGGCAAAATGTGTATATTAATTGAAGTACTTAGGCACCGTAACCCGTATACAATATAATTACAATATAATCACAGAACCATAAAGTAGAAAAAACAAGATGGTGTTATCACACCAGTTCGATATACTTTACAGGCTCTATACACCAATCCAAAAAAGAGACTAAATTTCCTTTTGTTTTTGTATTAAACAACCTCCAAGAGCATTGTTTGATCCTTTCCAAAATGAATACCATATCCACCTTCAAATCACCAAAAATAACTCCACTTCTCAGTTTCCAAATGGACCAAACCACTACATTCCAAAACATCATCCAGTGTTTGATGATAGCCTTTCTTGGTGCAGCTTCTCCATACATTACAAAAAAGGGAACCACATGCAAGTTAAGGGACACACTTGCTCCCAGCCAATTGAATATCAACGACCAAAGAAGAGACGAAAAGGAACAATTTACAAAAAGATGTTCTACTGTTTCCTCATGAGAATTGCATAAAACACATTTCAAATCACTATTTGGGTCTAAAACCTCCTTTGCAGCAGATTTACCCTTGTTGGGAGTCTTTCTAATAATAATTGCCAACAAAAAACTAAAACCTTGAGTAGAGCTGAGCTCTCCCAAAGGAAATTAAATCCCTTAGTCCTAGGATCCAAGAAGTGCAGCGTCTGGAATTGATCTTTCAACCAAGAAATCATATGTTGTCTTGACAATATATTTTCTTGAAGAATGCAAGGTCCACAACCAGCAATCATTCCTCTGATGCAAAGTAACTGCAGCACATAACTTCTTGAACTCCCTGAGCATATTTTCCTCCCAAACAAAGAAGTCCCTTCTCCACTTGAAGTCCCACACCCAAAGGTCATCCATCCAGAAGCCAAAGTAGGCCACCGGGCTTTGTTGAAGAGAGGAAATTGTGTAAAGACGTGGGAAGGTGACTTTTAATGATTCCATTCCCAACCAAGTATGATGCAAAAACTGTAGATTCATTACCTAACCTTTTCCTTATGCCATCTACCACCCAGTCACCAACCCCTTCCACAAAGACCTATTTTACATAAGTCCTTCCACCAAACCGAACCTCTATTGAAACTACCCCACTCTCCCAAATTAAGGTTGATACCCACCTCCTCCCCATACTTAGCTTTTAGAACTAACACCCATAAAGCCCCATCTTCCACCAAAAGCCTCCACCTCCATTTTCCTAAAAGGCTCAAATTGAAAAGGGCAATATCTTTCACACCCAGACCCCCCTTCTTTTTTAGGCTTACACACTTCCGACCACTTCAACCATGCTATTTTTTCCCACCATGACCCCTCCTCTCCCCCCAAAGGAACTTCCTCTACAAGCTAACAATAGATTTCCTAATACCACTTGGCATTTTCAGAAAAGAAAGGTAATAGATAGAAATGCTATTGAGGATAGAGTTTAGAAGCACCACCCTACCCCCCCAAAGATAAATAGCCATTCTTCCAAGAACCTAACCTCTTTTCTAGAGCTTCTACTAGGGGCTGCCAAGTTGATGCTCTCCTAGGATTTGCGCCCACCGGCAACCCAAGATACTTGAAAGAAATCTTACCGACCTTACAATTGAGGAAATCAGCTCCAGAGTTCAAGAAGGAAGCCAAAACATTAATTCCCAGCAATCTACTCTTGAAGAAGTTGACCATCAGACCCGAGACTAACTCAAAGCTCCTCAGTATTGTCATCATTGCCCAAAGGTTGTCGTGAGTTGCTTCACCAATCAACAATGTGTCATCTGCATACTGTAAATGAGAAATAACCACTTCCGAGTTCCCCACCTTATATCCTTTGAATCTTCCTAGTGACACTGCTTTCGATACAAGCCCTCCCAATCCTTCTGCCACTATGAGGAACATAAATGGGGCTAACGGATCCCCTTGCTTTAGACCTCTCTGTATAGATACCTCCTCAGTTGGGCTTCCATTCACCAAAATTGATAGTTGCCTACATAGACACAAGCCCGAATCCATCGAGTCCATCTTTCTGAGAATCCAAACCTTCGAAGCATATGTACCAAGAAACTCCAACTTACTGAGTCGAAGGCTTTCTCAAAGTCCACCTTAAAAACCGCACACTCCTTCCCCCTTTTCTTAGCTTCATCTAGCACCTCGTTCATTACCACAACCCCATCTACAACATGTCAATTTTTTAGAAAAGTCGATTGGTTACCACAGATTATTGAATCCATCACCTTTCCTAATCTAGATGCTAGAACCTTTGCTAAGATCTTGTACAACCAACCTAGTAAAGAAATCGGCCTAAAATCTCCAACTACCTGAGGAATTTGAATCTTGGGCACAAGAGCCAAAAAATAGGAGGACATAACTTTCGGAATACAGGAATTGTCATGGAACTCCTTAAACATATGCAACACATCATTTTTAATTAGATTCCAACTTGATTTGACAAACACAAAGTTGAAACCATCCGGCCTCAGGCTTTTGTTCCCATCACAGCTTCTCACTGACTCTTCTATTTCTTCCAAACTAAAAGGAGCTATTAAGACTTCATTTTGATGACTACACATTTGGTTGAAAAGCAATCCATCCAGATTCGGTCTCCCATTTTCCTTTTCCTCAAATTGTTTGGAAAAAAATTCCACCACCTCTCTTTTGATCCCTACTACATCCTTGATCCAGCCACAATTACCCTACAGTGTTGTAATCTGATTAAGTGCTCTTCTTGATTTTATACAAGCATGATAAAATTTGGAGTTTGCATCGCCCTCTCTAATCCATTTTACTCTTGCTCGCTGGTGATCTAAACTTTGTTTGTTCTTCATCAAAACCCATAGGTCTTCTATCAACTTCTTCCTAGCACCCACTTGTTGCTCTAGGGTGTATTTGCTTAGACAAAATAACATGCACTTTGCTTTAATTTTGTTTAAGCATAGGAAATGTTTGACCACTGAAAACAACTTCAATTTTCGATTCAATCTTCTCTCAGGTGTGCTATGCTCTGATTCTGCATGCATCCCAGTCGTATGCATGTTTCGAACATTTATCATGTTTTTCTGACATGCTCTACTTGGCTATGCTTAAGAATCCATTTCATATATTATTCTCCTTTTCCGGGTTGGCTATTGTATTTGTATACGTAGGGTTGGTTACTTATGTGTCGTGTAGTGTAGTAGGATGAGTAGTTGAAGGCTATACTGTACATGCACCTTCATCACTTTTATCTGGTAATTGAATTCTTAGCTCTTATCCGAGGATTGAAGGTTTTCCCATATTAGCTTGTTATTTTTGTTCCTGTTTCATTCACCATTATACCAGACTTTTATAATTATCCTTCTTTTCTTTCTGATGGCTTATATGTACAGAAAACGGTATGGTAATGCTTTCTGTTATCATGTGGTTGGAGATCACCTGTCCCAAAATTGTGTCTCATTCTCCGTCTCATCCATTTAGATTTTGCCATGTCATTTAAAAATGATATATTTATAATAAAGAGTTAAATATGGTTTTAGTCCCTCAAATTTGGGTGAGGTTCGGTTTTAGTCATTCATTTGGAAAACATAATTTTTAGTCCCCCAATTCCTAAAACGTACGTTTGGGGACCAAAACGTATGTTTGAGGATCAAAACTGACACCTTTTAGAAATTGGGGAACTAAAAAAGTACATTTTCCTAACGGGGGACTAAAACCGAACATTACTCATATTTGGGATTAAAAACATGTTTAACCCTATAATAATTTAATAAATAATATAATAATTTTACAAGTGACGCAATCTAAGTGGGTGAGACAGAGAATGAAATACCATTTTGGGACAGATGATCTTCATCCCTACCATACTAGGGTTTGCATCATCAGTTGTTGATTTAAGGATCACGTTAATAACATCACCTAGATGTAAACTTGGCAGCCCTGATACATTAATAAAAAACAGATTGCTGCATACTTATCATGACACATATTTTCTTGGAAGGCTATTTAATTCCAAGGCCCATGAGCATTAGGGGTTCTAATATCTCTTGAGAATTTTACATTTTCAACAATTTTAATTATAGAGACAGAGACTAATGGTTTACAATACCTTCAGTTTTCATTTAGTTCTACTCATCTTTCCTTCCATTTTGTTATGGCATAAAAATATAGGGTCAAATTACCAAATAAACCCTATGATAAGCCGAGTAGATTGAGGCCGGACCGAGACATCTTAGGCTTGCATCCGGATAGACCTCCTCGCTCACCGAGGAGCCATCCACATGGCACTTTGACCGAAAGGGTCAAGGCCAACTAATAGGAGGGAGTCGAGCTGACCATATTTAGGTCGGAAGGCCGAGGTGAGATAATAAGCGGGAAAGTGATGAGAATTAATGACTAAATTGTCATAATCAAGGGATCAGATTTGGACAAAGGCTTCCCAGGAGGCGCCCCCACTCCCGATATTCCCTATTTTTTAGCAAATATGACAACCATAACAAGTGTTGGAGGCAATCCAGTAAAAATGATATTAGCCTAAATGGGACGAGACATTCTCTCCCCAAGGGTTATTGACCTTAATTACCCCATTAATAAACAAGGCCTATATAAAGAGGGATCCTTCCTAGAAGAAAGGGGACAATAGTCATATACTCAAACACTCACTCAAATTGGGTGAATCCCTAATCAGAACTATGTTTAGCCTTGATTCCCATACGGGATAAGTAGGAGCATAATGACCAATTCTGTCAAGCTATATCCGGAAATATTCCTCAACCGAGGTTCTCAGTAAAATGATCTCGGGAGTGAGGTTTTTGTGACGGAACATTCGGCGCCCACCGTGGGGCCGCGGTAAAACTCTTCCCCGACCACACATATCACCTACCACCGAATTACTAACTCCCCAAGTCGTTTTTCTTTGGGTGAACCACCATAATTACCGACGTTACAACTTGCTTGAAGGGGAGAATGGGATTTGTTTTACACACCCAGGAAAGTTACTAGGTTTTTGGTATTTCTTATCCTCTCCTTATTAAAATATAACTATTATTGTTTAATGAGCTTGAAATACAGTGTGACTCATTGCACATACTCATCATTGAAAGTCTATGTGCTGAAACTAATGTTCTTTTAAGGTAATGAAAAATTGTTTCCTTTGAAAAAGGGATCTACTAAAATATTGGGCCAACTTTATCAGTGTCCATTTTATTCTTAAGTATACAAGTTCTCGACTAAGAAAAGTCCCAGGCTTACCACTCTGGTGGAGAAACCTTTACAATGTTATACGCGGGATCGGTGGATTATGGATTCTGGAGTCGCCTTCGCTATACAGGTTTTTATTGTCTTGTTTTTTGGTAACTATTAACGTGCTATTTTTATTAAAAGCACACTTAAACACAATTACTCTTGGTTGCACCGTTTCTCTTGATTCGAAAAGGTCTAAATTAAATGATTTTGGTCTTAGAGAAATATTAAAGAGGATCATTGATTCAAAAAGGTACAAAACGGTTTTCAAAAGTAAAAAATAAAAGATATAGTGATCATGAAATTTCATAATATTTGATAAATATTATGATTGTCGCTCACCTGAATTGGCACAAATGGGTGATAAATATTTGAATTACTGCTAGCATAAATTACCATAAATAGGTAATTGCCACGCACATAAATTATCATAAATATTTTTGTCATATTTAATGAATATTGTGATTGTTGCTAGCATGAATTACCATAAATAGGTGATAAATATTGCAATTACTACTCATGAATTTTCATAAATATCTTTATTCAAATATTGAAATGCCAACTTTTGATTTTACTCTTCAATAGTTATTACTTCAGTTGATTGTCTTTGGTTTGGAAAAAAACCATTCATTCACCTTTTATGTGCTCTAATGAGAGCTAAATTCTCATGTGCCGTGATGTGGTAATGACTTTGCCATTTAAAGCTTCAATCCTATACGAAAAAGCTGAAACTCTTGTGAATGATATTTAATTCATAGCAGGAAAGCAATAGCTGATGTCTAATTCTTGGTTTCAATATTACCATTGATCAACATGCGATGTTGCTTATTATAACATCTTAGTCCTCATACTAATTTTCTATGCGTAAACTATTAAGAAAGTCAATTATTATTATATCTTAGAAAGATGTCAAGTCAAAAATGAGTTGTAAAATTTGACTAATGATGACACCATCTTTACAACTAATAGCCACCCAAAGCTTACTTAGTTGATAAGTCTCTTAATATCTTAATTACTAAGTTTACTTAGTTCCTAAGTTTCTTCTTATTTTATTATATTTGTAAGCCTATATAAGGCATACATGATGTATGTTTGTTGTGTGTTTTAATGAATTGAATCCAATTCAAATTCTCCCTTCCCTTCCCTGGTGCGTGTGTGTGTGATAGAAAGTTAGCTCCTTGTTGCCTTTTTTCTCTCAACATTTGGTATCAAGAGCCATACGGTCTAGGACCAGGTGAGGTGCTGGAGAGTTGAGGTGCTGCCCAAGAAAGTCTAATAGTCAGGGACTATTAATGGAGGTACCAAATCGGAGGTTCCATTAGTGGAGACTCTGCTCGTGCACGGTCAGGGACTGTAAAGCTTGTTGGTCCGGGACCAAACTTTCCTATTACTAAGGAAGTTATAACAAGTTATCACGATGGCAGATTTTATCTCTGTTGGCTGCATCAAGAAACTCAACAATCAAAACTATAACACATGAAAGACTTGCATAGAATCATATTTGCAAGGTCAAGATTTATGGGAAGTTGTCAACGGAAGTGAGACCACACCAACAACAGATGCAGAATCTTTGAGAAAGTGGCGCATCAAAACTAGAAAAGCAACGTTCGTGATAAAGACGACCATTGAGGAGGAGATGGTGGAACACATTCGGCATACAACAACTCCAAAGGAGGCTTGGAATGTTTTTGTCTCACGATCTTCTAAGAAGAATGACTTGAGACTACAACTTTTGGAAAATGAACTGATGTCTCTCACAACGTGATTTGACGATAAATCAGTATTTTACAAAAG
Source organism: Sophora flavescens (assembly GCA_030762895.1). NCBI lineage: Eukaryota > Viridiplantae > Streptophyta > Magnoliopsida > Fabales > Fabaceae > Sophora > Sophora flavescens. The sequence goes on along the minus strand of CM061069.1, from coordinate 103,247,291 downwards.
TAAAGTCTTTATGTCGGGAGATCTATGAATTAGATGCTGCTTCAAATATCAATGATGATCGGAAAAGAAGAATTATTATTCATGGCTTAAAGCATGAATATAGAAGTTTCATCACAGCAATCCAAGGATGGCTAGTTCAACCATCACTAGAAGAGTTAGAAAATCTTCTAGCTAACCAGGAGACTCTTGTAAAGCAAGTAGCTGGTGTTTCTTTGAAGAATGAAGAAGAAGCACTTTTCAGCAACAAAAGGCAAAACATATCGAGAAATCAACATGCAGATAAGTATGACAACTCAAAGAAAGGCCAAAACAGAAGCAACCAAGTAGGGGGAGCAGACAAGAATCAAAGCTTCAATGAGCAAATCCCATAATTTCGAATGTTATAATTGTGGAAAGAAGGGTCATTTTACTCGTGATCATGTCGATTTAAAAGGCGGACAGCTGAAGGCAACACATCTACATCAAGCAATGAAAAGAATAGTGAATATGAATGGTGTGACACCCTGCTACCCCGCATGTTATAAAGCAATTTAAAGATAAGGATATAAAAGAAAACATGCATTTACTGGATTAAATAAAACATTTGTCCATGGGTAGAAAGGTCCCACATGAACGAGTTCTCAAAACGCGGAAAATAAAACAAGTTTAAAACAAATAAACCAGAAGATATACAACGTATAGCATAAACATAACCCAACCCCGATATCACAACAGAGCTGGTATAACCGTTCCGGAAAATATCCTCAGATACAACTGAACAACTAACTAACAAGAAAGGCCCTAACTATGAGTGGTGGCTCCTCAGAGTCACTCCTCTCCTGACTGCTCGCCATTCTCTGCAAGGTGCCAATGAGGCTAAACAAATAAACAAAGAACGGGGAGTAAGAATCATGTAAACATATACAACATGGAGATAGGAAGCAAGGTAAAACATACAGCATAGCATCATCATAACATACATCAACATAGTTATATATATATATATATATATATATATATATATATATATATATATATATCAACATCCAATCAACATCATATTAACCAAGTATGCTATGTAGTGAAATGCAACACTACTCCACTACTCCAACATGCATGTGGATCCACACTAACTCAGGATGAACGACTTAGAAGTTAAATATCCACATTGAGAATCTACTCAACGCCGGAGAATCTACTCCTTAGATAGCAAACACATCAAACCAATGAATGCCTCTTCACGGGGGCGCATGGTTACCAAAGCTTGGGTAACCTACCGTGGATGGCCAGATCGCCGTACTCAAGGAAGACCTCCCCTATGTCGAATATCCACCAACAACAACATCTCCAATGATGCATGCAGCATACAACAAACAACGGACGACCGCCACCTCCTTTGCTTCGACGGAATCAACCGAAGACCGCAACGGAATCGACCGCAGCGGAATCTACCGCAACACTCAAACCTTTAGCGGAATCAACCGCAACACCTTAAACCCAACCGGGTCAAGGTCCCTTTGGAGCAAACTCTCGGTCACCAAGGTACAACATCAACAGCACCTTAGACCCAAACTGCGGGGTCAAGGTTCCCTTGGCCAAAAGCACCTAGGTACAACTCATCAACGTGCGGTAACCCAACGTTACCGACTTAACCATCTTAATTAGTCCTTAATTAAGTGATCTAACCTTCATCATTGATTAACTATGTCATCATCATCGTTGGGGAGATTGGGGTTAAAAACCCCTGTTTAAGTCCTTAATTTCAAATTATGTCCAGAGGGGTGAGCACGGTCGTGCTTAACCCCAGCACGGGCGTGCTGCCACTTAAGTGGAGCACGATCGTGCTTCCTTTTGAGCAGCACGGTCGTGCTCAGCTACACGGCGTGCGTGCTCTCTACTCGCACGACCGTGCTGAATGAGAGCGGCCATTTTCCCGAATTCAAACTGGGAGCACGGGCGTGCTCCCTGTCCACAACGGTCGTGCTCAACACAAGACAATACTGTTCTGGGCAGAGTTCAACATCAATTTTAGCCGATTAAATTCAGGGATTAATTCTATTAATACTAAGCTAGTTAACAACATATTCAAAGACTAAATGTTATTATCAACATAGTAACAACACTATCATCACAATCATGGTATCAACCATTCAACCAACAACATTATGCCAATAGCAACCATCAACATATCATCATGTTCATATAACCAACATAAACATCAAGAACGTAGTATGAACATAGGCATATAAACAACATATTAACAACCAAGATCATGTTATCATAATCAAACAAACCATCATAATAATCATATACACATACACAATAAGCCGGAGTCATGGGAACCCCTTTACCTTACACTACCCCCAATGCCTATGATATACACTACCTTCTCCCCATAACTGGATTGAAGTTTGCTCCAACTTAAGCTCCTAACAGCAAATTGCCCTCAGTTCCCAGAGCGGCTCAACACAAACTCAACCTTAGCCAAACCAAACACAAACCCATTAGTTTCCTATTCAAAAATTATGAAAGGAAACCACAAGGGAAGGGAACCTTACCTCTAAACTGAAACATATCAAACAAGCTTCCCAACCGGCTTCCAAAACTCCACTATAGCATTGGATGAAGAGGAAATAGGGAAGGAGGCACACTAGGTCGCAACAGTGGCTGCTGTAACCAAAAAAATAGGGTTTCACGTTAACCCTCAGTTTTTATGCCAAACTTATATAGGCTGGACCTTAGCACGGTCGTTCTCCCCGTTGAGCACGGTCGTGCTGGACTTAGCGTTAGCGAAACGCGGTCCACATATTGAGCACGTGCGTGCTCAACTTAAAAACTGAAACACGCTTCAGCCTTCTAAGCACGGGCGTGCTGGCTAATGAGCACGGACGTGCTCATGCACCAGAAATGGACTTTTAAGCCAAAAATCTCACTAAGCCCTTAGCCAACTATTTTAACTTAAAAAAATTATCTTAAAGAACCAAACAAGTTTATAAAAGTACTTAACGAAAAAGCAGGGTGTTAGAATTCCACCCCGCTTATAAACATTTCGTCCTCGAAATTTCTACGTATCTCAAACGAAAAGGCGCGGGTACGCTTCCATCATCTTGTTTTCCAGCTCCCAGGTAACGCTTTCCTCAGTTGCCCTACTCCAAACCACTTTGACCAAAGGAATCTCCTTGCCTCTTAGCTGCTTCACCCTCCTATCCTCAACTCGAAGGGGTAACACCTCAAACGTCAAGTTCTCTTTCAACTGTATGGCGTCGGGTACTATCACGTGACTAGGGTCATGTGTTGGGAATTTGCGTATAAAACAAAATAAAACGCAGCGGAAAAATTCCCATCGAAGGATCCTTGCGAATGGTCATGATTCATGATTAGAAGGTTTACCTTTTGATGCGATGGCTGTTGGTTGAAATTCGTCTATCACGAACACCGCACGAATGGTGTCTCTAGAGGTATCCACACGAGCGGATTCCGTGAGCGTCCAACGTCACGAACCGAAGCGTCTCTGTCTCACAGTGCTAGCTACAAAACCGAGACTTTGCTGTTCACACTTACTCTCTTTTGTGCGGCTAGGTTATCAACCGTGTTTGCACAACAACTTAAGTGTTCTACTTATAATAGCACCTCCTTAAGTTAGTTAGTGAGCAACACTTGACCTAAGCCCATGTACTATGCGCTAGGCCCAATAGGAAAGTCCAACTCTCCTTTTAATGCTTCATTTAATCCGCTCTTATGTGTGTGACCCTATAGGTTCCCAAAACGTTAGTAGTAACATTAAATCCCATTTAATATTACAAACAGTGAGCGGTATCTAGCAATACATCACTGCTACCTAAGTAGTGAGAAAGTCAGTGATTTGACGAAACCTTTCTGTGACAAATATTCATGTGCATTATTATCCCTTTGTCCATATATCTATATTGAACACAAGTCATAGAATGTGTCACCCTTGTATAGTTCAATATCATGTTCCCTGATACCCGAGTAGACTTAACAACAAATGAGGTCAATATCTCATATTGACTCATTTCAGCATGGCCATGCATTTTACAGTCTCACTCTATCAGGGGGCCCACAGATATTACTCCTGTCATGTAGGAGGGACAAATCCCATCTAGGTCACTCACATCCCTCTGCATGGCTCGTGGTATGCCCAATGAACATCTTTATAATCATCCTATTACAGATGACGTTTGACGATATTAAAGCACACGACTCCTCATGTAGGGATCGTAGTGATTTCAGGTCGAAGGATTGTATGCACCATTGTCACTATGAGAACTACTTATGACACTCACATAACGCTCCATGTAGTGTTCTCATGGTGGGTCAATCCAGTACATCATTACCTTAATGTGTACCTATGTGGCAACTCGATATCTCATATCCATGACCCGTGAGATGTGGTCATCAGTATGCACACATAATAGTCTCAATTGTATTATTATTGTCCTTATTAATAAAATAATTGACTACGGATATTTAAGAATAGGATTTCATTGTTCAATAGTGTCTCACGATCAAGTCATATACTTGATATTCTATTGAACTGAAATTTCTATTCTAAGGACTTTATTATGTTTAAACAAGTAACACAATAAACTGAAATGCCTCATATCATATATATATATATAAAATAGCAAGATACAAATGTAAGTCTAAAGAAATACATTGGCCTCTAGGGCTTACACCAACAATCTCCCACTAGCACTAGAGCCAATCAGGCATCAATCTAATGCCCATCGATCTAGTGTGACCTTCATGCTTCTGTTGAGCAAGAGGTTTCGTAAGTGGGTCAGCAACGTTATCAAGTGTTGGTACTCTACATACCTTCACATCTCCTCTATCGATGATCTCTCGAATGAGATGGAAGCGCCTAAGTATATGCTTGGATCGCTGATGAGATCTAGGTTCCTTAGCTTGTGCAATGGCCCCATTGTTATCACAATAGAGATCAATGGGGTCCACAATACTAGGAACCTACCAAGCTCAGTAATGAACTTCCTGATCCAAACAACCTCCTTTGATGCATTGGAGGCGGCAATATACTCAGCCTCTGTAGTAGAATCGGCAACTGTCTCCTGCTTTGAACTCTTCCAGCTCATAACCCCGCCATTCAGGCAGAACACATAACCAGATTGCGACCTGGAATCATCCTTATCGTTATGGAAGCTAGCATCGGTGTAACCTATTACAGCAAGCTCTTCCTTGCCTCCATATACCAAGAACGAATCCTTAGTTCTTCTCAAGTACTTAAGGATGTTCTTGACAGCAGACCAGTGACTTTCACCGGGATCAGACTGGTACCTGCTCGTTATGCTTAAAGCATACGATACATCTGGTCGAGTACATAACATGGCATATGACCGCGCTGTCGCCACGCACCAAAAAGAACGAGCGTTTACAAAATAATGTAGTATAGAGCGACAACTCGGATCGTCTCTCAAGGACTCTTTAGTTGTTGTTATTATTAACAGAAAAAGTTAGAAAAAGTTAGAATTGGGGGTTTTGAGATTGGAACTAAATTAAAGAAGCAAAACAGAAAACAAAGCAAGAAAATAGAGCAGTTACCAAATAAGCTAAAGCGATTAACCTACTGTTCTCGGTTTCCCAACTATCATTGGTTCATGCAAATCCTAAATAGATACTAATCCCCTCCCGGTTGTAGCAACAATTCACAAGCGGAACCACTACTACGGATATATATCCCTATTCCCGAATTAAGCAAACGGGGTTAAGCCCTTCGTGAACTAAGCGAACACGAAACGAACACACGCGAATTAAGCAAACGCGATTATATATAGGAACATGATATCACCGAGATAAACCAACACAACACAATATACTCCTGAATTAAGCAACAGAAATATAAAGCATGGCATTGAAAAGAGAAAAGGAAATGAAAGAGGAATCACAGAACCTCAAGTGTTAACAAAACCAATTACAGTAGATTAATCTAGGAGACTAGTTCTCCATTACAAAAGAAACATAAAAGAAGAGAAAATAAAACTAAGACTAACAAGCTCAGAAACTAGCCAAAACTGGCTAATCCCTGGCTATCCTCACTACTCCCTCTCAGTTCTGCCTAAGACTGCTTATATACACGTTTCTGGAGTCAGAGTACTCGCGAGGCGAAGCACTGCTCGCGAGGCGAATTACATTAAAGGTCTGCAACTCTTGGTCTTCTCGCGAGGCGAGCACATCCTTCGCGAGGCGAACTCTTCAGCTTCCAACTGTTACGCCCGTGGCATTCAACACGCCCAAACCGTGATGGCTTCTGATCTTCCAAGACTCGCGAGGCGAAGGAATGCTTGCGAGGCGAACGCTTCAACTTCAGAATTGCCACGGCCGTGATCCTCAACACGGGCAAGCCGTGATCGTCTCTGACTTTTTCATGGTTGCAATACTCGCGGGGCGAGAGGTTATTCGCGGGGCGAGTGGCTCCAGATTTATTACTTTTTATTAACCTGAAAATAGAAAATAAAAGTAAATAATTATTCAACTCTAAAACAACTAAATTAACATAAAAACAATTTACAGACTCAAAATACTACTTAGGAACAATAAAGTCTAATTTGGGTAAAAATGGTATAAAATAAGCACAAAGCCAAGGTCTTTACTAGTTATAAAACCAGTCAAACAAAGGCTCATCAAAATACCCCAAACTTAAACTTTGCTTGTCCCCAAGCAAACTAAAACTTAAAAACTTAAAAAGACTCAAGACCTGGCAAGCTCAAAAGATTCAATCAACTTTCACACAGATTTCAAGCAATTTATCAAAACAATTTTTCCTTCAATGTTCCCCCTTTTAAACAAAGTAATCCAATCCAATCCCCACATTCATTTATTCGAAACAGTTGAGAAATTAATCATTCAGACAATCAGAAATCTAAGCAGGGGGTCTAAGTTACACACAAAAGAGAGATCACCAAAATCAAACAACTGCCTTCCTCACAAGGGAAATTTATGTTCACTCAATCGCTCAATTTGTGTCAGGCTAACATTTCACTCAGTTTCACTTTTAAGAGCACTTCCCTTGAATTTGATTTTCATCTCAAAATAGTTCCCACAGAAAATATGCAAGCAACATCAGAAGGTCTTTTATGGGTTGTAATGGGGCCTGGCTAAGGGTAGGATATACAAAGGTACTAGGCTGAGGACCCTAGGAACTAAGAGAGCATGAAATATTTTTACACTTTGAAATTCACTCAAGTTCCTTTCTTAATTTTTTTCTTTATGCTTCTGGGTGGCTACAGCCTTTTTATTTCTTTTTGGCATTTTTGCACTTTTAATTTTTTTTTTCTTTCTTTCTATTTTTCTTTTTCTTTTCTTTTCTTTTTTTTTTTTTGTTATTTTTTTTTTGTTTTTTTTTGTTTTTTTTTTTTGGATAAAATTTTTTTCTCAATCCCAATCAACATGTTGCACCGGGTAGCCACCCCAAACTTTGGTTTCTTGCACCCATTCTAAGATTACATGCTCTCCTAATCCTAAGATCGGGTTAACATGGTTTTCTAGATTTTTGGGCTTATAACATTAGGTTATCAAGAATTAACAAGCTAATAGGCTCAATGGGGCTAACTAAGGAACATGCATTAGGAATTGGTTATTTTAGGCTAAGTAGCTATTTACAAAGAAAATGCCTAAATCATTTGAAGCAAACATATAATCATGCAAACCAAAAAGAGATTCAATCAAATTCAGGAAAGTGCAATCAAAAGTGATTTTCACACAGTTTAAAACATGTTGGAGGCTCAAAAACCTCACCTGGACACATTTTTTTTTGCAAATTGTTTGATAGAGATTCTATCCCTAGTGTGTGCTTCATATCACCCCAAACTTATCATAAATCATGTCATCATAACAAAATCTCAAAGTTCAGTTTTCAATCACATGGGGATCATTTTTATTTTTTTATTTTTTTCAAAATTTTTTTTCAAAATATAGGGGGAAACAGTCAACACATAATATGCAATCCATCTATGCAAATATTAATCAAATCCAATAAACTTGCCATAACCAAGACACAAACACAACTCCTGAGCTTCTCAAATTATTCAGGAGCTTTATTCAAAACAAAACAGAATTAAAGTAAGGAAAATAAAATAAAATTAAAAAGAAGAAAGGTTAAGAAAAACTCATTCAGAGGCGGTTCCACCAGGATCCCATTGCTTATAGCATAAGTCCCACATGGTAGCCAAAGGACTGAAATTCATTCCAAGCCTCCCTAACTTGCAGCCTTTATGTGGGAGTGAGCACTTGACAATCATAGTAACCTCGCCCAGTGCGGCGGACTTTTCACTTCCTCTGGGGTCACAGATGACCTCCTTCTCAATAAAGTCTCCCCAATAGAAGTGGGGCTCAACCACTTGGACCGGCCATGGTGCAAGATCCAAGGGTGCAAAATCCATCACTGGTTCCTCAGGGGGAGGTGGTAAACAGTTAGAAACGGTTACTGGTGCTGCTTCAACTTCTGCAATGTCTTCATCCACTGCACTATCAAATTTTTCACCTGCTATACATGCAGAAATTTCAGCACACACCAAACAAAGGTTAGAGTTAGTACATATATTACAAGAAAATGAATCAGAAAAATCTACAATGTCTGGAAATTCTGCAATTAGTTCATCATCCACCCCATTACTCTCAACACGTGCATCTAAAACCAAAGAGTCTTCTTTATCCTCAAGCACGGTGGAGCAAATGTTCTCCTGATCCATATGGATGCTTTGCTTAACATACCTTTCAAAATAGCAATCTACACACAAAGCATTGCCATCACAATAACAATCATCAGGGGATTCAACACACAATTCAGTAACAGAAGTATCAGTATCAGACTCATCCTCAGAGGTATTTTCAAGAATAAATTGTGCCTCTGTAGGTTCTTCAATGGGCCGTGGAGCTAGCATTGCAGCTGAGTTGGTGGTAACTTGATCAATTAGAGCCCACAATTTCCGAGATTCAGCTTGGCTCCTCTGGTATTCAGCCTCCATCCTCTGTTGATATTCAAGATCTTGTTGTGCCATCCGTTGATTGTTCGCTTCCATTTGCTGTAGCATTGAAGCAATCTCATTCAAGGTGCTCTGTGAAGGTTCGGACGGTGCAGAGGTGGTCACATGGCTAGGATAGTATGGTGGTGGCTCACTAAAATTAGGATAATAAACATTAGGCAAATAATTTCGCATATAATTATCCATGGGGCAATATTCACAACCAGACAATGCAGACAAAACTAATTAGCAAAGATTTTTTTTTTTAAAAATATTTTCTGCTAATAACAACAAACCAGAGTCCCCGGCAACGGCGCCAATTTTTGACCGCGCTGTCGCCACGCGCCAAAAAGAACGAGCGTTTACAAAATAATGTAGTATAGAGCGACAACTCGGATCGTCTCTCAAGGACTCTTTAGTTGTTGTTATTATTAACAGAAAAAGTTAGAAAAAGTTAGAATTGGGGGTTTTGAGATTGGAACTAAATTAAAGAAGCAAAACAGAAAACAAAGCAAGAAAATAGAGCAGTTACCAAATAAGCTAAAGCGATTAACCTACTGTTCTCGGTTTCCCAACTATCATTGGTTCATGCAAATCCTAAACAGATACTAATCCCCTCCCGGTTGTAGCAACAATTCACAAGCGGAACCACTACTACGGATATATATCCCTATTCCCGAATTAAGCAAACGGGGTTAAGCCCTTCGTGAACTAAGCGAACACGAAACGAACACACGCGAATTAAGCAAACGCGATTATATATAGGAACATGATATCACCGAGATAAACCAACACAACACAATATACTCCTGAATTAAGCAAACAGAAATATAAAGCATGGCATTGAAAAGAGAAAAGGAAATGAAAGAGGAATCACAGAACCTCAAGTGTTAACAAAACCAATTACAGTAGATTAATCTAGGAGACTAGTTCTCCATTACAAAAGAAACATAAAAGAAGAGAAAATAAAACTAAGACTAACAAGCTCAGAAACTAGCCAAAACTGGCTAATCCCTGGCTATCCTCACTACTCCCTCTCAGTTCTGCCTAAGACTGCTTATATACACGTTTCTGGAGTCAGAGTACTCGCGAGGCGAAGCACTGCTCGCGAGGCGAATTACATTAAAGGTCTGCAACTCTTGGTCTTCTCGCGAGGCGAGCACATCCTTCGCGAGGCGAACTCTTCAGCTTCCAACTGTTACGCCCGTGGCATTCAACACACCCAAACCGTGATGGCTTCTGATCTTCCAAGACTCGCGAGGCGAAGGAATGCTCGCGAGGCGAACGCTTCAACTTCAGAATTGCCACAGCCGTGATCCTCAACACGGGCAAGCCGTGATCGTCTCTGACTTTTTCATGGTTGCAATACTCGCGGGGCGAGAGGTTATTCGCGGGGCGAGTGGCTCCAGATTTATTACTTTTTATTAACCTGAAAATAGAAAATAAAAGTAAATAATTATTCAACTCTAAAACAACTAAATTAACATAAAAACAATTTACAGACTCAAAATACTACTTAGGAACAATAAAGTCTAATTTGGGTAAAAATGGTATAAAATAAGCACAAAGCCAAGGTCTTTACTAGTTATAAAACCAGTCAAACAGAGGCTCATCAGCATACATGATAGATCCAATTGCGGATGCATATGGAATCTTACTCATGCGATCCCTTTCTTCTTGAGTGGAAGGGGATTGTGCCTTTGATAGGCATATACCATGTGATATAGGCAAGAGTCCTTTCTTGGACTCATGCATGTTAAAGCGTCTCAACACTTTGTCTATGTATGTTCTCTGACTTAGGCCAAGCAATTTTAGCGATCTATCCCTATAGATCCTGATACCCAATACATAGGTAGCCTCACCCAAATCTTTCATAGAGAAGCAATTCCCTAACCATGTCTTTACATTTTGTAGTGTAGGGATGTCATTTCCAATGAGTAATATGTCATCTACATATAACACCAGAAAAACAACAATGCTCCCACTAACCTTCTTGTAGACACAAGGTTCATCTTCATTTTTGATGAATCCGTACTGTCTTAGCGCATCATCAAAACGAAGGTTCCAACTTCTGGAAGCTTGCTTCAATCCATAGATTGACCGCTGCAATTTACATACCTTTCGAGCATCCTCTGAAATGTCAAAGCCTTCAGGTTGTGTCATGTACACATCCTCAAGAAGCTTTCCATTAAGGAAGGCAGTTTTGACATCCATCTGCCATATCTCATAATCATGGTATGCAGCGGTAGCAAGTAAGATCCGGACGGATTTAAGCATCGCAACAGGTGAAAAGGTCTCATCATAGTCGATACCATGAATTTGCTTGAAACCCTTAGCGACCAATTGCGCCTTAAAGGTGTGTACCTTACCATCCATGTCAGTTGTCTTTTTGAAAACCCACTTGCACCCTATGGGTTTTACCCCTTCAGGTGGCTCTACCGAGGTCCATACCTGGTTAGTGTACATGGAATCCATCTCAGATTTCATGGCCTCAAGCCACTTCTCAGATTCTGGGCCAGTAATGGCCTCCTGGTAGGTCACAGGCTCATCTTGATCCATGAGCAATACATCACCTTGTGGAGTCATGAGAAATCCATATCTCTCAGGCTGGTGACGTATCCTGTTAGACCTACGCTGGTCTTGTGCTACTGGAGCGGGTTGTTCCTCCACAGCATTCTGTGAAGGTTGCTCCTGTTCCACCATTGGTAGGTCATTACTCTGTGATTCTTGAATTTCTTCAAGTTCTATCTTCCTCCCACTGGTTCCTATGGAGATAAACTCCTTTTCTAGGAATACACCAGTCCGTGCGACAAACACTTTGCCTTCGGAAGGATTATAGAATTGGTATCCCTTGGTTTCTTTGGGATACCCCACAAAGAAGCATTTATCAGATTTGGGATCAAGCTTATTAGAAACTTGACGTTTTACATATGCTTCACAACCCCAAATCTTCATAAAAGACATCTTTGGGTCGTCTACCAGTCCATATCTCATATGGTGTCTTTTCTACCGTTTTGGATGGAACACGGTTAAGTGTAAAAGCTGCTGTTAATAGAGCATGTCCCCAGAAAGAGTTTGGAAGGTTTGCATGACTCATCATAGACCGAACCATGTCCAACAAGGTTCGATTTCTCCTCTCAGAAACACTATTCCATTGTGGTGTTCCAGGTGGAGTGAGTTGAGATAAAATCCCACACTCTTTCAGATGATCATCAAACTCTAGGCTCAAATATTCACCACCTCGATCTGATCGAAGAGCTTTAATATTTTTACCAAGTTGGTTTTGTACCTCATTTTTGAATTCCTTGAACTTTTCAAAGGATTCCGATTTATGTTTCATAAGATACACAAAGCCATATCTACTGAAATCATCAGTAAATGTGATGAAGTACTGAAAACCACCTCTAGCTGATGTGTTTAGGGGTCCGCATACATCTCTATGTATAAGACCCAAAAGATCGTTGGCTCTTTCACCTTTGCCGGTGAATGGAGCTTTAGTCATCTTTCCCAATAAACAAGACTCGCATATCTTATATGATTCATAATCAAATGAGTCCTAGAGTCCATCTTTATGGAGCTTCGAAATGCACTTCTCATTTATATGGCCTAAACGACAATGCCAAAGATAAGACGGGTTCAATTCATTTGGTTTGAACCTCTTAGTATTTATGTTATAGATGGGCATTTCAAGATCAAGGACATAAAGTCCATTACTCATGTGTGCACTAGCATAGAAAATATCATCCAAATAAATAGAACAACTTTTGTTCTTTATTATAAAGGAAAAACCAATCTTGTCCAAACAAGAAACGGAAATGATATTCCTGCTAATTGCAGGCACAAAATAACAGTTCTCTAACTGAATAGTAAGCCCGAGTGGGAAAAGTCAATACATAAGTCCCTACAGCTAAAGCAAGCAACCTTTGCTCCATTTTCGGACTCGTAGATCGACTTCGCCCTTTGTCAATGGTCTACTCCTGTCTAGGTCCTGCACATTTGTACAAATGTGAGAACCACATCCAGTATCTAATACCCATGATGCGAAGTAGATAAATTGACTTCTATAACAAACATACCTGGCGGAAGTCTCACTTCCCTTCTTCTTCTTGATCTCTTCCAGGTATTTTGGGCAGTTCCTCTTCCAATGTCCGGTCCGACCACAGTGGAAGCAATTGCCTTCCTTAGCCACACCACCCACAGGCTTCAAGCCAGAAGTACTGGGCTTGATCTTGTTGATGACCTTGCCCTTGCCCTTGCCCTTTTGTTTGTTCTTGGGCTTCTTGGGCTGCTTCTTGCTATTTCCAGCTTGGACCATCAAAATGGCCTTCCCCTTTCCTTTGTTAATATTTTGTTCAGCAGTTCTTAACATGCTCAACAATTCTGGCAAAGGTTTGTCAAGATCATTCATATTGAAGTTCATGACAAACTGACTATAGCTCTCAGGCAACGATTGCAGAACCAAGTCGGTGGCCAACTCTTGGCCTAAAGGAAATCCCAGTCTCTCGAGATTCTCAATGTACCCGATCATCTGGAGTACACGAGGACTCACAGGGCTCCCTTCTGCCAATTTACACTGGAAAAGGGCTCTGGAAACTTCGAACCGCTCATGCCTTGCTTGCTCTTGGTAGAGCAGCTTGAGGTGCACGATCATATCGTACGCCTCCATGGTCTCATGTTGCTTTTGCAGCTTAGAGGTCATGGTAGCAAGCATAAGACAGCCGACGTCTAAGGCGTTATCCTGATGCTTCTTATAAGCATCTCTGTCAGCCCTAGGAGCAGTTGAAGCCGGTGGCTCCTCAGGAATAGGCTCCTCAAGAACATACAGCTTTTTCTCATGTTTGAGGACAATCCTCAAGTTTCTGTACCAGTTCAGAAAATTCGTTCCGGATAGTTTGTCCTTCTCAAGGACGGATCGCAATGACAGGTTACTTGATGTGTTTGATGCCATGGTAATCTACAGAGATAAATATGCAAAGTATAAGTATCATGCCATGAAGTTTTTTAATAAGGTCTTTAATTAAATACGCCTCCCACTATTTTACTCAAAACAATGACCCTCATCATTGATTCGGAAAATCCCGTTGGAAGATTTTCTAGTGGGCCAAGATCCATATTTCACCTAGCTTTAAGTCAGCTTTGGCTGATCACCCAAAATTCGGTTATTTAGGTAGGAAACACTTTCCGATTGCATCTCATTCAACTCTTGGATAGTTGGGTGAATAACTCTTATTCAAATCCATCACATGGACTAAAGCCCAACTTATAAGCCTCTAAGCCTTTCAATCCTATTGAAGTTGGCTTAGTTAAGTCAGACCCAATGGATAGCAGTTGAACATTACATTTGTCCCATCGCGCCTTACTATTATAGATAAAGGTACCCCGCTTTGGCGGACCCACACTTAATCGATAGTAGTCTTGACGAGTGTCATGCATCGGAAGGCCTTTAAATGTGACTTAATATTTCCTTTTGAGGGATTTGATTAAAATTTGATCTCATCATTTGTTAAACTCTTTAACTTACTATTTTCATACATGCATCTCATACATATATTAGTTAAACATCTTTTAACATACTATATACATACATGCATCTCATACATATATAAGGTAAATAAATGTGATATGGTTATGGCCCCTAACGCATTGATTCTCCCAAGCCAATGAGAGAATCTAAACTAAAACCTAGGAGCGTCCAAGCTTCTCCAAGCAAGATCTCCCACGTGATAGCGTCTTCTTGTCTCCATCATTACATTACATAAACAGAAACCTCATTTTACATATGAGGGGAGTGAGATGAGAAAAGAAGATACATATGGAATATAAGAGAAAGGCACTGCACGCAGGCCGTATTTCAAAATATAAACCAAAAGGTAAAAGGACTAAGGCCATAATCATTCACCATACATCACCAAATAAATAGTAACAACCAATAATAACACATAATCATTATTATTATTAATTTCATAAATTAGAGATTTCAAAATCTGAATTTTGAAAACATAACATATATATAATAAATCACATTTATTATAATAGATGTTACTATAAATCATATTTATTGTAATTGACATAAATCACATTTATTCAATTAACATAAATCACATTTATTGCAATTGTTGTTACCACAAATCACATTTATTATAAATCATATTTATTGTAAATGACATAAATCACATTTATTGCAATTGTTGTTACCACAAATCACATTTATTATAATTGACATAAATCACATTTATTCAATTAACATAAATCACATTTATTGTAACAAATCACATTTATTATAATTGATATAATTATTAAATGGTGACATAAAATTTTCAAAATTTGAATTTCGAAATAACACACTACGCAGAGGTAGCACGGGGTTCCCGTTGCCCGGTCAGCGGGCGGGGGTCAAGGGGAGGCCGCCCCTTGCGGGGTGCGGGGCAGCGCCCTGAAGAAAAATTTTCTCTCCGAAGTGTGCCTCGCTTCCTTGGTGGCTAGGTGTAACAGCCCGTTTTTAGTTATGCTATTTAACCGGTTAAAATATAATTACACATACGATTAATTATTTTATTTGGATGTTTATGTTCATTTGTGTTATGTGGTTTAGTTTGAGTAATTAAATTACTCTCTTCAAATTATTTTATTAGGTGCGTTAGCACTGACTTATTTCAGTGAATGCACGTTTAATAGACAATAATTTACGTTATTGTCACTATTATACCAGTACAGAAAAATATTTTAAATAATATGTTTAAGAGAAAAGCATTTTCATACTTTCATTCAATTTAATTTTAGAGTTGAAAATAAACTGGTTTGTCCTTAATCGGAGATTAAATTTTGGACCGAGTATTTTCTTAGTTGATCAGTCCAATTATTAATCTTTGCTCTAATTTGAATTTCGAAATCATATCTTTATCAATCTTTATTTTTAGATTCCAAAAAGTAAAAACATGTTTATTTTAGGCTTAATATTTATCACTCATTTTGTACCCACTAGTACAAAAATAAGAAAATTCTCTCTCTTCCTTTTCTTTCTCACCCGTAACTCTCTCTTTCTCTCTTTTTCTTCTTTCTTCTTTCTTTTTCTCTTCTTCCTCCTGACACTCTCTTCTTCTTCCTTCTTCATCACAACTCAGCCCTTATCTTCTTCCCTTCTCTCTACATCGTGCCGCCACCCTGCCATCATCTTCCAGCCGTGCTCCACCGCACCGTCCGGCCAACCCATCACGAAAACACGACCCAACCGCGCGCCCTCTAAACCCAATCGCGCGCCTGCTCCGGTCGTCGTCCAGCCGCGAGCGCCGCCTACACCTCGTCGCCGGTCGTCGTCCGGCTACACTGGTAGGGAGGAGCCGATTGCGTACTGAGCTCGTCCATGTGTGGTCCATTTGGCTTCCGTTTGGCTGTTGTCCTCGCCGGAGTCGCCGCCACCGTAGCCGCGCCGAGTTCCCAGCAGCCACCACTTCTCTTCCTTCTTCCTTGGGTAAGTGGTTTTTCTCACTTCCTTTGCTCAGATTCAAAACCCCCAAATTGATTTTGAAACCCTAACCCTAGGTTTTGATTTTAGTTCTCAAAATCTGAAATTAATTGGTGTTTTCTGAAATTGGGAGCATGACTAAGTGTCTCCCTAAATCAATTTTTGTCAATTTCTTGTTAAACTGAATTTTCTCAATTTTCACCTTGAGCCTAAAAACCCCAAAAATCTGTTTTTGATTTAAATCAATGAGTTTTTGAGAAATTAAATATATTATTGAATTATATTTATATTTTGATTGTTGAGAAATTAATTTAGTATTTTGTCTGGTTGTTTCAATGCTTGGATCGTCTCTCTGGGATGTTTTTCATGTTCTTGCTTGCTTTGGAGAAGTATGAATTCCCTTTTTGGGAACTCATTGGAGCTGATTGCATGACTGTGAAGTTCCAGAAAAACCTCCGAACGCATTAAAAGGTAGGGGAAAGAATCAACCTATCGTCGGAATCGATAAGTAGTAAATTATGTAGTAATTATGTAGGGCGACCTAAACCCTACTAGAAGTCGAATAATCGACAAGACCAGAATCGCTTTAAATTGCTTTTATAAAACATCCATGGTGATTCGGGGATTGTAGGTTGATCGATATCAGGTTGATGTTTATACTGTTGATGGTTGATTTGAGTTTTATTACCTTTGTTGAACTGATTTAGTGCTATGTTGATGTTTTGAAATATCTTTTATTGACTTGATGTTATGCATGATCTGTGTGGTATTTACTTTATGCTTAGTGGATTAAGCGAAGATATATATGTGGTCTAAGAGATGAGTTGTTTTGGGCGTGAGGATCATAATGATTACCAGAGGTGCCTAACCTGCATGAAATATGTTAAAGAGGTGTTGTGACATCGAGCATGTGTTTAGGTCTTGATGAGGGGTTAAGGCACTAGGTTATGACCATAGGAGTCTGCGAGGTTCATAAGTTGTGTTGTTTCTATAACCGTATGTGGGACACATACAAGACCCGAAGTCCTTGTGGGACCGTCCAAAGGGTAAACTTAACTTGTGCAGCTACGAGTGTCATTGCTTTGCATGAGCACCTCTGTGAGTGGATGAGGTGTGCACCGGGATCATCGTGCAGCTGTAGTGTCACGCTTTGCGTGAGCGTTCTTACCATGGTGAAGGTGTGCACCGGGATAATCGTGCAGCTATAGTGTCATTGCTTTGCATGAGCACCCACGATCCGGGGTGTGCACCGGGTTTATTGTGTAGCTATAGTGTCATTGCTTTGCATGAGCATTCTCACCATGACTAAGGATGTGCACCGGGAATGGGACGTGTCGCTTGGACTATTGACCGATAACCATAACTATGATGATGAAACCATAGCCATGTTTCAATATCGAGTTTTAGTTGTAGGAGTGAGGGTAGGATGAATATAAGAATTTTATGGAAGATGGAAGATTGATTGATGTTGTGTTTGTGATAATTATTGTATAGTTTACTATGACTCTTTTCCGTTTTTGATGGTAGAACTGTTTCTTATCCCCTGCATCTTTCTGCATGTTGTATTTTGTTTTATGATGAAATCGTACTAGAAGACCTGGTGGACAAACTTAATGATGAGGGATTGGACGGGATTCCCTATGAGTCGGATGCCAGAGCTCGAGTCTTGACCCATGGTGATTAGGGTCCAGGTAGTATATGGCCAGTGCGTCTTGTGAGACGTTTTAGATGTTTTCAGTTGTTTAGTATTCTTGTCTAAGTCTATGCCTGTGAGGGCTCCTACCGAGAGGATACCCTCAACAGTGTTTTGGTAATGTAATAGATAAATTTGGAGTATTTATATATTATAATCTTGCGAATATTTTATGTTATTAATGAAAACCGTTTAGGTGTATAAAAAAAAAAACCAATTTGGGATTACTGTATCTATTTATCTCCTAAGTCTTTATCACGACTGGAGTTTGTGTATTTATTCTTCCGCTCCTGGCAGTTGATGTAAGACCAGAGACCATTTATGGTTGGATTGAATTTTGAAGTTATAAAACTGTCTATCAGGTGTTTTTCCGACGTCATACAAATCTCCGATTTTAAAGGGGACATTTCGAAAATGATTTGTGAAAATCTTTAACGCTAAACGTGCGCTTAAGGAACTAATAATTGTGGTTTTTAAAGTAAATGTCACAAAGGGGCACAACGGGGTGTCTCATTTGGTATCAGAGCAGTTTGATTCTGATCGGACTGCTAAAAGTTAGGGTGTTGTTACTGGCCGTGTCTAGTTGAATCCACCTCGGATATTGACTATGCTTAGAAATTGGGTAGAAAGTTCGTAGCTTCGTCGTTTTAAGTTTCCTAAGTAGAGTAGGGAACCGAAATGATTAATATTCTTACTCATGATAAACACAATATTTTTGGGATAAGTTACTTGGGTAAGTTGTTGTATAAAAGAGAGTATTGTGGTTGATTGTGCCTTGAAAGTTAGAAAGTAAGATTTGGAATAAGTGTTAGACAATAAGTTTATTGGAAGAATTAATTCTTGTTCATAAGGTATAGTGAGCAACTAGTGGTAGAAAGAAATTGTTATTACGGGAATTTATTTTAAGTACTAGATATATTTGGATAATGTGGGTAGTTGTTGAAGATGAACTTATTTTCTAATGATGTTTTCTAATGATAATAGGTTGGTTTAAAGAAAAGGACGTTTAAGCATATGGTGTTTATAAGAGGTGTTGATTTGGGTGTGGCTTGTACATGATTAGTATTTAAGTCCTTTTGTTGAGAATAGAATTAGTTTCTAATCACTTTGATGTTATTGGAGTTTATTAAGATAAAGTGTAAACCTTAACTTATGATGAGATTTTTTTTTCTTTAAAGTGAGATTTGATTTATGAAAATAGTATTAACTCGAACTTGGTTTGAGACACAAGGTTATAAGGTAAATTTAGGGGATTTGATTAGGCTGTGATTTTGTTTAAAATTTGGATTTGGTAAGAAGTCTAAGATTCTAAGTTATTTTGAATGGACTTTAGAGCGTACTAAGATGAAATGAATGAGTTCAATTGTGTGGTATATGAGTAAGAGTTTTTTTTTGATTATTTGAGGATTATGAAAGTGTAAAAGGTCATGTTGTAAAGGTTAATATGAGTTTTAGATGTTTAGTGATGATAAAAACTAGTAGTTTGAAATATTTGTTTGTTAATATTTAATTACTAATTATTATTTTGATCGAGGAATAATAAAATATTTTATGCTCCTTATATTTGTTTTTGTTGTGGTCTATCTTTCTATCTTGATTTTAGTTTTGCACTTTGAGTGCGATGCAAAATGCATTATTCTATATCGCGTTTCAACATCAATTCTTCCTTTCTCTATATCGTTCTTGCTTCTCGTTATCACCTTTGAGGAAGCTATCGATTTACCAAGAAGTGATGGAAGTTAACTTCTCCTTCAAGTATCTTACTCTGAAAGATTGTCGAAGTTCAATTGAGTAAGGCTTTTTGCCATAAATTGATAGTGTCTCCATTATGCTAATTCATGAGTTTCCAGTTATACACTTCTTTGTTTGTGAGAAGTCGTACTCACACTTCTAAATAATCCTCGATGTATTAGACATTTGAGTGAATTGGTTTAACGGAATCCATTGGTCTGGATACTTTCACATTTTGTTGAGAGAAGTGGTTATCACTATTTCTTGAGTTATAACCCAGATAATTTCGTGATCGCAGAAGTTTCTTGGTGAAACTTAGTTTTGTCACTTCTATTTTTGGTAGAGGTGAAAGTCATCATTTTGTAAATTCTTTGTACTAAGAATAAGAATTAATCCTCTTTGGATTAGACATTATTCAACCCTTGATTCTTTGAATCCGTTGGAAGATTCTTGTGGAAGAATGAACTTTATTAGATTCATGTTTGTAAATGTGTATTGATTATGCATTTTTACACCCACGAACCTGATGGAATGATCTTTTTCCATACTGGATGTTTCGATATCCTTCAAATTAATAAAATTCTTTTCTATGCTTATGGGAAAGTGAAATCAAGAAAAATTTTCTTTTCTTGAGAAATTCTTTTATGATCACCAAGGTCTTGTCTTATTGCAGTTCGAACGTACTTTTCGTCTTTGATCATTGTAGTTCTACGTATTTTCCCAATGTTGTCGATGTGTGACCTATCTCATCCGTCGTGAGTTGGATATCTCCACATCAAGATGTACAATTGAGACCTTCCTTGTTGAGATGTTGACATTCCTTCAATCTTTGTTATAAGTTTTCTGAAGACCTGTATGAGTTTTGATTGAATTCAAGTGATCGTTGATCGACTGGTGAAGTCTAAATCTTCTTACGAGTTAAGATCCACAAGCAGAGTTAGTGAACCGAATAATGTATCAGAGGATTGTTCAGATTTCATGGAGTATCTTCAAGTGTTGTTTCAGATGAAAAACGGAAGTTTATCAACGTGTGTCGGTTGAATTTACTTTAAGTGTTGAGGACTAAGCTGAAACTAAGTCCCAATTGATCATCCTCAGTGGGATGGATAAGAGTGAGGTGACCTATCTTTAGTAGGTTAGTTGGGAGATAGTGGGGTACTTAATTTTTATCATCTCTATGGTAGGACGAACCAGAGTTGATAGGAGTTTCGTTAGTGTATAGATGTGAATGGTACTATGAGGACCCTTAAGTTCAACGTCATTGAGTGAGATGATTACGATGGATTTTATCATGATCGAGGCAGATATATCATTGAAGGAAATTAGAATAGTGATCAAATTTTATGGTTAATGTTGACTTAGTGAGTTCGAGGATTAACGGAAAAATATATGGTAGTTTTCCTTAAGCTGAACGGACGTAGTGAAGAGGAGTTCTTGAGTGAAACTAAGTTGTTAGAAAAGTTTAAGAATTATGATTTCGGATAATTCAAGTTGAAGTAATTCCTTTTGGTGGTAGTTGCATGGAGAAATGTAATCGTATTCTTTAAGATTGAAATGAATGACTATGATATAATTTGGAGTGGTGGAATATATTCAAAGAAAAACTAAGACTATAATTGTGTGCGTTGGGTGGAAAGTTGATATATGTGATTGAGTTAAGGTTGAACTTGATGTTCGTTGTGAGGATAAGGTGTTAAAGAAGTTTTGCTAGTAGACAAATTTTGAGGCAAGAAGTGATTAAGTTTTGATTGTGTCTTTCGAGTGTGATAAGCTATGGTGAAATGTTTATAATCTTTGAAGTTTTAATTTGGTAAAAATGTGGTTGATGATCCATAGTGGAAACTAGATATTTTAAATCCAAGATTGCCATTGGGGAGTGTCCACCTAGATTTCTTGGCTTTGTTTTGGTGCAACTCTTAGGGGTAATGACCTTAGAGAAACTCTGTTTTATAATCTCTTTTCTCGGCTGCAAATATATAAGGGCAGATAGGATACATGCACTTCCTTGCATAAGTGATAGAGCTATGTCTTTAAATGGAGAAATTGTTAGGAGTTGTGTATTTTCCTTGGACAATAGGGTAGATATGTACGAGAAATTTCTTAAACCAGTGATACAAACGGGGCTTGAGAGCCAAATTGAAAATGAGAGGCAAATGAAGGATATGAAATCGAAGTAGGCAAAAGATTCGAGAGGAACTAAGAAGAGAACGGACTATGTTGGATATGGTAAGATTCAATTTCAATAAGATTGAATTTCTTAGGTTCTTGGCGCGAAGTTTATCATGTGCAACTCAGGCTCAGATGTAGTTAAAGGATAAATAGAAGGGCATAAGAGTCGATATTGTTACAGAATTATAGATGAAAGGAATAAAGCGATGAGAATACAAAGTAAGATTTTAGGGTCTAGGTGTGATTACGAAATCCTGTTTAGTTTTGAGCTACGAAATTCCGAGGACGGAATTTTTTTCTAAGAGGGGTAGTAATGTAACAGCCCGTTTTTAGTTATGCTATTTAACCGGTTAAAATATAATTACACATACGATTAATTATTTTATTTGGATGTTTATGTTCATTTGTGTTATGTGGTTTAGTTTGAGTAATTAAATTACTCTCTTCAAATTATTTTATTAGGTGCGTTAGCACTGACTTATTTCAGTGAATGCACGTTTAATAGACAATAATTTACGTTATTGTCACTATTATACCAGTACAGAAAAATATTTTAAATAATATGTTTAAGAGAAAAGCATTTTCATACTTTCATTCAATTTAATTTTAGAGTTGAAAATAAACTGGTTTGTCCTTAATCAGAGATTAAATTTTGGACCGAGTATTTTCTTAGTTGATCAGTCCAATTATTAATCTTTGCTCTAATTTGAATTTCGAAATCATATCCTTATCAATCTTTATTTCTAGATTCCAAAAAGTAAAAACATGTTTATTTTAGGCTTAATATTTATCACTCATTTTGTACCCACTAGTACAAAAATAAGAAAATTCTCTCTCTTCCTTTTCTTTCTCACCCGTAACTCTCTCTTTCTCTCTTTTTCTTCTTTCTTCTTTCTTTTTCTCTTCTTCCTCCTGACACTCTCTTCTTCTTCCTTCTTCATCACAACTCAGCCCTTATCTTCTTCCCTTCTCTCTACATCGTGCCGCCACCCTGCCATCATCGTCCCAGCCGTGCTCCACCGTCGCCGTCCGGCCAACCCATCACGAAAACACGACCCAACCGCGCGCCCTCTAAACCCAATCGCGCGCCTGCTCCGGTCGTCGTCCAGCCATGGCGCCGCCTACACCTGCGTCGCCGGTCGTCGTCCGGCTACACTGGTAGGGAGGAGCCGATTGCGATCTTGAGCTCGTCCATGTGTGGTCCATTTGGCTTCCGTTTGGTTGTTGTCCTCGCCGGAGTCGCCGCCACCGTAGCCGCGCTGCGAGTTCCCAGCAGCCACCACTTCTCTTCCTTCTTCCTTGGGTAAGTGGTTTTTCTCACTTCCTTTGCTCAGATTCAAAACCCCCAAATTGATTTTGAAACCCTAACCCTAGGTTTTGATTTTAGTTCTCAAAATCTGAAATTAATTGGTGTTTTCTGAAATTGGGAGCATGACTAAGTGTCTCCCTAAATCAATTTTTGTCAATTTCTTGTTAAACTGAATTTTCTCAATTTTCACCTTGAGCCTAAAAACCCCAAAAATCTGTTTTTGATTTAAATCAATGAGTTTTTGAGAAATTAAATATATTATTGAATTATATTTATATTTTGATTGTTGAGAAATTAATTTAGTATTTTGTCTGGTTGTTTCAATGCTTGGATCGTCTCTCTGGGATGTTTTTCATGTTCTTGCTTGCTTTGGAGAAGTATGAATTCCCTTTTTGGGAACTCATTGGAGCTGATTGCATGACTGTGAAGTTCCGGGAAAAACCTCCGAACGCATTAAAAGGTAGGGGAAAGAATCAACCTATCGTCGGAATCGATAAGTAGTAAATTATGTAGTAATTATGTAGGGCGACCTAAACCCTACTAGAAGTCGAATAATCGACAAGACCAGAATCGCTTTAAATTGCTTTTATAAAACATCCATGGTGATTCGGGGATTGTAGGTTGATCGATATCAGGTTGATGTTTATACTGTTGATGGTTGATTTGAGTTTTATTACCTTTGTTGAACTGATTTAGTGCTATGTTGATGTTTTGAAATATCTTTTATTGACTTGATGTTATGCATGATCTGTGTGGTATTTACTTTATGCTTAGTGGATTAAGCGAAGATATATATGTGGTCTAAGAGATGAGTTGTTTTGGGCGTGAGGATCATAATGATTACCAGAGGTGCCTAACCTGCATGAAATATGTTAAAGAGGTGTTGTGACATCGAGCATGTGTTTAGGTCTTGATGAGGGGTTAAGGCACTAGGTTATGACCATAGGAGTCTGCGAGGTTCATAAGTTGTGTTGTTTCTATAACCGTATGTGGGACACATACAAGACCCGAAGTCCTTGTGGGACCGTCCAAAGGGTAAACTTAACTTGTGCAGCTACGAGTGTCATTGCTTTGCATGAGCACCTCTGTGAGTGGATGAGGTGTGCACCGGGATCATCGTGCAGCTGTAGTGTCACGCTTTGCGTGAGCGTTCTTACCATGGTGAAGGTGTGCACCGGGATAATCGTGCAGCTATAGTGTCATTGCTTTGCATGAGCACCCACGATCCGGGGTGTGCACCGGGTTTATTGTGCAGCTATAGTGTCATTGCTTTGCATGAGCATTCTCACCATGACTAAGGATGTGCACCGGGAATGGGACGTGTCGCTTGGACTATTGACCGATAACCATAACTATGATGATGAAACCATAGCCATGTTTCAATATCGAGTTTTAGTTGTAGGAGTGAGGGTAGGATGAATATAAGAATTTTATGGAAGATGGAAGATTGATTGATGTTGTGTCTGTGATAATTATTGTATAGTTTACTATGACTCTTTTCCGTTTTTGATGGTAGAACTGTTTCTTATCCCCTGCATCTTTCTGCATGTTGTATTTTGTTTTATGATAAAATCGTACTAGAAGACCTGGTGGACAAACTTAATGATGAGGGATTGGACGGGATTCCCTATGAGTCGGATGCCAGAGCTCGAGTCTTGACCCATGGTGATTAGGGTCCAGGTAGTATATGGCTAGTGCGTCTTGTGAGACGTTTTAGATGTTTTCAGTTGTTTAGTATTCTTGTCTAAGTCTATGCCTGTGAGGGCTCCTACCGAGAGGATACCCTCAACAGTGTTTTGGTAATGTAATAGATAAATTTGGAGTATTTATATATTATAATCTTGCGAATATTTTATGTTATTAATGAAAACTGTTTAGGTGTATAAAAAAAAAACCAATTTGGGATTACTGTATCTATTTATCTCCTAAGTCTTTATCACGACTGGAGTTTGTGTATTTATTCTTCCGCTCCTGGCAGTTGATGTAAGACCAGAGACCATTTATGGTTGGATTGAATTTTGAAGTTATAAAACTGTCTATCAGGTGTTTTTCCGACGTCATACAAATCTCCGATTTTAAAGGGGACATTTCGAAAATGATTTGTGAAAATCTTTAACGCTAAACGTGCGCTTAAGGAACTAATAATTGTGGTTTTTAAAGTAAATGTCACAAAGGGGCACAACGGGGTGTCTCACTAGGGCGTCAACCTTTCAACCCTAAAACCGCAAGGCCCGTGAACACTTCACGTTGCAAGGAACGACGGCTACGGTTTCAACACTTGGAACCTCAGCCGCAACAACATGAACTTTTCATGTCTGAAACCCCTTAACGCCGCCAACACAGAACTGAAAACGATCATGTTTAACATCAACATTTGATGCCATCGCAGAACATAATAAGGATTCAGAACCAACGTACATATCGCATACATACACAAACATGTAATAGACATATATATCATATACATACGAATATCACAGAAACAAGGTTTCACAAACCAGATGCAAACGATTTTCAAAAACAATTTTCAGAAAATGATTCACATTTTAAACATGTTATCATACATAACAGATAAACCACGTAATAGAATCATGGTTTCGCAAGCGGCTCTGATACCACTGTTGGGAATTTGCGTATAAAACAAAATAAAACGCAGCGGAAAAATTCCCATCGAAGGATCCTTGCGAATGGTCATGATTCATGATTAGAAGGTTTACCTTTTGAAGCGATGGCTGTTGGTTGAAATTCGTCTATCACGAACACCGCACGAACGGTGTCTCTAGAGGTATCCACACGAGCGGATTCCGTGAGCGTCCAACGTCACGAACCGAAGCGTCTCTGTCTCACAGTGCTAGCTACAAAACCGAGACTTTGCTGTTCACACTTACTCTCTTTTGTGCGGCTAGGTTATCAACCGTGTTTGCACAACAACTTAAGTGTTCTACTTATAGTAGCGCCTCCTTAAGTGAGTTAGTGAGCAACACTTGACCTAAGCCCATGTACTATGTGCTAGGCCCAATAGAAAAGTCCAACTCTCCTTTTAATGCTTCATTTAATCCGCTCTTATGTGTGTGACCCTATAGGTTCCCAAAACGTTAGTAGTAACATTAAATCCCATTTAATATTACAAACAGTGAGCGGTATCTAGCAATACATCACTGCTACCTAAGTAGTGAGAAAGTCAGTGATTTGACGAAACCTTTCTGTGACAAATATTCATGTGCATTATTATCCCTTTGTCCATATATCTATATTGAACACAAGTCATAGAATGTGTCACCCTTGTATAGTTCAATATCATGTTCCCTGATACCCGAGTAGACTTAACAACAAATGAGGTCAATATCTCATATTGACTCATTTCAAAGATGGCCATGCATTTCTGATCTCACTCTATCAGGGGGCCCACGGATATTACTCCTGTCATGTAGGAGGGACAAATCCCATCTAGGTCACTCACATCCCTCTGCATGGCTCGTGGTATGCCTAATGACCGTCTTTATAATCATCCTATTACAGATGACGTTTGACGATATTAAAGCACACGACTCCTCATGTAGGGATCGTAGTGATTTCAGGTCGAAGGATTGTATGCACCATTGTCACTATGAGAACTACTTATGACACTCACATAACGCTCTATGTAGTGTTCTCATGGTGGGTCAATCCAATACATCATTACCTTAATGTGTACCTATGTGGCAACTCGATATCTCATATCCATGACCCGTGAGATGTGGTCATCAGTCTGCACACATAATAGTCTCAATTGTATTATTATTGTCCTTATTAATAAAATACTTGACTACGGATATTTAAGAATATGATTTCATTGTTCAATAGTGTCTCACGATCAAGTCATATACTTGATATTCTATTGAACTGAAATTTCTATTCTAAGGACTTTATTATGTTTAAACAAGTAACACAATAAACTGAAATGCCTCATATCATATATATATATAAAATAGCAAGATACAAATGTAAGTCTAAAGAAATACATTGGCCTCTAGGGCTTACACCAACATCATGGATATACTTTTTGAGTTGAGACACATGAAAAACATTATGGAGGTTTGACAATAACGGTGGCAAGGCTTTTTGATAGGCAACTTCGCCGACTCTTTTAAGGATCTGGTAGGGACCAATGAACCTCGGAGTAAGTTTCCTCGCTTTCAGCACCCTACCAACCCCAGTCGTCCGGGTAACTCTTAAGAATACATGATCGCCTTCCTAGAATTCAAGCGCCTTCCTTCTTTTATCATGATAGCTCTTTTGCCTACTCTGTGCAACTCTCATCTTTTCCTGAACCAACCTAATCTTTTCTGCTGTTTCCTGGACTATCTCTGGCCCTAGCACCACATTGTCACTAGGTTAACTCCAACACAAAGGTGTCCTACATCTCCTCCCATACAGAGCCTCATAAGGTGCCATCCCAATGCTGGAATGGAAACTGTTGTTGTAGGTGAACTTTATCAGGGGAAAAAGCTTGTCCCAACTACCAGACTGTTCTAGCACACAAGCCCTCAACAAGTCCTCTAAGGACTGGATGGTCCTCTCAGACTGTCCATCAGTCTGTGGGTGGTAAGCTGAACTAAGCCTAAGCTTTGTCCCTAAAGCATGTTGCAAACTCTCCCAGAACCTAGAGGTAAACCTCGGGTCTCTATCTGATACTATGCTAGAGGGTACATCATGAAGCCTAACTATCTCCTTGATGTACAGCTTGGCTAACTTCTCTAAAGGATACTCCATGTTCATCGGGATGAAATGGGCAGACTTAGTCAATCTATCCACAACAACCCATATAGCCTCAAAACCAACTGGAGTCCTAGGGAGTCCAGACACAAATTCCATGGAGATATTATCCCATTTCCATTCTAGGACACTCAAAGGTTGCAACTTACCTGAAGGCTTTTGGTGTTCTATCTTGGCCTTCTGACAAACTAGGCATGCATACACAAATTAAGCCACATCCTTTTTCATCCTAGGACACCAAAACATCCTCTTAAGGTTCTGATACATCTTTGTGGCACCTGGGTGCACACTCAACCCACTCATATGCCCTTCTTCCAGGATTATCTTCCTAAGCTCAGGAACATCCGGTATACACACTCTATCCTTAAACCTCAAGATGCCATCACTTCCATCCTTAAAGCTAGAGTTTCTACTTTGAGAGAGTAACTCTCGCTGGAGCACCGTCTCTACTTTAGCTGGGTCCACTGCTATGCCACCCTTTGAGATGATATGTCCTAAGAAGCTCACTTCCTCTAACCAGAACTCACACTTCGACAACTTAGCGTACAACTACTTTTCCTTAAGGGTCTGCAAGACAACCCTCAGGTGTTCATCATGTTCCTCCTTGCTCTTGGAGTACACTAAGATGTCATTTATAAACACCACCACAAACTTATCCAAGTAAGGGTGAAAGGTCTTAGTCATGTAGTCCATTATCATCGTAGGAGCATTGGTCACACCGAAGGGCATAACCAAGTACTCCTAGTGACCATATCGCGTTCCCTGACCTCAAATCTATCTTAGAAACGACACAAGTGCCCATCAACTGATCCATAAGATCATCAATCCTAGGGAGGGGATACCGATTCTTTATGGTCACCTTGTTGAGCTGTCGATAGTTGACGCACAACCTCATACTACAATCCTTCTTCTTTACCAACAACACAGGTGCTCTCCACGGGGACACACTCGGCCTAATGAACTTCTTCTCCATCGGGTCCTCTAATTGTTCCTTCAGCTTAGCTAGATCTAGAGGAGGCATTCTATAGGGTGCTATGGAGATCAGCCCTATGCCAGGCACTAAGTCTATGGTGAACTCAACATCTCTCTCGGGGGTAAGTTATAAACATCTCCAGGGAACACTTGAGAAATTCCCGCACTGTGAGCAAGTGGCGACATCGGGAGGGTTGCTTTCTACTTCGGGGAAGCTATCATCATGTACACTTGGGCTTCATCTTTCATCAAACCTTGAACTTGGCGGCAGAGAGAGAAAGTCCAGGATTCTTAGACTCGTTGGAGTTCCGAAAACTAAGGTTTTATCAAAACAATTTAGAAGGACGTGGTTAGAAGATAACCAGTCCATGTGAAGAATGATATCAAGATCCTTTAGGGGTAAACATACAAGATCAGTAACAAAGGTTTTATCATTTATGACTATATGACAGTTCTTGCATGCGTAAGATGTGGAAACATGTTTATTTGTAGGTGTAGACACAAGCAAATCAAACTCATGAAAGGTAACAGACAAATTAAGACTCTTGGCCCTATCATGCGATATGAATGAGTGAGTAGCATCCGAATCATACAATACAGTTAATTGAGTTCCATCAATAAAACATGTACCATGGATCAAGTCATCAGACTAGGAGGCTTCAGCTCCATTAAGAGTAAAGACTCTTCTAGTGGTCTTCAGTCTGTTGTCCTGGGACTTCTGATTCCTTCTAGCATTGGGAGGCTCGTCCTTGGCTCCTTCACACTAGCGGCTGATATGACCAGACTTGCCATACCTGAAGCAAATCACAGCTGGCTCCTTGCACTGGGATGAGTAATGATCCTGTGCTCCGCACTTACCACACCTCATAGCCCTGGGAGCATTAGGGATTCCACCTCTGAATCTATCCTCCTGAAACCGTGGCTTATTGCCACTCTGCTTGAAGTCCTTGCCGGTCGGAGCATACCACTGCTTACCCTTGTCTGTCCGATCAGTTCTCTTGCCGCTCTGACTATCTGACCCCTTGGCAACTCTGAACTGACTAGCATCCTCATAAATCCGACATTTGTTGTCCAGAACCGGGAAAACTCTGATCTCCTGGTAGCTGATGACTTGCTTAATATCTGGTCGGAGCCCAACTTCAAACTTAACGCACTTGGAGCGATCATCTGTCTCATGCTAATAAGGAGTGTAGTACCTCGCCAGCTCCTCAAACTTGGTTGCATAGTCGCCAACCGACATAGATCCCTGCCTCAAGGATAAGAACTCCATCTCTTTCTCGTCCTTGATATCCGCTGGAAAGTACTTCTCCAGAAACCTCTGCATGAACACAGCCCATGTAACTGCTGTGTCCTCAGCCTGCTGTTGTCCCACCAATGCTCAGCCTCCTCAGTCAACATGAAGGTAGCAAAGATGAGCTTCTGCTTATCATTACAATCCATAGCTCTGAAGATCTCTTCTCGGTTTCCCTCAACCACAGCAAACCTCCTTCCGGATCATACGCTCCCTTGAACGACGGAGGGTTGTTCCTCTGGAACCTAGCTGGCCCACCATTGTTATTGTTATGGTTGACCTGTCTAATAGCATTGGCCAGAAGTGCCAATGCATCCTCAATTGCTTGATCGTTGCATCATCTACCTGCTACGAGTTCCTGTGCACGTCCAACGCAACTCACAGGCACAGAAACTTAAGCGGGTAAAAGCGATAGGCAATCTAACTTAAAGCATCATTGTCTATAACGAGTATAGACAATTCAAACAAGAGCACACAACAAACTCACAACAGACTCATACCACGGCCTGTTAGGACAGACCTGCTCTGATACCACTAAATGTGATACCCTGCTACCCCGCATGTTATAAAGCAATTTAAATATAAGGATATAACACAAAACATGCATTTACTGGATTAAATAAAACATTTGTCCAAGGGTAGAAAGGTCCCACATGAACGAGTGCTCAAAACACGGAAAATAAAACAAGTTTAAAACAAATAAACCAAAAGATATACAACGTATAGTATAAACATAACCCAACCCCGATGTCACAACAGAGCTGGTATAACCGTTCCGGAAAATATCCTCGGATACAACTGAACAGCTAACTAACAAGAAAGGCCCTAACTATGAGTGGTGGCTCCTCAGAGTCACTCCTCTCCTGACTGCTCGCCATTCTCTGCAAGGTGCCAATGAGGCCAAACAAAGAAAGAAAGAATGGGGAGTAAGAATCATGTAAACATATACGACATGGAGATATGAAGCAAGGTAAAACATACAGCATAGCATCATCATAACATACATCAACATAGTTATATATATATCAACATCCAATCAACATCATATCAACCAAGTATGCTATGCAGTGCAATACAACAGTACTCCACTACTCCAACATGCATGTGGATCCACACTAACTCAGGATGAACGACTTCAGAGTTAAATATTCACATTGAGAATCTACTCAATGCCAGAGAATCTACTCCTTGGATAGCCAACACATCAAACAGACGAATACCTCATCACGGGGGCGCATGATTACCAAACCTTGGGTAACCTACCGTGGATGACCAGATCGCCGTACTCTAGGACGACCTCCCCTATGTCGAACATCCACCAACAACAACATCTCCAATGATGCATGCAGCATACCACAAACAACTGACAACGCCACCTCCTTTGCTTCGACGGAATCAACCGAAGACTTCAGGGGAATCGACTGTAGTGGAATCTACCGCAACACTTAAACCTTTAGCGGAATCAATCGCAACACCTTAGACCCAACCGGATCAAGGCCCCCTTGGAGCAAACTCTCGGCCACCAAGGTATAACATCAACAACACCTTAGACCCAAACCGCGGGGTCAAGGTTCCCTTGGCCAAAAGCACCAAGGTACAACTAATCAATGTGCGGTAACCCAACAGTTACCGACTTAACCATCTTAATTAGTCCTTAATTAAGTGATCTAAGCTTCATCTTTGATTAACTATGTCATCATCATCGTTGGGGAGATTGGGGTTAAAAACCCTTGTTTAAGTCCTTAATTTCAGATTTTGTCCGGAGGGGTGAGCACGGTCATGCTTAACCCCAGCACGGGCGTGCTACCACTTAAGTCGAGCACGGTCGTTCTTCCTTTTGAGCACGGTCGTGCTCAGCTGCACGGGCGTGCTCCTTTGCTGCACGATCGTGCTAAATTGCCGGCCATTTTCCAGAATTCAAACTGGGAGCACGGGCGTGCTTCGTGTTCAGCACGGTCGTGCTCAACGCATGACATAATGTTTTGGGCAGAGTTCAACATCAATTTTAGCCAATTAAGTTTAGGGATTAATTCTATTAATCCTAAGCCAGTTAACAACATATTTAAAGACTAAACGTCATTATCAACATAGTAACAACACTATCATCACAATCATGGTATCAACCATTCAACCAACAATATTATGCTAATAACAACCATCAACATATCATCATGTTCATATAACCAACATAAACATCAAGAACGTAGTATGAGCATAGGCATATAAACCGCATATTAACAACCAAGATCATGTTATCATAATCAAACGAACCATCATATTAATCATATACACATACACAACAAACCGGGGTCATGGGAACCCTTTTACCGTACACCACCCCCAATGCCTAATATACACCACCCTTCTCCCCATACCTGGATTGAAGGTCGCTCCAACGTAAGCTCCTAATAGTAAACTGCCCTCGGTTCCCAGAGCAGCTCAACACAAACTCAACCTTAGCCAAACCAAACACAATTCCATTAGTTTCCTATTCAAAAATTATGAAAGGAAACCACAAGGGAAGCGAACCATACCTCTAAACCGAAACAGATCACACAAGCTTCCCAACCGGCTTCCAAAACTCCACTATTGCAATGGATGAAGATGAAATAGGGAATGAGGCACACTAGGTCGCAACAGTGGCTGCTGTAACAAACAAAATAGGGTTTCACATTAACCCTCAGGTTTTGTGCCAAAGTTATATAGGCTGGACCTGAGCATGGTCGTGCTCCCCCTTGAGCATGGTCGTGCTGGACTTAGCATCAGCGAAACGCGGTCTGCACATTGAGCATGAGCGTGCTCAACTTAAAAACTATAACATGCTTCAGCCTTCTAAGCACGGGCGTGCTCATGCACTAGAAAGGGACTTTTAAGCCAAAAATCCCACTAAGCCCTTAGCCAACTATTTTAACTTAACAAAACTAACTTAAACAACCAAACAAGCTTATAAAAGCACTTAACGAAAAAGCAGAGTGTTACAATTCCACCCCATTTATAAAAATTTCGTCCTCGAAATTTCTACGTACCTCAAACGAAAAGGTGCGGGTACGCTTCCATCATCTTGCCTCCCAGCTACCAGGTAGCACTTTCCTCGGTTGCCCCACTCCAAACCACTTTGACCAAAGGAATCTCCTTGCCTCTTAGCTACTTCACTCTCCTATCCTTGACTTGAAGGGGTCACACCTCAAACGTCAAATTCTCTTTCAACTGTATGGCGTCGGGTACTATCACGTGACTAGGGTCATGGATATACATTGAGTTGCGACACATGAAAAACATTATGGAGGTTTGACAAGAACGGTGGGAAGGCTATTTGATAGGCGACTTCGCCGACTCTTTTAAGGATCTGGTAGGGACCAATGAACCTCGGAGTAAGTTTCCTCGCTTTCAGCACCCTACCAACCCCATTCGTCCGGGTAACTCTTAAGAATACATGATCACCTTCCTAGAATTCAAGCGCCTTCCTTCTTTTATCATGATAGCTCTTTTGCCTACTTTGTGCAACTCTCATCTTTTCCTGAACCAACCTGATCTTTTCTGTTGTTTCCTGGACTATCTCTGGCCCTAGCACCACATTGTCACTAGGTTCACTCCAACACAAAGGTGTCCTACATCTCCTCCCATACAGAGCCTCATAATGTGCCATCCCAATCTTTGGAATGGCAACTGCTGTTGTAGGTGAACTCTATCAGGGGCAAAAACTTGTCCCAACTACCACACTATTCTAACACACAAGCCCTCAGCAAGTCCTCTAAGGACTGGATGGTCCTCTCAGACTGTCCATCAGTCTGTGGGTGGTAAGCTGAACTAAGCCTAAGCCTTGTCCCTAAAGCATGCTGCAAACTCTCCCAGAACCTAGAGGTAAACATCGGGTCTCTATCTAATACTATGCTAGAGGGTACACCATGAAGCCTAACTATCTCCTTGATGTACAACTTGGCTAACTTCTCTAAAAGATACTCCATGTTCATCGGGATGAAATGGGCAGACTTAGTCAATCTATCCACAATAACCCATATAGCCTCAAAACCAGCTGGTGTCCTAGGGAGTCCAGACACAAAATCCATGGAGATATTATCCTATTTCCATTCTGGGACACTCAAAGGTTGCAACTTACCTAAAGGCTTTTGGTGTTCTTTCTTGGCCTTCTGACAAACTAGGCACGCATACACAAATTAAGCCACATCCTTTTTCATCCTAGGCCACCAAAACATCCTCTTACGATCCTGATACATCTTAGTGGCATCTGGGTGCACACTCAACAAACTCCTATGCCCTTCTTCCAGGATTAACTTTCTAAGCTCCGGAACATCCGGTATGCAGACTCTATCCTTAAACCTCAAGAAACCATCACTTCTATCCTTAAAGATAAGGTTTCTACTTTGAACGAGCAACTCTCGCTGGTCCAAGAGAAATTTGTCTAACTTCTGACCCTCTCTAATCTGATCCATTAAGCTGTTGGTAACCTTCAAGGTTCCAAGCCTAATACTCTTAGGGGTAAACTCACAAGGTAGACTAAGGTCTCTAAACTCCTTTATTAGATCCATCTCCCTAACCATCAAACCGGAGACGTGCAAGGTTTTCGTACTTAGGGAATCGGCCCCCACGTTGGTCTTTCCTAGGTGATAGGTCAATTCGAAGTCATAATCCTTTAAAAACTCCATCCACCTACGTTACCTCATATTCAGCTCCTTTTGATCAAAGAGTTACTTCAAACTCTTATGATCACTAAAAACCTCAAACCTCGTTCCATAAAGGTAATACCTCCAGATCTTTAAGGCAAATACCACAGCTCCTAGTTCTAGGTCATGGGTAGGGTAGTTCTTCTCATGGGTTTTCAACTGCCGAGAAGCACAAGCAACTACCTTACCATTCTGCATCAACACATCACCCAACCCTCGCTTAGAAGCATCGCAGTAAACTACGAAGGGTTCACTAGGATCTGGCAAAACTAACACTGATGTTGATGTCAACCTATCCTTAAGGGTTTGGAAACTCTCTTTACACTTAGAGTCCCACACAAACAACTTTACCTTCTTTGTGAGACGGGTTAATGGTAAAGCTATCTTAGATAAACACCTTCTGTAATACCCGGCTAACCCTAAGAAACTCCTAATCTCGGTTACAGACTTAGGTACTTCCCATTGGAGCACCGTCTCTACTTTAGTTGGGTCCACTGCTATGTCACCCTTTGAGATGAAATGTCCTAAGAAGTTCACTTCCTCTAACCAGAACTGACACTTCGACAACTTACCGTACAACTGCTTTTCCTTAAGGGTCCGCAAGACAACCCTCAGGTGTTCCTCATGTTCCTCCTTGCCCTTGGAGTACACTAAGATGTCATCTATAAACACCACCACAAACTTATCCAAGTAAGGGTGAAAGGTCTTATTCATGTAGTCCATGAACACCGCGGGAGCATTGGTCACACCGAAGGGCATAACCAAGTACTCATAGTGACCATATCGTGTCCTGAACGCTGTCTTCGGGATGTCCTCAGACTTAACCCCAATCTGATGGTACCCTGACCTCAAATCTATCTTAGAAAAGGCGCAAGCGCCCATCAACTGATCCATAAGATCATCAATCCTAGGGAGGGGATACCGATTCTTTATGGTCACCTTATTGAGCCGTCGATAGTCGATGTACAACCTCATACTACCATCCTTCTTCTTTACCAACAACACAGGTGCTCCCCATGGGGATACACTCGACCTAATGAACTTCTTCTCCATCAGGTCCTCCAACTGTTCCTTTAACTTAGCTAGCTCTAAAGGAGACATTCTATAGGGTGCTATGGAGATCGTCAAGCTGGCGACATCAACAGGCAAGCTGGCGACATCAAGAGGACTACTCTCTACTTCCAGGGAAGCTATCATCATGTACACTTGGGCTTCGTCTTTCATCGAAGCTTGAACTTGACTGGTAGAGAGAAGGTCCGGATTCTTAGACTCCGTTGGAGTTCTAAAAACTAAGGTTTTATCAAAATAGTTTAGAAGGACGTGGTTGGAAAATAATCAGTCCATCCCAAGAATGATATCAAGCCCTTTCAGGGGTAAATATACAAGATCAGCAACAAAGGATTTATCATTTATGACTATATGACAGTTCTTGCATGCGTAAGTGACAGCGTGATTTCACATCATATTTTATGTACATTTTTGCATGCATTTTCCATATAGTTTAGGCATAATTAGTTGCTTTTTGTAAGTTTTTACCTTGGAACGGGTAAAGTGGTCTTGTGGTGTTGTTTTTGCAGAAATTAATGAAAAAATGATCAAAATCAGCCATGATGGAGCCTGGATGAAATAGAGCTAAAATAGTGAAGAAAAGGAGCCAAACAGAGCCTATCATGGTCTAGCTGTGATGACCATCACGGCCGTGATCAACCAGAGCTGAAAAGTAGAAGTCAAAAGTAAAAAGCTGTCACGGCCTAGCCGTTATGCCCATCTTTATCATGTCATCCAGCTGTTTCTTCAACTCTGTCAACTCCACTAGTGATATCCGATAAGGAGCTACTGAAATAGGTCCAGCCCCTGGTATGAGATCTATAGCGAAATCCACCTCCCTCTCTGGTGGCAAACCTGGAACATCAGGAGGGAAAACCTCAGGAAACTCTCTTGTAATAGGCAGAGAATCTATACTCGAAGTCTCCTTAGCTTCCAAAGAGAAAACCATCACATACTGCTGAGAACCGCAACCCCTCATAGTTGCTCATTCGTTGGCAGATACTATGCTAGAAGGCTCAATAAAAGATAAAGTCTTTCGGGCACAGTCTAACACTACATGGTTAGCCGAAAGCCAATCCATGCCAATAATAACGTCCATCTGCTGCATAGGCAAACAGACGAGATCTACAAGGAATGCCCTATTTTCAACAACTATAGGACACTGTAAACAAACAGACATAGTGATCAAAGGATCACTGGTAGGGGTGGATACTGTCAAGGTATATGGTAGCTGAGAAACGGGCAAATGTAAATGATCTACGCACTCATGGGACACAAAAGAATGTGTAGCGCCTGAATCAAACAACACAGACGAGAGTCTGCCATATATTAAACACATACCTTGAATAAGATCTGCAGATTGAGAGGACTAAGATCCTCTCACTGTAAACACCCTCCCCGTGGCTTGAGGTCTGGCCGTCTGTCGTCCCGCTGCTGGAACCCCTCTCCCAGCTCCTTCTCTGAAACCACTGGCTCCTCTAGGATTACCAGTTCCTCTGCCGGTTGTTGGTTGCTGCTGTACCGCTCTCTGTCGGCAATCCCTAGCAAAATGGCC
This sequence comes from Sophora flavescens, assembly GCA_030762895.1. Classification (NCBI taxonomy): domain Eukaryota; kingdom Viridiplantae; phylum Streptophyta; class Magnoliopsida; order Fabales; family Fabaceae; genus Sophora; species Sophora flavescens. Next base: position 103,209,650 of record CM061069.1, on the reverse strand, counting down.
TGGTTTGCCATAGACGTAGCAACCAGATCTATCAGTGCAATCCCTGATATAATGCGGACCTCCGCATATGAAACATACCGGGGCCCTCTGCTGCTGGCCCTCTCTGGTAACTGGTGTTGGTGGTGCAGATGTCTGAGCGCTCTATCCTGCTCTAACGTATGGTCCTCTCCTCCACTGAGAACCACCATCACCTCTCCTCTGATGACCTGCTCTGATAGGACCCCCACTACGCTGCAGCCTCTGCTCTGCAGCCTGCCTCTGGTCTATACTCTTAATGGCACTGCACCTCTCTACCAGCTCTGGGAATCTCAGGATATCCAAGGGCACTATAGCCCTCCTCAACTCATGCCGTAAACCCTCCTCGAATCTCCTACACATCCAGTCCTCATCTGGAAACCTCTGGTAGAATTCAAAACTGAATCAGGGCCTCGAATCTGGCCGCGTAATCACCAACAAACCGGTCTCCCTGCTAGAGACTCATAAACTCTCTCTCCTTCTCGCGTCTGACAAATCGCGGGAAATACTTCTCAAAGAAACACTCTCTGAACAGCTCCCAACTGATCAGTCTGCCCTCAGCCTCTAGCAATCTCCTCTTGCCTCTCCACCATGACTCAGCCCCTCCGGTCATCATGAAGGTGGCATAGGTCACCTTCCTATCATCTTTGCATCTCATAGTATCAAAGATCTTCTCGAGCTCCTGAATCCACCACTCTGCTCACTCTGGAGCATACTCTCCACCAAACTGGGGTGGCTTACTTTTGAGAAAGGTAGCCAATCCTACATCCTCAGCATCGGCGGCTCTCCTTCTATCCTGCCGCTCCTGTAACTCTGCCTCTCTCTATACCATCTAAGTATTCTGCTGCGCCTGCTGCAACAGAATGGATGCTAACTCGCAGATAGTCCGAAGAGTCTCGGCGGACTCTCCTCCACTTCCAATCCCTGCCTCTGGCTGATGGGGCTCATCCTCTACACCCCCTATCGCTCTACCACCACCACGTCTGCCACGTCCTCGACCTCGGCCTCGAGCCATGATCCCGTTAAAAGAAATCATTAGCCCACGTCAATATGACATATAATACTAAATAAAACTGGAATATAAATACTACATGCCATAGAGATGTCACGTCAGACTCACTACCCAACTTCTAAGCATAGTTGTTATCTGATGTGGATTCAACTAAATGGCCGATTCACCCTAATCACAGTGCTCACGATCGCTTTTTGAACCGAATCGCTCTAATACCACTAAATGCGACGCCCCGACGTCCCATTAAAGAAAACCCAAATTATTAAGACCTAATTTCGTTATTGTCGTTAAGCGAGTATATTAAAACAACGAAAAATTTAAAACTTAGAAAATATACAATATATATACATACATACATAACATATACACCTCAAGTCTACGACACAAGATAAAGAAAGGGAATCCCATCAGTCGGATCCCAAAATGTACAAACTGCTATTCAAACAGAAAATAAAAACAACATCCTAAAGAGATAAGACGCACTGGCCATAGACTCTGTACTCAACGATGAGGATCCACTGCTCGTCCTCCAACGTCTGGCTCATACGAGGTCCCATCAAGCTCCTCCATAGCTGGCTTCCTGTAGGATCTTCTCATCAGGATCACAAAAAGAAACATATGCAATATAGAGAAGACAGGGATAAGAAACCATATAACATCAAACATGGAAAGGGTTTAGCAACATTTAATTAAATAACGGCACACTAAACATCCGTCTCCCAAGTATAAATATATGTAACACAATCATCCTCAATCAACATCTAGGATCTTTACTCTACCCTCCATCATGATGCAATGCAAGTGTTGTATGAATAATCTCCTCAGGTATCGGCCATATCCGGATATCGCAACAATATAATGGACACGTCCCAGAGTCACCGGCGCACACCCTCGTCCGTGGATGGAGGGTGCTCACTTAAAGCAATGGCACTATAGCTACACAACCCGGTGCACACCTCTGGACCACAATCCAGGATGCTCATGCAATGCATGAACTATAGCTGCGACTAAAATGAAATCATCTCTGGACGGTCCGCCGTTAGCCTATCCCCGGGAATTTTCCCTCCGAGGCATAGACCCTACTCGACCCTGTTTCAGGTCCACTTGACCATGTTTCAGGTCCCTCATATCACAGACCATGTTTCGGGTCACCCCCTAGTGCTCTAACCGCTCATCCTAATCACATTGATAACCTCAAAATAATCCCATCTCATCAATATCAGCCTTATATCACGATAATCATCTCGGTTAGGGACTGCTATCACATATCGTATGCAATCCCAAATACATCCTCGTGTCTCAACTTAACTTATGATTTACTCAATCCTCTAAGCACAATCATAACACTTATCATATCATCATAATCATCATCATGTTATCCAAAATCATCATCATATATCATCATGTCATAATATCATTTCCAAATAATACATACCAAAATATAATAATAATAATAATAATAAGTATAAGCACTTTCAAAAATAATTACAACACTCATGATATCATACATCAAGTACCAAGTTCAAATCAACCAGCCAAACATGCAATCATCACGTGATAAAATTATATATATATATATATATATATATATATATATATATATATATAGCGTAACGACGATAAACGCACAATTTCTATATCATCATCGGTACCACAGAGTAGTCCCCAATGTGGTATTGACATTGTCCGTTACTCGCTCTCGTGTAGGGTTTGGGTCGCCCTACGCCATTATCTAATTAAATGTAACCGCACCGTTTCCGACATTAAATAGTTTCTTTCTCCCACCTGGGATGTCTTAGGCTAGTTCTAGAGCAACGAAATGAACCCCCTCTCAACTTCTTAGTTGCTGCCACGTGAAGAACTAAGGCCTCTGGGTCTCCAAAAATTCACCTGAACACATCATTGTGAAGCATACGTTACAGGGAATCCTAATCTGAAAATGGAATGGAAAACCGATAGACGGATTGAAAGATAACCTCAATACCGACATCACCGGCGTGCCGACATTATAAAACATAGGCTTACCTTCTCAAACCTTGTGTACACCTATACTCAAACACGGTTCCTTTAAAGTGAGACTTGCTCCATCGTTTGCTTTCATGAATTTGGACTAACCAAATATGACAACTTAGTTTGGGATTTGAACTATATTAAGGTCCCGGTAGATTTTAGGATTTTTAATGGCTGAACTTTATAAATTATTATATTTCAAAAACAAATGAAAGAAATAAATTTGGTAAACTTTGGGGCTGCCGTGATGTAGAGTATTTATAGGATTTCTCAACCAAATTACTTAGATTAAAGGTAAGTTCTTTCTTAAAAGGTAAGAAAGGATAACTCTTACGTTTCTTTCACACTTGTTTCCTTAAATAATATTGATTCATCAAAGCTATTCTTCACTAGGCCATGTAAGTTGGCACGTTAGTAAGAATGCTTAAGTAGGAGGTGTCACTTATTTGAAGCATGTCATGTTTTTACTAGCATGATGTGTTACCTATTTAGTTAATGACTTTTTCAATTAATAGAATTTTGGTTGTCCTTGCCGACTAGCTAGCTAGACTTAAAAGATAATGACTTCAATATAAGGATTGACTAAGATAAGTGTTAGGTTAAAAGTTTGCTAGGCTAGCCGTATAAAATTTAAGGTGTTTCACCTTTTAACCAAGTAGGTGGTGTCAACATACTAATGCTTGTCATCCTTTATGAAGTAGGAGGTGTCACCATGTTGTCATGGTTTTACTTAAGCTTTGGTGTCTTCTTATGGTTAAAAGTCTAATCCTAGTAATCTGTCTTAGTTTTTGGTCGTATGTCTTTGCTTCATTTACTAATTCAACTATTAATTATAAGCATAAGTATCCATAATTAGATAATTAATTAAGATTAGTGTTAATTAATCATGATTAGTAAAACTTGAGTTAAATTGATCATAATTAGTTAACTATGATTAAGATCTATACCTATGACTAATTATCTTGTAATTTGGTTAATGATAAACCACCTTAATTATTGATTTAAATTGAGGTGCTTGACTATTGAAAATTTTGAGTCCTTGAATTTTGTTTTAACCTTGTATATGAGTTTGGATTCTTAAACAGTTTTGATTTATCTAACCCTCATTCTCATCTAATTAAGATATCTAATTTTTTTTATTCATGAAAGATAGGATGTTACAGTTTCGGTCACCGACGGAAATTTTTTTCCATACCCGACTTCACCCGTGCAGAACTGAATGCACAAATACGACGACTCGACGACCCGCTCCAACCCACCCAGAAGCTGATTTCAGACATCGGATTTGTCGGGTGCCAGTCGGTAACGGATTTTTGTCCACCCCTAGTATCCCTTATACTCTAAATCAATACACTCTTTTGCTTATAACAAAAATGTATTAGGTATAAGGTCTAAATTGTATATATATTTTTAAAAAAATCCTCATTTATTTAAATTTGGTAAATTTTTTTTTATAAATTGTATATATATTTTAGGTTAAAATAATTTTTTGGTCCCTATACGTGTCCCTGATTGTCAATTTGGTCCCTATACATAAAAAACTTGCAAATCAGTCCCCATAGGTGACTACCGTTATCACTTTGGTCCCTACCGTAACCAACTGTTAGTAACCGTTATCATTTTGGTCCCCATATGTGTCCTTGATTGTCAACTTGGTCCCTATACGTGTCCCTGATTATCAATTTGGTCCCTATACATAAAAAACTTGCAAATCAGTCCCCATACGTGACTTCCGTTATCACTTTAGTCCCTCTTGCTCTCGGCTCATGCCGTCCGCCGCTGTCGACGACGCTCCGACAACGTAAGGTGGAGAACTCAAAGGAAAACTCAGATTTGCTTACATTTGCCACTTCCTTTCAACCTCATTTGATCCATGTAATTATGTCTTTGAATTCATATCCTTTGATAGTGCCAGTGACTGTATATTATTTTTTAATTGTAATGATGACATTCATCATCTATAGTATGTTAAGTCTCTAAAACATCTGACGTGCATTTCTCTAAGTTTTGATGAGAACTAAACATTGGTTAATCATTTAATTAACCTTAATATTGGTTGCTAACCTGTCTATCGAGTGTGCAGATTAAATGAGAGAATCATCCGTCCAAACACAAGTGATTGAAACAAACGTCCAGCACTGTAGTGATTGAAGCGCACGTCCAAAACGCAAGAGATAGAAACCTGCGTCCACTGAAGTAAAAGCCAGCGTCCACTAAAGTGATGAAAGCCAGCGTCCACTAAAGTGATGAAAGCCAGCGTCTACTTAAAGTAACAGAATGGCTCGTCCAATGACGTGGCAGATGGAGCTCGTCCATTGAAGTATCAGAATGGCTCGTCCAATGATGTGGCAGATGGAGCTCATCCATTAAAGTATCAAAATGGCTCGTCCAATGATGTGGCGGACTAAGCTCATCTACTAAAGTAACAGAGGAGCTCGTCTACTAAAGTAATAGAGGCTATCGTCTACTAAAGTAACAGAGGCTCTCGTCAACTAAAGTAACAGAGGAGCTCGTCTTCTAAAATAACAGAGGCTCTCGTCCACTAAAGTAATAGAGGCTCTCGTCCAATAAAGGTGACAGAAGCACTCGTCCACACTAGTCTTTGGACTTGCTGAGTCCTTAATATGGAGCTCGTCTACTAGCCCGAATGAAAACTCAAATGGCTAGATAGACGCGCTATTTTCAAGATGGAAGCACTTATCTTATAGACGCGAATTCTATAAAGATTATCAGAATCGTATTTCAAGAACCAGAAAGAGACTTGAAGCCTTCTCTCCTACTCAGTTTCACGATTACCAAGAAAAGTCAGAAGTTACTCTCTCAAACAACCTTGAATAATCAGAACCAAAGACCAGTTGAAGAATGCTTCCAACATGCTTTATTCCCTCGTACCTCTGGTCCTTACACGAAAAGGGAAGTGTACTCAGCAAAGTACAAAAAGCTCTCTGCACAACTCTGATATGGCTGTATCACGATGCATAAAGCCATGATCCTTCATGTTAGAGTACAACCAACGTTCCTATTGCATTAATGGCTGCCCAGAACGACTCTATTGCATTTAATGAAGTTCTGCTTGAAGCCAACATCTGAGGGAATGTTTCTAGAAGATCCTAAATGCTTAAAGACTATAAATACATAAGTCATTGAAGATGAAGATGTGAGAGTTGCTGGAGCTACTACTTCTGCTACACTTGATGAAAAATAAGAGGATCGCCATCTTCATCTCAACAGAAATCATCCTAAATGTAAACATTCTATATTCACTCAAGTGAGTGTTATGAGAGATTTCTTTTATCAGTTCTGAAGTGCTTACAAATATATCCACTCTTGTGAGTGTAGGAAGAACTCATCTCTGTACTTCATTGTAAAATCACTCCATGAGTGTTGTGAGATTTTCTCTATGTAACCTTCATCAAAATACAGTGAGCCTGGAGAGGCTAGGTGTGCAAATAATACTTGCAACAATCTGGAGATGCTGGTTAAGAACAATACTCAATGAGCCTGGAGAGGCTAGGTGTGCAAATAATACTCATTGTAATTATATGATGTGATAATGAAGAAAAACTCAACTACTACAGGGGACTGGATGTAGCTCATCGTTTATATGAGTGAACCAGGATAAATCTTGTTGTTTATTTTCTCTCTACCCTTATCTCCTTATCTTTGTTGTTTTATGTATTTTCAACAAAGTTTTCTTACTGATTTTAAGCTTTATGTTCTAAGCTATTTTCAAATATTTTTATCCGCTTGATGTTATCTAACCGGTTAATGTTTAATCTAAGATAATTAGACAAGTGAAATGCTTTATCTTCCTTATTTCCAAACTGGTTAAAAATATGTTATTAGTTTTGTTAGATGGTTTTTAAATTATCTTCTTCTATCCATCTACACTCTCTTTATTTGAAAAACTCTAATTTATGTTTTATTGTTTAGTAAAAGTTTTAAATTTCAATTATCACCCAATTCACCCCCCTCCTGTGTGATGGTTGCTTTGACCTAACAGTTGGTATCAGAGCCACGTGCTCTGTAGAGAAGCTTAACCGCTTAGAGTTAAAGATCCTTGTTATCTTAGCAACTAAAATCATAATTTTTTTTTAAATGTTTGATTTTAAATTTGAAAAACCTCATGTCTTTGAATTTCTTTTCACAAAAATTCAAACTGGAATTGTTTTTATAAGATGTTAACTTTGTTTTGTGTAATGTTTTTCTTTATACTCTTTTCGCTTCTAAACCAAAATTCATTTGGACTGATTTTGTTAAGATACTTTTTTCTTTTAACATTAGAAAAATGTTTTTAAGAAATTTGTATTTTAAAATTGTTGTTTTTGACAAACCCAAAAGGTGTATCAAATCTTAAAATATTTTATTTCTGTTCAATGCTATTTATGTTACCAAAAATGATTCTTTGTGTAAAAGTATATCCTTGAATTAGAAGATGCAGATCATTGATAGAAGTTGGATTATAAAAATGTCATCAAGAGGAAGAACACAACATAATTAGTGGCTCTTCGTCTCAAGAAGCCTGTGAGATGAGAAGATATGGATGAAGAGGAATTTTTCATGAAGGATCTAACTCAAGAAGAACTTTTGGAGTTGAGTTTATTAAACTTGAGAGGCTACATCGGAAGTTACTTGATCCTATTCCCTGTTGAAAAATTCAGAACAACATGACTGCTGAAAAATTAAAGGAATCAAACTCGGTGATATCTACTCCTTATCTCTTGTTGTTGTTTAACTTGTGATTATTTATTTTATACATGTTTTTTGTGTGTGTGCTAAAGTGCATTCATGTTAAAATAAGATAATGATTTTAATTTTCATTAATCTAAACTCGCATTTGCTTATCCCTTGCATGAATTTGAATATTCTCATAAAATGTTTGTTATACATGTTAAAATGATTCAACATGCATACTTGGAAGAAATATATTGATAAAGATTCTTTCCACTTGAAGTTATCAAATGTGTGCCTTAAATATTTCTTGTGCTTCAACTTATGTTGAAATGGTGTCAATCTGAAATGAAATGCTTTTATGAGTTGAAATCATAATAGTCCAATGCATAATAGATTCTTTTTGTCATCATTATAATTACTGAAAGATTAAATGATTGAAAATGCTTGCATTGTTATGCTTGAAAATTATATATTGCTAATCTGAGTATTAGAGAAGTTTTTGCAAGTTTTGTATACAGCAATTGAAAAACAAAGAAAGTATGGACAAAAGGAGATGAATGGAGAAAAATGTCGAGTACCCTTCTAGACCACTTCCAAGCACCATTCTTAGAAGATCTTGAGAAGACTATCACAGATGGAAAGTTGGTTGATAAATGGATATTGAAGAATATATTCATGGCACTAATGTTCAAATCAAAGAAATGAAGTGGAAGAACAAAGGCTAAAGCTGAAATTTTCCAAGAGCATGTGATCAAAAGGAAAGCACAATGATTCATCTCAATTATGGAGCATCACACCTCACAAACTTGAATAAGCATCTCTATCCCAATATTATCGTAATGTCTAATTATCCTGGATAGTATGATGTTTAATGTTCAAACATGTTGCTTTCATAAGTTGTGACTGCATATATGATATCATTGTCTTTTTACATGCTTTTGGATGTGAATGTTTTATTCGAATACCAGAGATAATCTTGGAAAGTTTGATTCTAAGGTAGATAAAGGTATTTTCCTAGGATATACAATTCAAGAACTTGTATTATTGAAGAATCTGTTCATGTTAAATTCAATGATGGTTTAAAGACTGATAAAGAACTATCAGATCTAGAAGATGATCTTGCAGGTCTTGATATAAACAAGTCAGAAAGTCAACAACCCGATCTAACCAAAACAGAACCTGTGCCTGAGGCTGAAAGACAAGTGGAACAGACGAGTCCCATGAGACAAGTCAAGATCTTCATGATGATCTCAAAAGGGATTGTAAGTTCAGCACTCATCATCCTAAGGATCTTATTATTGGAAATCCTTCTGAAGGAGTAAGAACCAGATCCATATTAAGAGAATCAAGCAATGTTGCCTTTATTTCAGATTTGGAGCCTAAACGCATTAAAGAAGCCCTTGAGGATGAAAGCTGGATTCTTGCTATGCAAGAAGAACTTAACCAGTTCACAAGAAATGATGTCTGGACTCTTGTCTCTAAGCCTAAAAACAAGTCGGTTATTCGAACAAGATGGGTCTTCATAAACAAATTGGATGAAGATGGTAAAGTTGTCAGAAATAAGGCAAGGTTAGTAGCTCAAGGCTATAACCAACAAGAATGTATTGATTATACTGAAACCTTTGCACCTGTAGCTATAATAGAAGCCATACGCATTTTAATGTCATATGCTGCACAACACCAAATTACCCTGTTTCAAATGGATGTAAAAAGTGCTTTTCTAAATGGTATAATTGAAGAAGAAGTGTATGTTAAGCAACCCCTGGTTTTGAGGATACTGATAAACCAGATCACGTTTTCAAACTTAAAAAGGCATTATATGGTTTGAAACAAGCACCTAGAGCATGGTATGATAGACTCAGTTCTTTTCTCATGCATAATGGTTTTACTAGAGGACAAGTAGACACTACTATGTTCAAAAAATGCTCTAAAGAGAACTTTATTATAGTTCAAATATATGTAGATGATATTATTTTTGGAGCAACTAATGAAAAGCTGTGCAAGGAATTTTCAAATCTAATGCAAGCTGAATTTGAGATGAGCATGATGGGAGAATTGAAGTTCTTCCTTGGATTGCAAATCAAGCAAAAAAGTAATGGAATTTACATTCATCAACAAAAATATACCAAGGAGATACTCAAGAAATACAAAATGGAAAATGCAAAGCTCATGAAAACCCCTATGCAACCCAATGAAAAACTAAGCAAAGATGATGAAGGTAAAAAGGTAGATTAAACTGCCTACAGAGGGATGATTGTCTCTCTACTGTACTTAACTTCAAGCAGACCTGACATTCAATTAAGTGTCTGTACGTGTGTTAGATTCCAATCTGATCCTAGAGAATCTCATCTTAAGGCTGTTAAAAGAATATTTAGATATTTGCTTGGAACTACTAATCTTGGTTTGTTGTATTTAATATCAAAAGAATACAGAGTAGTAGGATATTGTGATGCTGACTTTGCTGGAGACAGAATAGAATGAAAAAGCACTAGTGGAGGATGTCACTTCATTGGAGCAAGTTTAGTCTCATGGTCAAGCAAGAGGCAGACAACCATTGCCCTGTCTACTGCTGAAGCAGAATACATCTCTGCTGCTAGTTGCTGCTCTCAACTCTTATGGGTAAAACATCAACTTGAGGATTACTATATTTATGAACATAACATATCTGTATGGTGTGATAATTCCAGTGCTATATGCTTAACTAAAAATCCAATTCAACATTCTAAGGCTAAGCATATTGAAATCAAACATCATTTCATTAGGGATTATGTTCAGAAAGGCATATTTGATATTAAGTTTGTTAAAACTGAAAATCAATGGGCTGATATTTTCACTAAACCCCTCGCAGAAGAAAGGTTTTTATTTATTAGAGATAATCTAAACATGCATTGCATTGTTGAATGACATGTATGAATGTTAACCTGTCTATGCTAAATCTATCATTACTCCTATAAACATGTTCTTTTAACTAAGCATTAGTTCAGGGGGAGTAATGATACAATAGTTTAAGTGGAGTATGTCTACTATGCTTGCTGCATTACTATGATCTTCTTAACATGTTATCTTGCCCTTAACATATCTCATAAATAAAACTTGATAACCCTTTTTGATGTTGACAAAAGGGGGAGAATAGGGGAAATTGAGATTTGTGATAGAAATGTGTTATAGGAGAATGGGAGAATGAATATGATATGACCTGTTCGCTTAAGAAAATTTCAACCTGTCTATATATGCTATTTTATTTGTTGATATTTTCTGAGGTTCATTAAATCATCTCAATGTTTGTCATCATCAAAAAGGGGGAGATTGTTAAGTCTCTAAAATGTCTGATGTGCATTTCTCTAAGTTTTGATGAGAACTAAACATTGGTTAATGATTTACTTAACCTTCATATTGGTTGCTAACCTGTTTATCGAGTGTGCAGATTAAATGAGAGAATCATCCATCCAAACACAAGTGATTGAAACAAACGTCTAGCACTGTAGTGATTGAAGCGCACGTCCAAAACGCAAGAGATAGAAACTTGCGTCCATTGAAGTAAAAGCTAGCGTCCACTAAAGTGATGAAAGCCAGCGTCCACTAAAGTGATGAAAGCCAGCGTCTACTTAAAGTATCAGAATGACTCGTCCAATGATGTGGCAGATGGAGCTCGTCCATTGAAGTATCAGAATGGCTCGTCCAATGACGTGGCAGATGGAGCTCGTCCATTAAAGTATCAGAATGGCTCGTCCAATGATGTGGTAGATGAAGCTCATCTACTAAAGTAACAGAGGAGCTCGTCTACTAAAGTAACAGAGGCTATCGTCTACTAAAGTAACAGAGGAGCTCGTCTACTAAAGTAACAGAGGCTCTCGTCTACTAAAGTAACAGAGGCTCTCGTCCACTAAAAGGTGACAAGCGCTCGTCCACACTAGTCTTTGGACTTGCTGAGTCCTTAATATGGAGCTCGTCTACTAGCCCGAATGAAAACTCAAATGGCTAGATAGACGCAGCTATTTTCAAGATGGAAGCACTTATCTTATAGAAGCGAATTCTATAAAGATTATCAGAATCGTATTTCAAGAACCAGAAAGAGACTTGAAGCCTTCTCTCCTACTCACTTTCACGATTATCAAGAAAAGTCAGAAGTTACTCTCTCTAGCAACCTTGGATAATCAGAACCAAATACCAGTTGAAGAATGCTTCCAACATGCTTTATTCCCTAGTACCTCTGGTCCTTACACGAAAAGGGAAGTGTACTCAGCAAAGTACAAAAAGCTCTCTGCACAACTCTGATATGGCTGTATCACGATGCATAAAGCCATGATCCTTCATGTTAGAGTACAGCCAACGTTCCTATTGCATTAATGGCTGCCCAGAACGACTCTATTGCATTTAATGAAGTTCTGCTTGAAGCCAACATCTGAGGGAATGTCTCTAACGGATCCTAAATGCTTGAAGACTATAAATACATAAGTCATTGAAGATGAAGATGTGAGAGTTGCTGGAGCTACTACTTCTGCTACACTTGATGAAAAATGATAGGATCGCCATCTTTATCTCAACAGAAATCATCCTCAATGTAAACATTCTATATTCACTCAAGTGAGTGTTATGAGAGATTTCTTTTATCAGTTATGAAGTGCTTAAAAATATATCCACTCTTGTGAGTGTAGGAAGAACTCATCTCTGTACTTCATTGTAAAATCACTCCATGAGTGTTGTGAGATTTTCTCTATGTAACCTTCATCAAAATCCAGTGAGCCTGGAGAGGCTAGGTGTGCAAATAATACTTGCAACAGTCTGGAGAGGCTGGTTAAGAACAATACTCAATGAGCCTGGAGAGGCTAGGTGTGCAAAGACTACTCATTGTAATTATCTGATGTGATAGTTGTAACACCCGGGTGCTGACGAGGGAGGGGAGTGGTCGCTGGTGCAAAGAGAGCACAGACAAGGAGCGGCTCCTGGCAGGCTTCTAGGCGGAGGGACACATGAATGAACTGATTACACACCCGAATGAGAGGGATCCTGAGACTGTATAGGTATGGGACTATATAGTTGAAGATGACTTATAAGAATTGATTGGTACTACCCATGTCAACAAGATGCATTTTCTTTTCGGCAGCCCATCACTTAAGAACTCGACAGTTAAGCATGCTTGACTTGGAGCAATTATGGGATGGGTGACCTCCTGGGAAGTTTTCCCAGGAAGCGTGTGAGTGAGGACAAAGCACTGCTGGGGACTGGATGTAGCTCATCGTCTAAATGAGTGAACCAGGATAAATCTTATTGTTTATTTTCTCTCTACCCTTATCTCCTTATCTTTGTTGTTTTATGTATTTTCAACAAAGTTTTCTTAATGATTTTAAGCTTTATGTTATAAGCTATTTTCAAATGTTTTAATCCGCTAGATGTTGTCTAACCGGTTAATGTTTAGTCTAAGATAATTAGACAAGTGAAATGATTTATCTTCCTTATTTCCAAACTGGTTAAAAATATGTTATTAGTTTTGTTAGATGGTTTTTAAATTATCTTCTTCTATCCATCTACACTCTCTTTATTTGAAAAACTCTGATTTATGTTTTGTTGTTTAGTAAAAGTTTTAAATTTCTATTATCACCCAATTCACCCCCCCTCTTGTGTGATGGTTGCTTTGACCTAACATAGTATGCACACCCAAGACTAAGGATGACATTGGGTGATGTAGCGGAGCATAACTGGGTTATTGGAGAAGATGGGTCAATTCCTGAGTACCTGTATTGGTGCAAAAGGAAGAGCTTGACAGGGAAAACATTGATGAGAGCAATATGCTTGCTTGACCTATACTGACTAAAGCTATCACAACATTTTTTACAACATAGAGGATTATTCAAGGGAAAGTCAAGGAAAGAATGATGCCTTATGTTGTATTGTTGGTGGTGTTGTTGTTGTTCGTTGTTATGCTTTGTAGGTTGATGCGTGGTGGGGAGCTTCCATCCCCGACCATTTTATTTGCTATTTGGAACAGTGGAGCTTGTTAAGACATGGAGATCTTTTTGGGAAGGTCAAAAGTAAATTAAGGTGCATTATGTAATCGAGAGAGTTAAAGGTTTAAGCGAGTGGGGGATAAGTTTCTAGTTCTTTTTTGCTATAGCTGGAAATAGTATGTCTCTGTTATAAGGGTTAAAGGTTTAACAGGCGGCATGAGCCGAGAGCGAGAGGGACTAGAGTGATAACGGTAGTCACGTATGGGGACTGATTTGCAAGTTTTTTACGTATAGGAAACAAATCGACAATCAGGGACACGTATAAGGACCAAATAGACAATCAGGGACACATAATGTAATGCCCTTCGTTACATTAGTAACCCAAACTAATTTCAATAAAAATCCTTTTTATCATTTAATTAAAAAAAATTTAAAGTCATAAATTTTTTCAAAAATAACTAAGTAGGAAAATACCTCATATTAAATAAAATAGTAAAAAAAATATCCATGTAATGAGTATACATATAAATGAAAACCACAAGCCTCAATACCGGGCGTCTACTAACAAACCCAACGATAAATAAATAAATGTGTCTAGCCACATACGGCTCCTTATTTAAGATAATACTAACCAAACTAGAAAGAATAACGAATGGAATCCACTAAGTCTTCACGCCTCTTCAGTTTCAATGACGTCCTCCTCGTGCTCTAAAAACAATACTTATAATGAGATATAAAATCCCAGTGATCAACAATACAGTTTTAAAAAAATATTTTCGAAAATAGCATTGTTCTCAGCCGGCGCGGTAACCGGAAAAACTGTCCATGACACCCGCTAATTTCCCAAAATAATATATATAAAAGAAAATATTTTTAATATCAATAATAATCTCATCTCAATACATCACATTCCATATACCAGATAAATTCTAATTTAATCCACGCGGTCCAAAGACCTCCTAATTAAATTGGCCTCTTGCCGGCATGCCATAAATTCACACATCACACGACAATGGCGTCCCATTGCCCACCCCTACTCACGAGGAGTGTTTCGATGTCACCCTCCTGTCGGGGACATTTCCATTTCGATACCTCCCATGTGCACATGGTGGTATTTCTCCTTTTTCGACACCCCAACCTGTGGCGTTGTTACTTTCGATACTCCTTTTTAGGTAGTATTACTTATTTTCGACATCCCAATTATATGGGGATGTTACTTTTGATACCCCATTACGGTGGTATTTCTCTTCGATACCCCTATCATAGGTGGTATTGCGGCAAACATCATACAATTCATCATAAGGCACAATTTCATGTCTCATACGTGTAACAATTCATTTACCAAAAATTAAATATTTGATGTTATCATGCATGTCAAATAAACTCACATGGCATAGCATACACCAATAAGCACGTCATTCAACTAATACAAATACCAATCATGCATTTCATGCCATCAGTAACAAGAATAAATACCCAATTTAATAATCTCTCTCCTTTTTTATTTTAATTCGAAAACCCCTAAAAAAAATTAGTTTATTAATAACATGCATCATTCAATTAAAATCTCTCAAAATCATAGGTAAATCGCTCGACACAACAAACACATGTACCGTGGAAAGGGTTATTAAAAGGTACTGTTGCTCACCTCTCGAAGAGCTCCAAAATGCTCTAAAAATCTTGTATGATAAAACTACTGTCTCTGGAAAAAAAATCTTCTTCCCTTCAGTGTCACGATCGCAATACCAAAGAAAAGAAACGCGTCTCAAGAACCTCTCCCTCTCTAACTCACTACGCGGCTCTTCCAACTTAGCTCTTGTGCTTGCTATCTTTGCGGCGCAAAACAGCCCTCCCATTATATATATATATATATATATATATATATATATATATATATATATATATATATATATATATATATATATATAAAATATATATATACATACATATATATATATATATATATATATATATATATATATATATATATATATATATATATATATGAATTTAAACCTACAGTGGCTTCACTTTGGCAAAATCCAAAAGTGGCTAAAATGCTACTAGGCATGTGCGCCGTTTCCTCATATATATATATATATATATATATATATATATATATATATATATATATATATATATATATACAACACTCTTTTAAAATAATCAAGCAATTTCAATAAATCCTTATACTATTAAATTTTTTACACTAAGCCTCTTAATTATATTTTATTTGTACTATACATTTTAATAACCAATATTTTTTTTTTCAACTTAACTATAATGAAATTTCTAGGATGTTACACGTATAGGGACCAAAGTGATAGCAGTTACTAACGGTGGGTTACGGTAGGGACTAAAGTGATAACGGTAGTCACGTATGGGGACTGCTATGCAATTTTTTTACGTATTGGGACACAGTTGACAATCAGGGACACATATAAGGACAAAAAAATTATTTTAACCTATATTTTAATGCTCATCGTTTATTTAAATTTTTAAATATTCTTTTAATAATTTAACAGACTAATGGGTCGACCACTCGACCTGATAGACCAGATTTGACCCAATCACATTAGCGTGCAACAACTCTAAATAGCTAAATGGAAGCAAAATGCTGACAATGAACCAATTTTTTTTTTTTTTATATTTTGCAGCCAAATTTTAGAGCAACGCAGACATGGATAGGAAATAACCTCGATACCCCCAAGTACTAGAAATTATACCAGAAGAATGAATCTGATAATTTTATCCGTGGACCTATAATGTATGATTCTTTTTCTTCTATTTTCTGGCCAAATCTCATAGCAATCCGACAGGAATAAGAAATTACCCTGATACCCCTGAGTGCTAGAAATCATACCAGATGAAGGAATTTAGCAACTTTAACCATGTAGTCTATAATGTATGATTTTGTTTCTATTTTCTTGACATATTGCATAGCAAGTCAGACACAAAAAGGAAATTACCTCGGTACCCCGGAGTACTAGATATCAAACAAAATGAAGGAAATTACCACTTTTAACTCAATGGTCCATAATATATAATCTGTTAATATTTTCTTGCCAAATTTCATAGCAAGTCGAATAGGGTACTAGAAATTATAACAGATGAAGGAATTTGGCAATTTTAAGCATGTACCTCCAAATGTATAACATGCTTTTATTGCTATGAATTTTGACCATGAAGTAGAATAAACTCATACATTAGAGGATATCGAGTAAAAATTTTCAATTTTTTTTCAACTGGTATGATTTTCAGCACCCGGGATTACCAGCGATAATTTCGAGTTCCCCGTCAGATCTGCTCCGATTGCCCTCAATTTTGACCCTGATTTCGAGTATGATGCGCTGTCGCGCACGCGTCAAAAGATGAGCGGTTAGTAAAAATGTAGTTTAGTGTGCGACAACTCGGGTATCGTATCGCAAGGACTCTCGTAGTGCTATTATCGCAGAAAATAAGTTTCTTGGGGGGGGGTGTTTGGTTTGAAATTGATTGGAAAAACAGAGTGAAAACAGAGCGTAAAAACAGAGCAAAATACGTGATTATCAAATAAGACTAAGACGATCAATCTGCTGTTTCGTTTCCCACTATCATCGGTTCATGTAATTCCATGCCCTAAGCAGAGTCTAATCCCTTTTCGATTGTAGCATCGATTAACAAGCGAAACCGACGCTACGGGACATATATTCCTAATTCCGAATTAAGCAAACGGATGAAGCCCTTCGTGAATTAAGCAAACACGAATTGAACGCACGCGAATTAAGCAAACGCGATTAAGTTTAGGAACATACAATCATCGAAACAAATCAATACCCATTCGATACAAACTGAATTAAGCAAACAGAGAATATAGAATAGATATTGAAAGAGAGAAGAGAATTAAATCAGGAATTACAAGACCTCAAGTGTTGGTGGAAGCCGATTACAGCAGATCAACCTAGGGAGATTAGTTCTCCATCAAAAACGCAATACAACCAAAGAATTCCGAAAACAAGGATTAGCAAAAGATCCTTCTGTTCTGCCCTAAACAGCTATTTATAACTTTCAGAAACTGCGCATTCTCGCGAGGCGAATGGCCTCTCGCGAGGCGAATATTAAAATGGCGCCTTCTTGAATTTGTATTCTCGCGAGGCGAGCGTGATTCTCGCGAGGCGAGTCTTCAAAACCTGGGTTGTCACAGCCGTGATGCCTACCACGGCCAGACCGTGATGATCTCTGTCTTCGGGTACTTATCTGTCATGGCCGTGACCTACATCACGGCCAGGCCGTGACCTACATCACGGCCAGGCCGTGATGGTCTCTGTCTTCAGGGGTTTCTCTTCACGCCTGTGATGAGTGTCACGGGGTGACCGTAATGCTTGCTGACTTCAGGCTCGCGAGGCGAGCTATAGCTCGCGGGGCGAGGCAGAGAACATGACTTTCCTGGCACTGGCTGGTCCTCACTCTCGCGGGGCGAGTATCTTCTCGCGTGGCGAGTGTTTCCAGATTGCAATTTCCATTGTTTCCTTCATTCCTTGGACTCTAAGTCAACCTGAAAACATGAAATAGCCATAAGTGCTTTATTTGACTCAAAAACTGACTAAATAACCCTAAAACTACTTAAGGGACTCAAAACCTTGCTTGAGGACAATCAAGCCTAATTTGGGTGAAATCGAGATATAATTGGCACAAAACCACGGTCATACTAGTCATAAAACTAGATGAGCCAGAGGCTTATCAAAATACCCCAAACTTGAACTTTGCTTGTCCCCAAGCAAACTAAAACTCAAAACGACTCAAGACTTGGCAAGCTAGAAGGAATTCAACCAATTTCGCACAAATTTCAAGCAATTCATCAAAACGATTTTCCTTCAATGTTCCCCCCCTTTTAACAATGTAATCCCCACAATCATTTATTCCGAACATCTGAGAGTTTCATCAATCAAACAATCATTAATCTAAGTAGGGGATCTAAGTTACACACAAGAGGGAGATCACCAAATTCAAACAATCGCCTTCCTCACAAAGGGGTTTAGTGTTCACTCAATCTCTCAGTTTGTCTAGGCTAACAACATTTCACTCAGTTTCACTTTTAAGAGCACTTCCCATGAATTTGATTTTCATCTCAAAATGGTTCCCACAGAGAACATGCATGCAACATCAAAAGGTCTTTCAAGGTTGTAATGGGGCCTGGCTAAGGGAAGGATATACAAAGGTACTGGCTGAAGTCCCTAGGAACTAAGAGAGCATGAAGCTGTTTACACATTGATTTCCTTACTCAAGTTCCTATTCTTATTCTTCTTTTTGCCTTGGGTGGCTACAGCCCTTTTTTTTTTTTTTGAAAGATTTATTTCTGCCCTTTGGCTCCAACCTTTATTTTTTTTTCTTTTTCTCAATCCCCAACAACACATCATATCACTGTAGCCACCCCAAACTTAGTTTCTTGCAGCCATTCTCTTGCTAAGCTTCCATGCTCTCCTAATCCTAAGATCGGGTTAACATGGTTTTTCCAGATTCAGGCTCATAACATAAGGTCAACATGAAACAATAGGCTAATTAGGCTCAAAGGGGCTAACTAGGGAACATGCATTAGGGACTGGTTCAATTTAGGTCAAGTAGTTAATTCAAAGAAAATTGCCTAAATCATTTGATGCAAACACATAGACATGCAAACCATGAAGAGATTCTAGCAAATTCGGGAAAGTGCAACTCGAAAGCGATTCACACAATCAAAACATGTTGGAGGCTCAAATCCTCACCCGGACATTCATGCAAATTGTTTGACCGAGATTCTATCCCTAGTGTGTGCACCCTATCACCCCAAACTTATCATAAATCATGCTCTCACAACAAAATATCTCAAAGTTCAGTTTTCAATTTTTCAAATGGGGATCACAATTTCCAAATTTCAAAAACCTAGGGGGAATCATCAACATAAATCATGCCATCAATCTGTGCTAAATCAACCAAAACCTACCAAGCTTGCCGACACAAGACACACATGCTCTTGAGCTTCTCAAATTATTCAAGAGCGAAAGAAAACAAAACAAAACACAAAACACAACAAAACAACCGGTTCCCTCCCCCACACTTAAAACATACATTGTCCTCAATGAACAACACAAATATCAAAACAGAGTGAGGGAAAGGAAAGGGTGCTCCCTGATCAGGTTGCAGTGTAGGTGGGCTCCCCCAAAGAGAGCTCCTCAACAGTAGCATCCACAGGTCCCGAGCTCTCATGAAATAGCTTCAGCCGCTGCCCGTTAACTTTGAATGCCTTGTTGCTACCTGCACTTTTAATCTCTACTGCACCATGAGGAAAAACATTAGTAACAACAAATGGTCCAATCCACCGGGACCGAAGTTTCCCGACCATCAATTTCAAAGGGAGTTAAACAAGAAACCCGCTGTCCCACAGAGAATTCCTTCCTAGTAATCAATCTATCATGAAAGTGCTTGGTTTTCTCCTTATAAATCCGAGAGCTCTCATAGGCTTCTAGCCTAAGCTCTTCAAGCTGCTGTAACTGGAGTTTCCTTTCAATACCAGATTTTTGCATTTCCAGATTACATCACTTGACTGCCCAATAAGCACGGTGCTCAACTTCCACAGGGAGATGGCATGCCTTGCCGAATACAAGCCTAAAGGGGGACATCCCTATCGGCGTCTTGAAAGCGGTCCTCTGAGCCCAAAGTGCGTCTTCTAGACGGCGGCTCCAATCTTTCCTATTCGGCTGCACAACTTTCTCTAGGATTTGTTTTATCTCCCTGTTGGAGATCTCAGCCTGGCCATTGGTCTGAGGATGGTAAGCAGTGGAGACTCTGTGCACAACCCCATACTTCCGGAGTAGAGCTTCCATGGTGCGGTTGCAGGAATGAGTGCCCTGGTCACTGATGATGGCACGAGGTATACCGAACCTGCAAAAAATATTGGACCTAACAAAATTTGCAACAACTTTAGAATCGTTAGTCCTAGTGGGGATAGCTTCCACCCACTTTGAAACATAGTCAACAGCCAAGAGAATGTAAAGAAAGCCAAAAGATGCAGGGAAAGGACCCATAAAGTCGATCCCCCACACGTCAAACACCTCACAGAAGAGCATGGGCTGCTGTGGCATTTCACTCTTGCGAGTGATGGCTGTACCTGCTGTCTGACACTCCTTACAAGTCCGATACACCTCATAAGCATCTCTAAAGATGGTGGGCCAATAAAAACCAGAATCTAGGACCTTTCTCGCAGTCCTCTGTGGCCCAAAGTGTCCCCCTACTTGAGAGGCATGAGAAAAGTGCAAAATAGACTCAATCTCATAGTCGGGGACACACCGCCTAATCACCTGATCACTACAAAACTTCCAAAGAAATGGATCGTCCCAAACATAATACTTGGCGTCGCTCTTTAGTTTGTGGATTTGTGAACTAGTTGCTACTGTCGGAAAGAGACCATGAACTATGTAATTCACAAGATCGGAAAACCAAGGAGTAACGCCATGCAACTGTAAAAGCTGCTCATCAGGAAAGTCATCCGAAATGGGGACGGATCCTCATCCCTCTCTATCCTACTCAAGTGATCAGCCACTAAATTTTCGGCTCCACTCTTGTCCTTGATCTCTACATTGAACTCTTGGAGCAACAACATCCACCGAATCAACCTCGGCTTCGCTTAGGTTTCTTTAACAAATATTTCAGAGCTGCATGGTCGGTGAAAACAATAACCTTGGAACCTAGCAAATATGATCTAAACTTATCGAGAGCAAAAACAACAGCTAGAAGTTCCTTTTCGGTGGTGGTGTAATTACATTGTGCAGCATCTAAAGTCCTAGAAGCATAGTAAATGACATGTGCAGACTTGCCTACCCTTTGTGCCAGGACCGCCCCCACAGCATAGTTAGAAGCATCACACATGATATAAAAAGGGAGCGTCCAGTCAGGGTGCTGGATGATGGGGGTAGAGGTCAATGCCTTTTTCAAGAAGTCGAACTCATTCTTTCAGTTATCATCAAATCTGAATATGGCATAATTCTTCAAAGCAAGTTCGACAGAGGGAGAGCTATCTTGTCAAGTCCTTAATAAAGCGCTGTAGAAACCTGCATGACCAAGAAAAGAACGAATCTCGCGAACGCAAGATGGGTAAGGCAATGTGGAAATCACATCAATTTTAGCAGGATCTACTGAGATACCCTCTCTAGAAATAACATGCCCCAAAACAATCCCCTGTTCAACCATAAAATGACACTTTTCATAGTTCAACACAAGATCAGTTTCAATACATCTTTCTAAAACCAAATTCAGACTATGCAAGCATGCATCGAATGAGGAGCCATATACTGTGAAATCATCCATGAACACTTCCATGCAATTTTCAATAAATTCAGTAAAAATGCTAATCATGCATCTCTGGAAAGTGCCAGGAGCGTTGCAAAGGCCAAATGGCATCCTCCTATAGGCAAACGTGCCAAAGGGGCACGTGAAAGTGGTCTTCTCCTGATCCTCCGGTGCAATGTGGATCTGGAAGTATCCGGAGAAGCCATCAAGAAAACAGTAGTGGGATTTACCGGCCAGCCGTTCGAGCATCTGATCGATGAACGGCAAAGGAAAGTGATCCTTTCGAGTGGCCTGGTTCAACCTCCTATAGTCAATACAGACTCTCCAGCTATTCTGGACTCTAGTGGGGACAAGCTCATTGTTCTCATTTCTTACCACTGTGAGGCCAGATTTCTTAGGCACAACTTGCACTGGGCTCACCCAAGTGCTATCAGAGATGGGGTATATGATACCCGCATGTAGGAGTTTTGTTACCTCCTTCTTTACCACATCCAGAATCAATGGATTTAGCCGCCTCTGCGGCTGCCTAACTGGTTTAGCCCCATCCTCCAATAAAATCCTATGCATACATCTAGAGGGGCTAATTCCTGGAATGTCGACCAAGGTCCATCCAATTGCTCTCTTGTGTTTCTTGGGAACCTCCAAGAGTTTAGCTTCCTGGTCGAGTCAAGGTTGGAGGAAATGATAACTCGGGAGTTTTTCATTCCTCTCCAAGTAAGCATACTTCAGATTGCCAGGAAGTGGCTTAAGCTCCAAGGAGGGTGGCTGCTCCACAGATGGTATGTTTGGAGCAGCCGGGCTGTCAAGAATTTCAGCCGAAAAGACAGCTCCACTTACACTATCACCCTGCAAAGTAGAATCAATCTCTTCACAAACAACGCTAGGGTTAGTGTTAGTACAATCATTACATGAATAAACATCATTAAAATCGAAATGGATGGAAAATCAGCAACCAAGTCATCATAGGTGTCGTCAACAATTTGGAGAGCAACTCTATTTGGAAAACAGAGTGCTCTTCCAATGGATGCTTCATAGCATCAAAAATGTTGAACCTTGCAATAATGTCACCGAACTCCATGGACATGGTTCCATCATCAACATCTATCTTCGTCTTTGCCGTCTTCATGAACGGCCTGCCCAGAGATGATTGGTGATCTGCTTGAATTGGTTTCCCCTGCCATGTCCAGGATGTAAAAGTCGGCGGGGAAAATCAAATCATCAACTCGTACCAACACATCTTCTACCACTCCCATGGGGCGAGCATTAGTCCTGTTGGCCAACCGTATGGTAAGTCCTGTATGTTGCAAAGGTCCCGGATCAAGGTTGTTGAAAATGGAGGTGGGCATGACATTTATGGAGGCTCCCAAATCCAACATGCAATTGTCGAATTTGCTGTCCCCAATGGTGCATGGAATAGTGAAAGTGCCCGGATCCTTGCACTACGTGGCGGTGCTCGAGTGAGGGCTGAAAGCGTAACCTTCTCAGGGGCAAGTTTGGGCTGAATGAGGGCTGAAACATTTCGCCCTAAGTTGACTCTCTCATTACCCTTCATCCTCCTCTTGTGGGTACACAAATCCTTCAGAAACTTTGCATACCTTGGAACTTGCTTAATCACATCTAGGAGTGGAATGTTTACCGCCACCTTTCTGAACACATCTAAGATCTCCTTCTCCTTGTCTTCCCCATCAACCTTCTTATTTTTCTGCACTCTTTGTGGGAAGGGAATCGGGGGCACATACACTCTCTCAGTTTCAACAACAACAGAGGGCTCAGGAATAGCCTCAACAGTTTCTTCATCTTTCTCAGGGGCTCCCTCTACTACTTTCCCGGATCTCAAAGAGATGGCACTCACATTGGGATTGGGGGCATTGGGATTCACCACTGGCTGTGCAGGTAGTTGGCTCGATCCCTGAGCTTGCTGTAAGTTGTTTATGGATGTGGCAAGCTGTCCAATCTGTGTCCTCAAATCCTGAATGCTAGCATCATTCGCTTGAGACTTGCCCAACTTGATGCTATTGGAGATTTTGTGCAGCCATTTGCTTGACCAAGTCTTCTAATGAAGGTCCGGAAGGTGTAGAAGTGGTCACTTGAGGAGGATTCGGTGGTGGTGCCACTGGTTGTTGTTGGGATGAATTCCCATACCGCAGATTAGGGTGATTCCTCCAGTTGGGATGGTACCTATTTGTGGAGAGGTCAGGAGTACCATACCGGTTCTGATTATTGCCTTGGTTGTAGAGATTAGCTGCATAAGCTTGAGGCATATCAGTAATTGACCCATCCTTCAGAATAGGGCACGTGTCGGTCAGATGCTCAGGAGAACTACACATGCCACACAACCTCGCCGGCTGAACCTTTTCCATTGCCAGTTGCTTCACCAAACAAGTGAGCTCATCGATTCTGGTTTCGAGTGCCTTGTTGGAAGATGAACCTTGGATCTCATTTACACCCCTTGTCTCGACAGAGTTGCTCCTGGTTGTGAACTGCTGGGAGTTTAATGACATATTCTCAATCAATTGTTTCGCAGCAGCTGGAGTTTTATCGACGAGTGCTCCTCCACTAGCGGCATCCAAAATATTTCTGTCCATTGGGAGCAATCCCTCATAAAAATACTGAATAAGGAGCTGCTTAGAAATCTGGTGTTGAGGGCAGCTAGATACCAACTTCTTGAACCTCTCCCAGTACTCAGCCAATGACTCATTGCTTTGCCTGATGCCACATATCTCCTTTCTGATGGAAGCAGCTCACGGAGGCGGGAAGTATCTTTCCAGAAAACCTTCTTGGGATCATTCCAAGTTGTGACAGAATTTGGCTCCAAATAATATAGCCAATCCTTTGCAGCGCCTTCAAGGGAGAAAGGGAAGGCTCGCAATTTGATATGGTCTTGATAATGCCTTTAGGCCTCAAGGGTGTAGAACAGAGACCACCTGAAATTCCTTCAAATGCTTATGTGGATCCTCACCTGCAAGACCACTAAATCTTGGCAACAAGTGTATTAAACCAGATTTAAGTTCAAAAGGAGCAACCACACCAGCATACTCAATACACAACCCATTGTAGTTAACATCAGGGGCAGCAAGCTGCCTCAATGTCCTTTGGTCACCCATGTTATTAAAAACAGGTTCGAAATCAGAATTACCACTAGTGCTTGCCCGTATTGCCCTAAGGCGTGTGTGCAGTGTTCTTTCAATTTCAGGGTCAAAATCACACAAGTCAGGACAAGTAGACCTAGTGGCCAGTCTAATTTAAAACAGAAACAAAAACAAAAAGCGAGAACAACAAACAAGAGTCCCCGGCAACGGCGCCAATTTGACGCGCTGTCGCGCACGCGTCAAAAGATGAGCGGTTAGTAAAAATGTAGTTTAGTGTGCGACAACTCGGGTATCGTATCGCAAGGACTCTCGTAGTGCTATTATCGCAGAAAATAAGTTTCTTGGGGGGGGTGTTTGGTTTGAAATTGATTGGAAAAACAGAGTGAAAACATAGCGTAAAAACAGAGCAAAATACGTGATTATCAAATAAGACTAAGACGATCAATCTGCTGTTTCGTTTCCCACTATCATCGGTTCATGTAATTCCATGCCCTAAGCAGAGTCTAATCCCTTTTCGATTGTAGCATCGATTAACAAGCGAAACCGACGCTACGGGACATATATTCCTAATTCCGAATTAAGCAAACGGATGAAGCCCTTCGTGAATTAAGCAAACACGAATTGAACGCACGCGAATTAAGCAAACGCGATTAAGTTTAGGAACATACAATCATCGAAACAAATCAATACCCATTCGATACAAACTGAATTAAGCAAACAGAGAATATAGAATAGATATTGAAAGAGAGAAGAGAATTAAATCAGGAATTACAAGACCTCAAGTGTTGGTGGAAGCCGATTACAGCAGATCAACCTAGGGAGATTAGTTCTCCATCAAAAACGCAATACAACCAAAGAATTCCGAAAACAAGGATTAGCAAAAGATCCTTCTGTTCTGCCCTAAACAGCTATTTATAACTTTCAGAAACTGCGCATTCTCGCGAGGCGAATGGCCTCTCGCGAGGCGAATATTAAAATGGCGCCTTCTTGAATTTGTATTCTCGCGAGGCGAGCGTGATTCTCGCGAGGCGAGTCTTCAAAACCTGGGTTGTCACAGCCGTGATGCCTACCACGGCCAGACCGTGATGATCTCTGTCTTCGGGTACTTATCTGTCATGGCCGTGACCTACATCACGGCCAGGCCGTGATGGTCTCTGTCTTCAGGGGTTTCTCTTCACGCCCGTGATGAGTGTCACGGGGTGACCGTAATGCTTGCTGACTTCAGGCTCGCGAGGCGAGCTATAGCTCGCGGGGCGAGGCAGAGAACATGACTTTCCTGGCACTGGCTGGTCCTCACTCTCGCGGGGCGAGTATCTTCTCGCGTGGCGAGTGTTTCCAGATTGCAATTTCCATTGTTTCCTTCATTCCTTGGACTCTAAGTCAACCTGAAAACATGAAATAGCCATAAGTGCTTTATTTGACTCAAAAACTGACTAAATAACCCTAAAACTACTTAAGGGACTCAAAACCTTGCTTGAGGACAATCAAGCCTAATTTGGGTGAAATCGAGATATAATTGGCACAAAACCACGGTCATACTAGTCATAAAACTAGATGAGCCAGAGGCTTATCAGAGTACTCTAGGGTATCAAGGTAATTTCATTTTTTTGTCTGACTTGCTATGAATTTTGGCAAGAAAGCATAAACAAAACCATACATTATGAACCACATGGTTAAAATTTCTAAATTCCTTCATTTTGTATGATATCTAGTACTCAGGGGTACCGAGATAATTTCTTGTTCCTATTCGGCTTGCTCCAAAGTTTGGCTAAAAAATAGAAAGAAATCATACATTAAGGTCACACGGTTCAGATTGAAAAATCCTTTATCTAATATATTTCTAGTACTAAGGGATAACGAGGTAATTTCTTGTTCCTTTACGATTGCTATAAGATTTGGCCAAAAAATAGAAGAAAAACATTAGGGGCGCATGGTTAAAATTGTCAAATTCTTTCTTTTGGTATGCTTTATAGTAATCGGAGGTACCAAGGTAATTTCTTGTTCCTATCCGACTTGCTATGAAATTGGGCCTAAAAATAGAAAAAAATTGGTTTAAATAAGCTTTTATCCCTGCAAAGCTCACTAATTTTGGTTTTTGTTCCCGTAAATTTTTTCTTAGGATTTTGTCATTTTGAAAATAGTCTCTATTGACATTGGCAAATGGAATGCCACGTCAATCATGCCACGCGAATGGTGTGGCATTCTGTTTGTCACGTTAGCAGTTAACGGAAAGAGATGACAACAGAGACTATTTCCAAAATTTTTGAAATTACATGGACGAAAACCTAAAAAATTATTTTTACACGGACTAATACCAAATTAATGAACTTTACGTTGGTCATTCAACTTTCAAAATATGCAACAAGGTCCCTAAGCTCTTGAAAGGGTGTAAACTGTAAAGTGGTCTAAAATTATGAGAGATGATAATTTTTCAATAGACAATGTTAGCGTTTAATAGAAAAACGTTTAAATTGCACAATTCAGCTATGTTGAATGAGTTCTATTATCTGAACATCAAATTTTGGATGTCGTATGTGACACCTGATTACTCGTATTTCAAAATTACATCAATAAACAAAGGAGATACCATATGATGTCCCATTTTAGTGGCAAATTTTAGTATCCTTAAAACGGGGTGCTGATTTGGACCTCGAAATCTTGATCATTGTTTTTATGTGAAAATTTCATCAATGGCTAGAAATCGATACATGGAAACTGGTAAGACAATCTTCCTTATTTTTAAAAGGAAAATGCTAGTTAGTACGAAACACTTTTAGTAAAAGATGGTACGAATGAACTGTCCCACGTTTCTTCTCTCCTGCTTGCGATTTGCTGTGTCATCGTCTCCGAACACATAACTTCTTTGGTTCTTCCTATTCCGCCTCTCTGAGTTCTTGTCACCAGACCTCATTGCATCATCATCCGTTGAGTTCTCTCATCAGTTGGGGCATGAGTCAAAGCTTTAGTTTTAAGTTCCCTCTTTCTTCATTCCTTTCAATCCCTTGAGAGGATTCATCTTCAACTTGTCATTTTTTCGATATTCACCCATTGTCTCATTGTTTTTTTTTAATTAAAACTATGCTCAGGATTCTAGGATCCAAATCTTATGAACATTTTTTCTTGATTTAGTTTCTCTTCATGTTATTAAGGTAAACATGTCAGGAGACTTTGTCAAAATTAATATGAGGTCTAGCTGAAGAACTTCAAAGTGCAAACACTCGAAAATAATGAGGTATAGGCCATATAGCTCAAGTGGCAGAGAAGGAAGACAGATGAAGCAAAGAGGTAGCACGAGCAAACAAAGGAGGAATCGAGGAAGACAAGTGATGTGTTATGTTTGTTTTATAAAAAATATATATAATTAAAATATAATATAAAAAATAATGTCATTCGTATGTGCACTCCTTCGTACTAAATAGCGGTGCTCTTTTACAAATGTCTCCCGATAAACATAGTAAGTGCTCTTTTTATTCAATTTTTTTAATAGTTTTTTTTAATTATTAAGTATTTTGATTCTCTTGGCTGGACCAAATTTTCTTTTTTTAAAAATAAAAAATAAAACAGAAACCACTTTACCCCACTATAGTAGGTAAAGTCAAGGATCCATGACTGAACCTCTTACCAATGGGCACCACACTAAAAGGCTTCCATTTTAGATGTACAAAAATCATTTCTCATGTTAAACATTGTTGTTAGAACGCTACTAGAAGCGTTATTGTTGTTTCAATCATCAAGATTCAAGAAGAATGGAAAATGAGAATTCGTACTAATTTCAAAATTTTGAAATTAGCATAAGACCGCCTCGTCAGAACTAGACTTATCGGTGAACCGTGTGGATAAATGACTCTTTAATGTTTTGATTAATGGCCAAACTTAATGGTCAAATTATTTGATGATTACTTTGATTCACTAACAACTTGCAAAGCTTGAGTTTATCAATGAGAATATTAGAACAAGGAAAGTGGATGCAAAGGCACATGGAGAAAGGAACTTAAAGAAAGTATCATGAAGAATGACATGAAGAAGGAGCATCACGAGCAAGGAAATTGAAGAAAAACATTAGGGATTTATGTAATGAAAATCCTCTAGATTAATTCTTAGTTAAGCTCTCAAATAATAATGAAAATGATGTTAACAAATAAACAAGTTTTCAAAATTAACATAGAAGAAAAAGGCTAATTAATGAATCTGTACATTGATGTACTTTCAGTTAATTAACTTTTATTGAAAACATGTGGGTACATCTATGTATACATCGATTGATTCTTGATTTGCTTGATCATAAAACATTTTTGACACTATACATTGATTAGTACATTTGTGTATAAGCCAAAACAGAACCAAGAAGTTTTCAAGATAGCAACATAATCGATTGGATAATCGATGTATATGGTTTTGGGCTGCAAATACAAGTGTGTAACATTCAAGATCAAGGACATCCAAGACCACAATCGATTAGGCAAATTTTGTTTTATACAACCGTGTACTAATCGATTGACTGATAACATAATTTCTCAAATCAATTTGTTTTGATCTCAACTGGCTTATAAAGTGTGACCAACAGATCTATTTTGAAATATAACTATATATAACTATATGGTGGCATCTAAGATGAGGGGACAATTAAGTCCCTTACACCATGAACAAGCATTTTGACCTGGTGTAGCAGGTCACTCACTAGGGATAATATTATTATAGGATTTTTGTAAAAAAATAATTATTTCAAAATTTCAATCTTACCCTTCTTCACCACCATTCAGCAGCAACGCACCCCTCTTACCCCACCCTATAACACCACCAATTCCAGCTCTTAGTTACAAATCTTGTTTTCTACCACTACCGATTCCAGCCAACTCATACTTGATTTATATTGGGTTCATTAACAGTTGATTGTGGAGTGGAGTGGTGTGGTCTCGTTTCCAATCACACCCTTTGTGCGATTCTGATGCAACAAGAGGAAGTTTGAGACTTCCATTTTGCCACACAAGGATTACTTTTGCTGTTTAATCCAACGACTTTTGTTAGTTTTATTTTCGTTGGGTTTCTTTTTTATTTTCGGATTTTTCATTTGTTTCTATAAGAATAAGCAGTGCCTCTAAACCAAAAATATGAGGATGAGACAAAAAATATATACAAAAAAGGCAAAGAAAGAAGAAGGCCAGGAAGAAGGAGACTTGACAGAAAGAAGGAGAATTGACAGAAACCGCCATAAGCAAACCAGGAAGAATAAATTTTTTGGAAATGGACATTTTAGGGAAGAAAGGGCATAAATGTTATTTTCAAGAACCTGAAGATCAGGTTATCCTAAAATCATCACAATCCCTCATTTATTTAATTATTAAATCTAACGGTTATAAATGCTCCCTCACCCATAAAGGACTTAGTTGCCCCCTCACTCTAGAAACCCCCAGCTAAAGGACATTAGTAAACACTTTTTCAATATCTAGAACTCATGACACGAGATCAAAGAGCTTATAATAGAGGAAATCTGAGTATTTTCAATAGTTTTTCGACTTGTAAAATCTGATTTTCTAAAATCTGATTTAAATCTTTTCAATTTTAAAGATTGAAAAGACAAAAATAACACATGTGCTTTTACTTTATCAAATAAGCATTATTATTATTATTCTCTCTTAGTTATTAACATAAAAACACACATGTCAAAAAATTAGTGAATGTCAGTATAAAACTTGATCATTGCTTTTATTAATAGTTACTTTTTCATTACTAAATATTAAATATTAAGTATTAAGTATTTTATACATTCCCTTCAACAAACAAAAAAGTATATTATACATTATATATTTCTTTTTTTTTCAAGATACAATATATATTAATATGTTTTTTGAGGGCATATATATTAATATGTTATATAATATTAAAAATATATATTTAATTAACTATAACCCATTCAACCAAGTTTTCACTGATTGAAGAATTTTTTTAAAACATTACAATACGAAGAATACTTGCTAATAAATATTCTGTATCATTTTAAAATTAAAATCATGCTGAGGCTATCAATTACACAGAATATTAATACCACATAGATTCATGGACCAAATTCTATGTAGATAAATTTGGTTCACAGCATTAAACAGTAAACGACCTTGGGATAGAATTGGCCCAAATTTAGATTTTGTAATTTATGATTATTTAAAAATCAAATTAAAATCATAATTTCGACAGACAATTTTAAAATTTAAAATAGAATAAATTTAGAATTCGCTTGTTATTGTTTGTTTTATTAAAAAAAAATCATTTTTTAACTGAACAATTAATTTTTTAAACTTTTAATATATTTGTTTTTACTTTTTAAAATAATGAAAAACATAAAAAAATAATAATTTATATTACGTTGTAAAAATCAAAAAAATCTTCAAGTCTTAACCTTATTGCCAATTCATAAGGGTCACTCATACACTAAGGATCCGTTTGTTTTAAATTTTGATAGAATTGATTTTAATAGAATTGGTTTTGGAAGAATTGATTTTGAAAAAAATCAAAGTTAAAAAAATTGATTTGTATTTGATAACAATATTTTAAAAATTGATTTATAAAAATTGATTTTATTTGGATGATAAGCCATAATCACTTTTGAGGTATAAATATGTAGAATTTTGTGGATCTTACATCTCAAGTCAAGTATTTCCGTGGCTGCCAAACCCTGTTTTGGGTGCTAACCAAACAAGCATTAATTCATGGACTACTTATTTACCATTGACATAATAATTCATGGTCATCGTTCTTGTAATAGAACATGGTTACGTAAAAAAAAAACCATGGTTATGCAACTTATGGTAATGGTATAGGCAATCTTGAACTTCCGAAATGGTTAATAACATCCTACACCCTTATCATCTATTTGGACTCACTGTTCTCGATCGATACCCTTACATTGAGAGAGAGAACAATTTTTCCCGAACCCAAAACCACAAGCATATCATTCACATCATCTGGGTTTATTATTAGGGTACAAAAAGCTACAAATTTAACCAAATTAGTACCCTTCGAAACACATTACGCTTTATCAGAAAATAAACTGCCCCTTTTACCAAAAAATAAAAAAATTACTTGACTTCCTGAATCACATGACCGAATTCTAATTTATAAAAAAGTTAAAAACAATCCAATCAAAATGAAAAAGATTTTTTTTTCCTACTGTTAAGAGGCCTCAGATAATTTGTACACATCATAATCTAAAAGCAGATAATCAGCCAATGTAGGCAAAATCTTAATTTATCACCGACCTCACCCACATCGATACAGAATAATGATTTAAACAAAAAATATCATAATAAAATTAATAAAATTCAATGTAAGAAACACGATAGGTTAATTAAATTAGGAGCCGCTAGATGGAATTTATTAAATTGGGGAAAGAGATCACTCGGTGGTGGCAATATGGTTTATGGTTCGATTCTGCCAACAGATTTCCTCAACTTGATTCAGAAGAGGGAGCTTTTCTATCCTCATCGTGAAACTCTTTCCCCCAAACACAAATCAATCACTATTAATTGAAATAATTTGAAAACGAAAAAAGGGGAAAATAAAAATAGGGTAATTAATTTTCTACGAAACGAAAGAGATCATATATTGAAAATGGAAGAGATCACTCAGTTCAGCAGGGTAGTCAACACGTAAAGTAATCTCCCAAAAGAGAGAGAAAATCGTGCATTCCGGTCTGTTGAGCTTGACTTTTATGTGGTCATCACTGTGATCTCTTTCTGATTCATAAATTATAGACAACAGTTTTTAAAAAGAAATCGAAAACAAACAAATAAGGTAAATTAAAAAAATCCAGAAAGGTGCGGGTGGAAGAGAAACCCTTGACACAACAATGGCGCTGTGGAACTGAGCACGAGCTATGAATTTATAGGAAGAGCGCTTTAGGGTTTCTGAAGGTGAGTGACCTTCACGGCGAGAGAATAATGCCGTCACCTTGCAAATTTGAATGGACTAAACAAACCTTCCGAATTTTTCTTCTTTTCTTTTTTTCTTTTTAATCACTGGAGACGTTTTCTATATCTCTTTCAATAAAATTGATAATATATAATTTTAGGGCCGCAAGTATGTAAGCGATGGTCTAATGGGCCAGTTGACTTCGATTGGCCCATCCCAGCCCGAGGAGAACAATATATATAATTAGTGTTACCAAAACACTCTATCACTCGCTTTCTAGCTCATTATTTTCTATTGATTAAAATTCAAACAGGTTCCACTATTTTGAAAATGAATTTCATTAATTTATGTGAGTCTTACTTGAATTTTGTAGTATCCACATAAGTCTCAACTAATACGATTGTCAAATAGGTTAACCCTGCTCTTTCCAAAGTGTCGATGATGAGATTTGTGATAAATAGACTAAACTATATGAAACGTTTTTGAATGGGACGTAAAGTTTTTTTTTCTCACTAAAATGGGCCAACGTTCCTACAAAATGCAGATGCGATTAAAAGGGTTGCTTTATGGATACGGATTCCAAAACTTCCTATGGAATTATACAACACTTCGTTTCTTTGAAGAATCGGTCCGGGTCTAGGAACAATGCAGGAGGTGGATAGACTCACCTCAATCCACTCTAGGGGGAAATACGCAAGAATTTGCATTGAAATGGATTTGGAACAACCTTTAAAATCTTTTATTGAAATTCGAGGGCATAAGCTTTTCCTCGAGTACGTTTACACCTGATTTGCTTCAAATGCGGAAAGTATGGACACAAGTCGGTCCAATATGTTTACAAAAGAAGCAACCAAGAAGATGATCCAAAGGTTAATGCTCAAAGAAAGATTAAACCTTTGCCGGTTGGTGCCCCTGTTGAAGGCTCCCAAGCATCGAATCAATTGAATAACTCAAATGCAAAATATGGCTCATGGATGGTAGCTGTCCCTCGAAAACCAAGGAAACAACAAAAGTTTCAATCTACTGCAGAAGGATCTGCTAAGGATAAGAATGACCAAGAAGGAGAATCTTCCAAAGGCCAGAATGTCAAGCCTACTGATTCCAGATCCAAAAGCCATAATGTCAAGCCTGATGGCTCCAGATTTGCAGTTTTGTCTTCATATCACCCCCATTCTGATAAGGAGGGGACCACCACTGAAGAAGTAAATAACCTGACTCCAATCCAGACTCAGCCAGTAGAAGAAAAGATGCCAGTTTTGTCTTCATATCACCCCCATTACGACGCCAGTCATCATCTGTAACATTAGAACTGAGAAAGGTACGACGCAACATTAATAACGGGCCCACATCACCCTCTACAAATTCATCTTCAACATCCCCATCAGCAGGTTCAACCTCAGTGTCAAAAATAGGAGCAGAGTCCACGTCCAAATTATTAGCCAACAACCCCCTAATATTGGGTTTTGGCACACGACATTCTGCTTGACGATGACCCATCTCGACGCACTTCAAACAGCGAATGCCTCCAGTGGGACGTGTCTGTGGTGGCACAGTTGGACGAGGTTCCGGGCAGCCCTGAGCTTGGGCAGCGGGAGTAGGATTGACACGACGTGCTAACTGTCTTTCAGCCTGTAATGCCCGTTGATGGGCTTTCGAAATTGTCAAAGGGTTAAACATATTAAGAACATCACGAGTTGTAGTCGCAGGCCACCAACATATTCAGAAACAAGTTGGATAGGAGATTCTGCAGTTTCAGCGCGTGCGAGCAACACATAAAATTCAGTGGTGTAGTCATCAACAAATCGAGCGCCGTGGCGAAGGAGTTGAAAACACGGATATAACTCACGTTCATAATTGTAAGGGAGAAAGGCAGACCGCATATGTTTCTTAAACTTCTCCCAAGAGGCAATTTTGGCCTTACCCGAAAGTGCACGACCCTTCTTTGTTTGTTGCCACCATGCTTGAGCCCTTCCACGCAGTCTCATGGTGATCAAAGGAACACGACGATTGTCTGGCACTTCTTTGAAATCTAGAATTTCCTCCACTGTGCGTAGCCAATCCAGAAATTCATCAGCCTGTAAATTACCATGGAATTCAGGTATATCGACCTTGAATCCCGCTTCCCAGCGGCGGTCAGCAAAGGGGTTGTCTTTGATGTCAGAAGCATCAGTTTCCGAACCAGAAGGTTGCTGATGTGCCGGCGGCTGAAGAGTAGCCAACTGCTGCATCAATCGCTCCACTTGCAATCGCAACTGTGCTCCAGCTGAATCACGTCCTCCAGGTTAGCACGTCTCCTTGGCGGCATGGTGCAAGAACGAACTGACTACTAATACCAATCTGATGAAGCGTACGTGATGGAACGAACAAGGATTCAACAACTCGTTGATTCGACGAATACCCGAGGTTGAAAACACGAAAATTGAGAAAACTTCTCAGATTTTATTAAATACCAAGCTGCCTCTAATGAAGGCTAAAACAAATATATATAGTGTCAACAAAACCCTAAAGCAAAAACAAAAGAAATACCAAAATAAATCCTTACATAACAAAATTGAAAAAATACCCCTATAATTACGGTAACAGTAAAAATTGTCGTTTTGACCCCTTAAATGGTGGAATTTGGCAAAAATCACGTGACGCGCAAAGCGTTTTTCTCAGAAGGTCGTTTCCATATGAAAAAGAGTGCTCATTTGTTAAAATCGGAAATTGTTGACTTTTCAGTCAACTCTGTACATCATGAGGCAACCCGGGGTCTCACTCCAAACAACGTTCTGAAAGATGTGGCAAAGCAAGGATCAAGATCCACGATGCCAGCTTCTGCCTCATCATCTCAAGAAAACTCCACCCAGGGGCCAGAAATTGTGATGAAAGACTCTGGCCCTCAACCGCAAGTTCAACAAGTTAAAATCCTCGAGGATGGAGCAGGGATTCAAATCACTCTTTCAGACGAAGAATGGAATCAATGGTCCCAGCCCTGGAAAAAGACCCTTGTGGTCAAAGTTATGGGGAAAAGTGAGGGCTTCAAGTCCCTGGAAAACAATCTTCAAAAGAAATGGCAGAAAAAAGGATCAATCAGAATTGTGGACATGCCTGAGGGATTCTTTCTAGTCTATTTCTCTACTGAAGAAGATTACTCACATGCTTTGTATGAGGGCCCATGGATGGTGGTTGATCATTATATAATCATCCAAAGATGGAGGCCAATGTTCCTACAAAATGCAGATGTGATTAAAATGGTTGCTTTATGGATCTGGATTCCAAAACTTCCTATGGAATTATACAACACTTCGTTTCTTTGGAGAATCGGTCCGGGTCTAGTTTCAATGCTGGATGTGGATAGACTCACCTCAATCCACTCTAGGGGGAATTACACAAGAATTTACGTTGAAATGGATTTGGAACAACCTTTAAAATCTTTTATTGAAATTTGAGGGCATAAGCTTTTCCTCGAGTATGTGGGTTTACACCTGATTTGCTTCAAATGCGGAAAGTATGGACACAAGTCGGTCCAATATGTTGACAAAAGAAGCAACCAAGAAGATGATCCAAAGGTCAATGCTCAAAGAAAGATTAAACCTTTGCTGGTTGGTGCCCCTGTTGAAGGCTCCCAAGCACCGGATCAATTGAATAACTCAAATGCAAAATATGGCTCATGGATGGTAGATGTCCCTCGAAAACCAAGGAAACAACAAAAGTCCCAATCTACTGCAGAAGGATCTGCTAAGGATAAGAATGACCAAGAACGAGAATCTTCCAAAGGCCAGAATGTCAAGCCTATTGATTCCAGATCCAAAAGCCATAATGTCAAGCCTGATGGCTCCAGATTTGCAGTTTTGTCTTCATATCACCCCCATTCTGATAAGGAGGGGACCACCCCTGAAGAAGTAAATAACCTGACTCCAATCCAGACTCAGCCAGTGGAAGAAAAGATGCCAGATGTTGAGAGCTAAAAACTCAAATCAGTCCATCTTGATGAATTTAAAAGTAATTTTAAAAAAATGTATAAACAAAACTTACACAATAACAAATTAGAAATAGAACTAACATAAAAAATATACAAAACAATATAAAACAAAAACAATATACAATATAACACAAAAAAAAAAATACACAGAGAACAATATACAAAATATTATACAAAATATTATACAAAAGAGAATAAGAAGGATTGGAAAAAAAAAAGAGTTGGAGAAGGAATATTCTTACCACTAAGGTACCTAGCCTTGATTTGGCAAACCAATCATTGTTGCAAACAGAGTTCACACTCAGCTTCTGATAGTTGTTGTCCTTGTCCAACTCATTCGCAAATGCCTTCGCTGCCACTCTCCTTATCTTATCTCTGCATTGGTGGAGCATATGAAGCAAGTCATTAAGGGTTTGCTACCTATGTTTATACTAAAAAATGCATGGCATTTAACAAAGCCAGCCAAATGTACTATGAAAGAAGTAATTATCATTCTATGAATAACTAAACAAACACCATGATGGATTATTATGCATAGAAAATGTTATTACTGATCTACACACAAAGTATTGCTAAGCAACATTAGAAATCAATCTATACTTGTTTAACATGTATTTTAGTTTTTTATTAGGAAAAACAAAAAACTTGTATTGTTAGCAACCAATTCCCTGAAGTACAGTATTTATTTAATATCTATTTTTGTCTTCTCCGGAAAACATTATAGTAAGTGATAACCACCATAATCGAATGGATATTATATAAGAAACTCTAAATTCAAAGAACCAAATCGTTTCAATGTATATTATGGATGTGAATTAAAGAAGGCAGAATGTATGAAATGGTTTCAATAAAATAAACCATATTTCAAACAAGCTGAACAATGTAGAAAGACATCACAAATATTGATTTGCATTTTGCAATCTTTACAAAATCATATAAGCTATCACAGAAACAAGACAACAGATTACATGAACATCACAAAACTTAATATAGAAACGGGAGCTATCAATGGATAGCTTAGTTTGGAGAATTTCGGCAATTGTAGAACTCAGTTTTCCATTAATAGTTGGACCAAGCCCCCCAATTGAGATCAGTTTTCCATATGCAGCTGGCCCTTCAGTGCCGCCAAATGCAATAGGCACTCCCCCATTCATCAAAATCATCACATACTGATATATATATATATATATATATATATATATATAAAAGAGATGCAAATTTATGTCAAATTACACAAAAAACTAAAATAGCAGAAACATTATATTCAACCGAACCCCCCCCCCCCCCCCCCAAA
The DNA here is from genome assembly GCA_030762895.1 of Sophora flavescens. Lineage (NCBI taxonomy): Eukaryota > Viridiplantae > Streptophyta > Magnoliopsida > Fabales > Fabaceae > Sophora > Sophora flavescens. The sequence continues at coordinate 103,171,444 of CM061069.1, read as the reverse complement.
AATCAAGTTAGTAAATAAATGACACAAAAAACAAACAAAAAAAGTTACCTTGGTATTTACACAGTAATTTCATCAAACAATAGGTGGTCATTAGCAAATGCCTTCCACTCACCATATCTCATCTCTGCATTGGTGGACGACCACACCTTTAGTTTATATATCTTAAATACACCCCAAGAACTATACAACTCTTGAAGTTCACATCTTTAATTTCTCTCGAGTCTTGATCAACTACCTCTTGAAGTTCACATCTTCCGCTGAAATTCTCCTACACAAATACAAAGAAAATATATAGTACCCAATTAGACCTTGATTGACTATGTAACGTTCAATAAATCTAACTAGAATCAAAGGTGAGTTCTCCTTTTCAATACCTCACTTTAAGGTTTGTGCAGATCCTATCCCATAGATCCATAATTTCTCTGCCACTGAGGACATTGGAACCCCCTTCAATGCCATTGGAATTATGAATTAGATCACCGTCACCTAAGGGTTTATGCCACCCACTGCCCATTGGGATTATGAAATTGTACCTTCTCTTTGTCACAAAATGGCCACTCCAACCTACGCGAAAAGAATCACCAAGCTTTCACCAACTCTGTTCATCTAAGCGAAAAATAGAACAATGAATAAACATTCTTGGAGAACTAAATTAACGAATCACTGGTTCATGCATGATATAAAAATTCCAAAATATCAAAGAACCTATATCCGTATATCTGAATAATAAGAGACTTGCAAGAATCAGAAGTCACGATGACAAAAAAGTATAAAAGACACCAAATTAAGAAAGCACAAAACTTGAAAAGAACCCTTTTCAGAACACGAACAAACATAAAGAATTAAATCATACCCAGTTCAAGAATCATGAATAAGATGAACCCCAAGTGGTAAAAAAGAGCTTTTGGAACGAACCAGAAGAGCGGCAATGGTCATAGAAGACTGAGGTTGGTCTTGCATGTCGTGGATGAGAATTGAACTTTGTAGTCTATCTTGCAACAACGTTGCAGTCTTCAAGCTCTCCACATTATTGACGACAAAGGACCAGAGGGTAAGCATTGTATATATAGCAATGAATGAGATCATCGAGTGTGAAGACGGCGGCGGCAGGAGCCATGGTGGTGGGAGGCGGAGGCTGGAGGTGCGCGAAGGACTGGCATGATGGAGGATGGACTGGTATGCACGCCGCCTCTGAACTAAGAAAGACAAGAGCCAGTTTTTACGTGTTATAGTGTTAGCATGTTAGGGCTATTTAGTTTTTAGGGTTTGTTTTTTAACTTTATCATGGGACAAGCCCATACGTTAGTTTAGGTAAGGTAGGGGGTTGTCACTTAAAATATGTGGGCCATTTAATATATAATAAGAATTTAGGTTTGTTGGGCCATTTAAGTTATTTGTTTTAACCCATAAAATATAACCCTAAAACTTGTTACCCTAAGTTGGAGTTGCAACGTCGTTTCCCTTCCCTTCATTCATCAATTTCGCAGAGAAGCAACCAGGAAGGAGGAAGCTTCAACCAAGCTTCTCCTCCACCGCCACAAGCTCTGTCAAACGTGACCATACATCATCGTCCACTGCTCATTCTCCTTGCTGTATGTCGATCGGTTTCTGAGACGCCCCGACGTCCCATTAAAGAAAACCCAAAATATTAACACCTAATTTCGTTATTGCCGTTAAGCGAGTATATTAAAACAGATAAAAATCTAAAACTTAAAAAATATACAATATATATACATACATACATAACATATACACCTCAAGTCCTGATACAGTGCAGTAAAGGGAATCCCATCAGTCGGATCCCAAAATGCACAAACTGCTAATCAAACAAAATAAAAACAACATCCTAAAGAGATAAGACGTGCTGGCCAAAGACTCTGTACTCAACGATGAGGATCCACTGCTCGTCCTCCAATGTCTGGCTCATATGAGGTCCCATCAAGCTCCTCCATAGATGGCTTCCCCTTAGGATATTCTCATCACGATAACAAAAAGAAACATATGCAATATAGAGAAGACAGGGATAAGAAACCATATAACATCAAACGTGGAAAGGGTTTTGAAACATTTAATTAAATAACGGCACACTAAACATCCGTCTCCCAAGTATAAATATATGTAACACAATAATCCTCAATCCACATCTAGGATCTTTACTCTACCCTCCATCATGATGCAATGCAAGTGCTGTATGAATAATCTCCTCAGGTATCAGCCATATCCGGATATCACAACAATATAATGGACACGTCCCAGAGTCCCCGGCGCACACCTTCGTCCGCGGATGGAGGGTGCCCACGCAAAGCAATGGCACTATAGCTACACAACCCGGTGCACACCTCTGGACCACAATCCGGGATGCTCATGCAATGCATGAACTATAGCTGCGACTAAAATGAAATCATCTCTGGACGGTCCGCCGTTAGCCTATCCCCGGGAATTTTCCCTCCGAGGTATATACCCCACTCGACCCTGTTTCAGGTCCACTTGACCATGTTTCAGGTCCCTCATATCACAAACCATGTTTCAGGTCACCCCCTAGTGCCCTAACCGCTCATCCTAATCTCATAGATAACCTCAAATAATCCCATCTCATCAATCTCAGCCTCATATCATGATAATCATCTCGGTTAGGAACTGCTATCACATATCGTATGCAATCCCCAAATACATCCTCGTGTCTCAACATAACTTATGATTTACTCAATCCTCTAAGCACAATCATAACACCCATCATATCATCATAATCATCATCATGTTATCCAAAATCATCATCATATATCATCATGTCATAATATCATTTCCAAATAATACATACCAAAATATAATAATAATAATAAGTATAAACACTTTCAAAAATAATTACAACACTCATGATATCATACATCAAGTACCAAGTTCAAATCAACCAGCCAAACAGGCAATCACCACGTAATAAAATAATATATATATATATATATATATATATATATATATATATATATATATATATATAGCGTAACGATGATAAACGTACAATTTCAATATCATCATCGGTACCACAGAGTAGTCCCCAATGTGGTATAGACATTGTCCGTTACTCGCTCTCGTGTAGGGTTTGGGTCGCCCTATGCCATTATCTAATTAAATGTAACCATGCCGTTTCCGATGTTAAATAGTTTCTTTCCCCCACCTGGGATGTCTTAGGCTAGCTCTAGAGCAACGAAACGAACCCCCCTCTCAACCTCTTAGTTACTGCCACGTGAAGAACTAAGGCCTCTGGGTCTCCAAAAATTCACCTGAACACATCATTGTGATGCATACGTTACAGGGAATCCTAATCTGAAAACGGAATGGAAAACCGATAGACGGATTGAAAGATAACCTCAATACCGACATCGTCGGCGTGCCGACATTATAAAACATAGGCTTAACTTCTCAAACCTTGTGTACACCTATACTCAAACACGGTTCCTTTAAAGTGAGACTTGCTCCATCGTTTGCTTTCATGAATTTGGACTAACCAAATATGACAACTTAGTTTGGGATTTGAACTATATTAAGGTCTCGGTAGATTTTAGGATTTTTAATGGCTGAACTTTATAAATTATCATATTTCGAAAACAAATGAAAGAAATAAATTTGGTAAATTTTGGGGCTGCCGTGATGTAGAGTATTTATAGGAGTTCTCAACCAAATTACTTAGATTAAAGGTAAGTTCTTTCTTTAAAGGTAAGAAAGGATAACTCTTACGTTTCTTTCACACTTGTTTCCTTAAATAATATTGATTCATCAAAGCTATTCTTCACTAGGCCATGTAAGTTGGCACGTTAGTAAGAATGCTTAAGTAGGAGGTGTCACTTATTTGAAGCATGTCATGTTTTTACTAGCTTGATGTGTTACCTATTTAGTTAATGACTTTTTCAATTAATAGAATTTTGGTTGTCCTTGCCGACTAGCTAGCTAGACTTAAAAGATAATGACTTCAATATAAGGATTGACTAAGATAAGTGTTTGGTTAAAAGTTTGCTAGGCTGGCCATATAAAATTTAAGGTGTTTCACCTTTTAACCAAGTAGGTGGTGTCAACATACTAATGCTTGTCATCCTTTATGAAGTAGGAGGTGTCACCATGTTGTCATGGTTTTACTTAAGCTTAGGTGTCTTCGTATGGTTAAAAGTCTAATCCTAGTAATATGTCTTAGTTTTTGGCCGTATGTCTTTGCTTCATTTACTAATTCAACTATTAATTATAAGCATAAGTATCCATAATTAGCTAATTAATTAAGATTAGTGTTAATTAATCATGATTAGTAAAAATTGAGTTAAATTGATCATAATTAGTTAACTATGATTAAGATCTATACCTATGACTAATTATCTTGTAATTTGGTTAATGATAAACCACCTTAAATATTGATTTAAATTGAGGTGCTTGACTATTGAAAATTTTGAGTTGCTTGAATTTTGTTTTAACCTTTTATGTGTTTGGATTCTTAAACAGTTTTGATTTATCTAACCCTCATTCTCATCTAATTAAGATATCCAATTTTTTTATTCACGAAAGATAGGATGTTACATTACTACCCCCCTTAAAAGAAATTCCATCCTCCGAATTTACGTACCTCAAAAAAGATGTGGATACTGCTGCTGCATATCCGCCTCACGCTCCCACGTAGCATCTTCAGTAATCTCATCCCAAATGACCTTAACCAAAGGAATCTGTCTACCACGGAGTTCTTTAATCCTTCTATCTGCGATCTTAACCAGTAAAGCCTCATATTCTATATTCTCTCGGAGTTGTATAGACTCAGGTTCAAGTACATGAGAAGGATTAGGGTAATATTTTCTCAATTGGGAAACATGGAAGACATCGTGAAGGTTGGAAAGGTAAGGCGGTAAGGCTATCTGGTAAGCTCTTTGGACCAATTCGTCTAAGAATCTGAAATGGTCCAATGAATCGGGAGTGAGCTTTCTAGACTTTATAGCTCTGCCAATTCCGGTCTTCGGAGTGACTCTCAAGAACACGTGATCACCTTCTTGGAACTCTAAGGGTCTCCTCCTCTTGTTACTGTAGTTTCTCTGCCGATCTTGGGCTTCCTTCATTTTCTCTCTTATTTTCCTAACTTGTTCTGTTTTTTGTTGTATCATATCAGGACCCAACACTTGGCTCTTGCCAATCTCATACCAACATAATGGAGTCCTACACTTACTCCCATTAAGAGCCTCATACGGTGCCATCCCGATGCTACTGTGAAAACTGTTATTGTATGTGAACTCAATCAATGGTAGGAATTCATCCCAACTACCAACATGTTCCAACACACAAGCTCTTAAAAGATCCTCCAATGATTAAATTGTTCTCTCAGAGTGTCCATCCGTCAGAGGATGATAAGCAGAACTCATCCTCAACTTTGTTCCCAAAGCATCGTGTAACTGTCTCCAAAATCTAGATGTAAATCTAGGATCTCGGTCGGAGACAATACTTGATGGCACACCGTGCAACCTCACCACTTCCTTGATATAGATATGGGTCAACCTTTCAAGACTATAACTCTCACCAATAGGTAAGAAGTGAGCACACTTCGTCAACCTATCAATGATAACCCAAATCGCATCAAACCTCTTCGGAGTTCGTGGTAATCCAACCACAAAGTCCAGCGCTATACTATCCCATTTCCATTCCGGGATATCCAAGGACTGTAACAACCCGACGGGCTTTTGATGCTCTATCTTAGCTTTCTGACATACCAAACATGATAGAACATACTCCACCACTTCTTTCTTCATTTTTGGACACCAAAACATCTTCTTCAAATCTTGGTACATCTTGGTGGCTCCTGGGTGGAACTCAGCCTACTTTTATGTGCCTCCTTTAAGATCATCCTCCTAATCTCTAAGTTCTCTGGCACACATATCCGATCCTTAAACCTTAACACTCCATCTGATCCTCTCCTAAACTCTGAAATCTTACCCTCTTCTATACCTCGATTCACATCCACCAAGTATTCATCCTGACCCTGCTTAATCTTAAGGTCTTACAAAAACTCACTACTGATGGTGATCATAGCTAAGCATATTCTATCCTCAATCAAATCCATACCTAGGTTCAAATCTCTAAACTGTTCAAGCAACTCCATCTCTTTCACCATCATTGTGGATACGTGCAAGGATTTCCGACTTAGTGCACCCGCCACAACATTAGCCTTCCCTAGATGGTATTGAAGATCAAACTCAGTCCTTAATGAATTCCATCCATCTACGTTGCCTCATGTTCAGCTCCTTCTGATCAAACAAATACTTTAAACTCTTGTGATCACTGAACACATTAAACTTAACTCCATAGAGATAGTGTCGCCATATCTTCAATGCAAACACTATGGCCGCTAACTCCAAATCAAGGGTTGGGTAATTCCTTTCACGAACCCTCAATTGTCGGGAAGCATAAGCCACAACTCTTCCCTCTTGCATCAAAACACAACCCAATCCTTGATATGACGCGTCACAGTATACATCAAATTGTCCTAATGGATGCAGTAACGTCCAAGACAGGAGATGTAGTTACTTCTCCTTTAGCTTCTGAAAGCTCTCTTCACACTTCACTGTCCAAACAAACGTCGTACCTTTTCTCGTTAACTGCATCATAGGCAACACAATCTTCGAGAAACCCTCGATGAACCTCCTGTAATACCCGGCTAATCCCAGGAAACTCCTCACCTCACTCACTAACATAAGGATTTGATGAGTGTGATTTCAACGCATATTTCATCATCATTTTGCCTGCATTTTTCATATAGTTTAGGCATTTCTTAATTGATTTTGGTTAGTTTTTACTTTGGAACGGGTAAGGCGGTCTTGTGGTGTTGTTTTGCAGAAATTAATGATTAAATGCTCAGAATCAGCCATGATGGAGCTTGGACGAAGATAGAGCTTGAAAGGTGAAGAAAATGAGCCAAACAGAGCCCATCACGGCCTGGCCGTGATGACCATCACGTCCATGATCAAGAAAACTGAGAAGATTGAAGGCAAAAGTCAGAAGCTGTCACGGCCTAGCCGTGATGACCATCACGGCCATGACAGGCCAAGCAGAACTGATCATGACCTAGCCGTGATGAGCATCACGGTCGTGATGCTCCAAATTTGAAAGCGTGCCGATTCCAGAATACGTCACGGCCTGGCCGTGATGGCCATCACGGCCGTGACGCGTGCCCAGTCTATAAAAGAGGCCCAGTACAGAACATAAAAAGAGATCATCTGGAGGTTGGGAACCCTTGGGGGATTCTTCCAGACAGAAAAAAGGGACTTTTACCCTAGGAGCACTTTCACCCTAGGAAGACCTTGGAGGTTGGCGGTTGAGGAGGACTGGAACCCTAGAATCAAAGGAGGCCGACGGCTGGGAAAAGCTTCCAATGGAGTTTCTTCTTTCCCTTCTTCTTTCTTTTGTCCCTACTGTTTTAGTTTTGGCTTTCTCTATGAGTAGCTAAATCCCTGTTATTGGGATTAGATGTAACCAAACTGAATATTATGTATTTGCCATGATTGATTAATCTGTGTTCATGCCTTCGTATTAGTGTTTAATTACTACGCTTAATGTTTTTTGTGGTTTAGCTACCCATAAACTGATTTTAAGATTTGATTTGCAATGGGGACGTTCTTATCAATTCTTGATCTGGAATTAATCACCTAGTAAACCTTGCTTCTAGGAATGGAGTTTGGTTTATTAGTAATCGCGTAATCCCTACTCTTAATGCAAATTCATTAATCTAGGCCACCTAAGGAATTAGGGTCTATTAGTGGATTTAGGCTCTTGTCATCTGAGGAATCAGGGCTTGAGTAATTTCATGGGTTGATTTTAATATTTGAAGGATGAAGGGGAGGTATCTAGTCTTGGTATTGCATGAGGCTAAGGTTTGGTGAAATTTAATCCCAACAGCTCTTTCTGCACTCCAAGTGTTTGTTAAAAGTTCCCAAAAAGACAAAAAACATTTTATTGCTTTTATTTTCTGTTTTGATTTCTCTTGATTTATAGTTTAGTCTAGATAGTTGTTTGATTTGTGAATTGGTAATTGGCAACCAATCCCTGTGGATACGATAACCGGTCTCACCACCGTATTACTTGTATGACTAGGTATACTTGCCTAGATTTCATCCCAACAAGTTTTTGGCGCCGTTGCCGGGGGATCGGTTTTGCCAATATCATTAGTAACAAAGGAGGCAACTAATTTAGACATTTTTTATTTTTTTTCTGTATATATTTGATTTTTTTCTTTTAAGTGTTGGTTGTGCAAAGGTGGATTTCAAATCATGGACAGCTATTATTATCCATCTGATGAGGAAGCTTCAAGTCATATTTTGGTGGACAACTTGTGTTGGGAAGACGACATAGATTTGGGAGAATTCTTCATGGAGTTTTCTTCATCTCATGATATTCCAGCACAAGTTGATCCTATGACGGGTAAGCTTGTATATAATTTCTCCGAGGAGGAATGGGAAACCTTTTGTTCGTATTTACCACCTCCACCACCATGTTTGATTCCCATAGAGCCACATGAAGCAGAATTTGAGCAGAATATGGCTGTGGGGATGGATCGAAATGAAGATGAGGTGGTGGTGGTAGACGAGTCAAAAGAAGAGGAATTACCTCCCACAAATCCTTGGGAAATTGAGGAATGAGAATGGAATGAGCAAACACCTTTGAAAGCTGCTCTAGAACAATATTCCTAAGAACTATCCACCTCTGAGACCAAAATCAGAACCAACTGTGATAGTATCGAAGCTGTGATGCAAAATTTCAAAATGCAAGTTGAGGAAATTTGCAAACAGTTAGTACAAGAGTCAGATGAAGCACAATTTGAGAAAAATCTGGTTTTGGGGATAGTTCAAAATGAAGATGAAGTGGTAGTGGACTCCACCATGCTTGCTGAGCAACCTGAATTTGCTGCATTAGATAAATATGTTGGCTTAAATGCATGTGTGGACACTGCAAAGTTAGTCCCTTCCACTTGTCTGTTAAATCTCCTTGTGAAACTTCCATTTGACCCGAGAGGAAGTGAGTTCGTTATTGTACTTAAAGAGGTCAATGGAATTTTCATACACTGGCTAGGAGGAATTAAGGGTGGAGTCATATTGCTTCTGCAATTGCCACTCCATAAACCATGGGATCCGGGTGGAGGATCTTACATCTTGAGCACCCCTTGGTCCTTATACCACAGGCAATGGGATCCAGGTGGATGCTTCTTAATGAGTCAAGCTAGTGACGTTAAAGAAGCGCTTATTGGGAGGCAACCCAAGTTTTCTTTTCCTTTTCCATTTGTTTTTGATTTCAACACTTGAATAATTTGAGAAGATCAAGAGATTTGTTAATAGATTTGTTAAGTGTTTTCAGGGAAAGGAGGAAGGAGAAGCAAAAAAGGCAGAGACAACAAAGCCAGCAACCATCACGTCCAGGCCGTGATGAACTTAATGTGAAGACCAGAAAGGATCACGGCCCAGCCGTGATACGCATCACGGGCGTGATGAGCCAGCCCTGAAGATCAGAGAGCATCATGGTTGACGCGCTGTCGCGCAGGCGTCAAAAAGCGAGTGGTTTGAAAAACGTAGTGAGGGTGCGACAACTCGGGTATCGTCTCACAAGGACTCTCGTAATGTTATTAACTCAAAATCAGTTTTGGGGGGGGGGGGGGGGGGGGTGGGGTTTTAAAAAAAATTAAGAAAATAATCAAGAAAAGCAATGCAAACTAAGTGGTTATCAAATAAGTTGAAACGATTGACCTACTGTTCTCGGTTTCCCACTATCATTGGTTCACATAATTCCACGCCCTAAGCGCATTCTAATCCCCTTTCGATTGTAGCAACAATTAACAAGCGAAATTGTTACTACACGATGTATGTTCCTAATTCTCGAATTAAGCAAACGGGGTGAAGCGCTCGTGAATTAAGCAAACACGATTGGACACTCGCAAATTAAGCAAACGCGATTAAGTATAGAAACATACAATCATCGAAACAAATCAATACCTATTATATATAATCCTGAATTAAGCAAACAGAACATATATCATAGTATTGAAAAGGGAAAAGCAATTAAATTGGGAATCAATAGAACCTCAAGTGCGGTGGAAACCGATTACAATAGATCAATCCAAGGGAGTTAGTGCTCCATCAAAAACGCAATACAATCAGAGAAATTCGTAAACAAGGATTAGCCAAAGATACCCACTAATCTGCCCTAAACAGCAATTATAGCTTCATAATCTGCGCATGCTCGCGAGGCCAGTGGTCCCTCGCGACGCGAATATTAAAATGGCGCCAATTCAAATTCGGGCTCTCGCGAGGCGAGATGATGCCTCGCGAGGCGAGACTTCAAATTTTAGTTTGTCACAGCCGTGATGCCTATCACGGCCAGGCCGTGATCACTTCTGACTTTGGGTTATAATCTATCATGATCGTGACCTTCATCACGGCTAGGCCGTGATGGTCTCTGTCCTCCAGGGTCTTCTCATCACGCCCGTGATGGGCATCACGACCAAGCCATGATGCTTTTTGACTTCCAGGCTCGCGAGGCGAGTGTCTTCTCGCGGGGCGAGACAGAAAGGATGACATTCTCATTGTTGATCTGGTCTTCAGTCTCACGAGGCGAGTGTCTTCTCGCGGGGCGAACATTCCCAGAATTGCATTCTCCACTGATTTCTTCGTTCCCTTGGCTCTAGGTGCTTCCCCTCTTAACCTGAAAACATGAAATAGCCATAAGTGCTTTATTTGACTCAAAACTGGCTAAATTACCCTAAAACTACTTAAGGGACTCAAAATGTTGCTTGAGGACAATCAAGTCTAATTTGGACGAAAACGAGATATAATTGGCAAAAAACCAAGGCCATACTAGTCATAAAACTAGATGAGCCAGAGGCTTATCAACGGCCTGGCCGTGATGGAGCTCACGGTCGTGACAGACCACTCCTGAAGACCAGAATGCATCACGGACTGCCCGTGATAGTGGTCACAGCCGTGACACAGTTTCCAGCACCTCTTTGCCTAGGTTTGTGAGCCAACATCCGCTACCGCCTTGGTGAGTTGTTCCACTTTTCTCCTCTCTCCAACTTGATTATTTACATTGGTGACAATGTAAATGTTTAAGCATGGGGTGATTATGGGTAATTTTGCATTTTTACTTTTGCATTTTGCATGTTGCATTCATATAGGCATAGTTTTTCATATTGCATGATCACATGATCCGATTTCCCCCTTGCTGAGATTATGCATCCAATTGTGAGAACTGAGTGCCAAATATATTGTGATAGTGAGTTTTTGAATCCAATTTTTTATTCTTGTGATAAGGCTACAAATAAAAATCATTGAGATGATCTTTGATAGTTGATAATTAGCATGTGGTTCTGTAGATTTGTGTTTCTCATTGATTTCTGAACTACTAAAATGTGAGATTGTTGAGCCAAAAGGGGTACTCACTAAATCTACCCCATTCTTTGTGATAGAGTGTTGTATTCCTCTTGGATTGTATTCTCTAGAACTTGACTTGAAACCGTTTTGAAGCTTAAAAGTTTTTTGAAAACATTTTTGAAAATGATTGAGGCACTAGGTATTTTTCCGGCCTTCTGAGCTTTGAATGATTAAATGCTACCCCTTAGTTGCCCAACTTTGAGCCTGAAAAATATAAAATACTTTTCTTGGTACCTTGAATTACTTTGATGAATATGCTTGGTATGGCACCTTTTAAAGTATTACAAAAAGGGTAGAAAGGTAGTTGAAAAGTATGGGATGAGAAAATCAGAAAAATATTTCTCTTGAATTGAAAATCTCCCCTTCTCCAAATCAAAAAAAAAAATCTCCCCGTCGGCCTCCTTTGATTCTAGGGTTCCAGTCCTCCTCAACCGCCAGCCTCCGAGGTCTTCGTAGGGTGAAAGTGATCCAAGGGTAAAAGTCCCTCTTTTTCTGTTAGGAAGAATCCCCACTAGGGTTCCCAATCTCTCGGATGATCTCTTTTTCTGTTCTGCGCTGGGCCTCTTTTATAGACTGGGCACGCGTCACGACAGTGATGGCCATCATGGCCAGGCCGTGACGTGTTCTGGAATGGGCGCGCTTTCAAATTTGGAGCATCACGGCCGTGATGCTCATCACGGCTAGGCTGTGATCAGTTTTGCCTGGCCTGTCAAGGCCGTGATGGTCATCACGGCTAGGCCGTGATGGTCATCACGGCTAGGCCGTGACAGCTTCTGACTTTTGCCTTCAATCTTCTCAGTTTTCTTGATCATGGCCGTGATGGTCATCACGGCCAGGCCGTGATGGGCTCTGTTTGGCTCATTTTCTTCACCTTTCAAGCTCTATCTTCGTCCTAGCTCCATCATGGTTGATTATGAGCATTTAATCAATAATTTCTGCAAAACAACACTACAAGACCGCCTTACCCATTCCAAAGTAAAAACTAACCAAAATCAATTAAGAAATGCCTAAACTATATGAAAAATGCATGAAAAATGATGATGAAATATGTGTTGAAATCACACTCTTCAAATCACCCCAAGCTTAATATTTTGCTTGTCCTCAAGCAAACACTAAGGCCAGAAGATAATATAATCAGAGCATGGATAGTGAACCAAGAACCCGAGTAGTAACTAATCTAAGTAACATGCATTTTCAAATAATTCATCAAGAGACAATCAATTTCAAGTCCAATTAGAAGCTTATGTTTCTTAGACTCGTATTCTCACTGATTCGGGCACTCTTTCCCACCTCACTCAAGTGTTTAAGGGTATATGACAATTCGCTCAATTTCCTCAAGGAAAGAATCCTGCCATAAGCTTGACTATTAACCGAATCTCTACTTTATTAATGAAAACAATTAAGAATCAAGAGTTCTTTTGCTTTGGTTGTAACAGGGCCATGGGATTAGTCGTTAGGTGGGGAAATCAAGAAAAGGATATTTCAAGAAGGCTACACAAAATATCAAGCATTGCACAAAGACGACACCTTCTAAAATACCTTTTTGGGTTTTGATTCTTTTTTCCACCTTTCTTTCTTTTATTCTATTTCTCACTTTCTTTTGTCATCCCATTCTCTATATTCTCTCTTTTATTTTCGTTTCTTCTTTTTTTTTCTTTTCATTTGGAGAAGGGGAGATTTTCAATTCAAGAGAAATATTTTCTGATTTTCTCATCCCATACTTTTTCAACTACCTTTTTACCCTTTTTGTAATACTTTAAAAGGTGCCATACCAAGCATATTCATCAAAGTAATTCAATGTACCAAGAAAAGTATTTTATTTTTTCAGGCTCAAAGTTGGGCAACTAAGGGGAAGCATTTAATCATTCAAAGCTCAGAAGGCCGGAAAAATACCTAGTGCCTCAATCATTTTCAAAAATGTTTTCAAAAAATTTTTATGCTTCAAAACGGTTTCAAGTCAAGTTCTAGAGAATACAAACCAAGAGGAATAAAACACTCTATCACAAAGAATGGGGTAGATTTAGTGAGTACCCCTTTTTGGCTCAAAAATATCACATTTTAGTAGTTCAAAAATCAATGAGAAACACAAATCTACGGAACCACATACTAATTATCAACTATCAATGATCATCTCATGAATTTTTATTTGTAGCCATATCACAAGAATAAAAAAATTGGGTTCAAAAATTTACTATCTCAATTTATTTGGCACCAAGTTCTCACAATTGGATGCATAATCTAAACAAGGGGCAATCTAATCATGTGATCATGCAAAACTATACCTAAATGAATGCAACATGAAAAATGCAAAAATGCAAAAATACCCCTACCCCAAGCTTAAAAATTTACATTGTCCTCAAGACAGAGAGAGGAGAAAAATAAATAAAATAAATAAAATAAAAAACAAAAAATAAATTTTGGAACAACTCACCAGGGTGGTAGCGGGTGTTGGCTCACATTCTAGTCAAAAGCTTGTTGGAAATTGTATCACGGCTGTGATCTGTATCACGGGCACGCCATGATCAATTCTGGTCCAAAGGATGAAGCCTGTCATGGCCGTGACCTGCATCACGGCTAGGCCGTGATGCTCTCTGATCTTCAGGGACCTCACATCACGCCCGTGATGGGGATCACGGCCCTTTCTGATCTTCAATTCTGGCTCATCACGGCCGTGACCAGTGTCACGGCCTGGGCGTGATGGTTGCTGATTTTGTTTCTCCCCGCCCTTTTTGCTTTTCCTTCCTCTTGCCCTGAAAACACTTAACAAATCTATTAACAAATATCTTGATCTTCTCAAATTATTCAAGAGTTGAAATCAAAAACAAATGTAAAAGGAAAAGAAAAATTGGGTTGCCTCCCAATAAGCGCTTCTTTAACGTCACTAGCTTGACTCATTAAGAAGCATCCACCTGGATCCCATTGCCTGTGGTATAAGGACCAAGGGGTGCTCAAGATGTAAGATCCTCCACCCGGATCCCATGGTTTATGGAGTGGCAATTGCAGAAGCAATATGACTCCACCCTTAATTCCTCCTAGCCAGTGTATGAAAACTCCATTGACCTCTTTAAGTACAATAATGAACTCACTTCCTCTCGGGTCAAATGGAAGTTTCACAAGGAGATTTAACAGACAAGTGGAAGGGATTAACTTTGCAGTGTCCACACATGCATTTAAGCCAACATATTTATCTAATGCAGCAAATTCAGGTTGCTCAGCAAGCATGGTGGAGTCCACTACCACTTTATCTTCATTTTGAACTATCCCCAAAACCAGATTTTGCTCAAATTGTGCTTAATCTGACTCTTGTACTAACTGTTTGCAAATTTCCTCAACTTGCGTTTTGAAATTTTGCATCACAACTTCGATACTGTCACAGTTGGTTCTGATTTTGGTCTCAGAGGTGGATAGTTCTTGGGAATATTGTTCTAGAGCAGCTTTCAAAGGTGTTTGCTCATTCCATTCCCATTCCTCAACTTCCCAAGGATTTGTGGGAGGTAATTCCTCTTCTTTTGACTCGTCTACCACCACCACCTCATCTTCATTTCGATCCATCCCCACAGCCATATTCTGCTCAAATTCTGCTTCATGTGGCTCTATGGGAATCAAACATGGTGGTGGAGGTGGTAAATACGAACAAAAGGTTTCCCATTCCACCTCGGAGAATATATATACAAGCTTACCGGTCATAGGATCAACTTGTGCTGGAATATCATGAGATGACGAAAACTCCATGAAGAATTCTCCCAAATCTATGTCGTCTTCCCAACACAAGTTGTCCTCCAAAATATGACTTGAAGCTTCCTCATCAGATGGATAATAATAGCAGTCCATGATTTGCAATCCACCTTTGCACAACCAACACTTAAAAGAAAAAAATCAAATATATACAGAAAAAAAATTAAAAATGTCTAAATTAGTTGCCTCCTTTGTTACTAATGATATTGGTAAAACCGATCCCCCGGCAATGGCGCCAAAAACTTGTTGGACGAATCTAGGCAAATATACCCAGTCGTACAAGTAATACGGTGGTGAGACCGATTATCGTATCCACAGGGATCGGTTGCCAATTACCAATTCACAAATCAAGCAACTATCTAGACTAAATGAAGAAAGATCAAAACATAAACTAAAGCAACAAAAGCAATAAAATATTTTTGGTCTTTTTGGGGAATTTTATCAAACACTTGGAATACAGAAGGAGGTGTTGGGATTAAATTTCACTAAACCTTAGCCTCATGCAATACCAAGACTACCAATCCAGTTTATGCTTCAAATATTAAAATCAACCCACGAAATTACTCAAGCCCTGATTCCTCAGATTACAAGAGCCTAAATCTACTAATAGACCCTAATTCCTTAGGTGGCCTAGATTAATGAATTTGAATTAAGATTAAGGATTACACGATTACTAATAAACCAAACTCCATTCCTAGATGCAAGGTTTACTAGGTGATTAATTCCAGATCAAGAATTGATAAGAACGTCCCCATTGCAAATCAAATCTTAAAATCAGTTTATGGGTAGCTAAACAACAAAAAGCATTAAGCGACGGAATTAAACACTAATACGAAGGCATAAACATAGATTAATCAATCAAAGCAAATACATGAGGTTCAGATTAGCTACATCTAATCCCAACAAAAAGGGATTTAGCTACTCATAGTAATAGAAATTACAAAAGAGAAAGAGAGAAGAGATGAAGAAAACTCATGACGAATCCTCCAATCTTCTTCCAATCCAATTCTTTTCCAGTCCAAGAGCAGAGAGAACACGCCCATTTTTGCTTCCCAAGAGTCTCCCTAGGTTAAAAGTGCTCCTAGGTTAAAAATCCTATTTTTTTCTGTCTGATCCAAGTCTCCATACTTGTTGATGGCGATGATGTCTATATAATGCACAGGATCAACACTTTATTTTTGGTTGGAGATAAAAATTATATCTTTAATTTAATGAATAGATAAAAATCATATCAAGCATGATCTTATCCATCAATTATGCTCTGTGTCAATCTTCGAATTCTATTCCATTTAAAATCTTGTGGGCCCCTGCTTTAATTATCAGAACCAAAACCATAATAAACGTTGCTGGCCCTTTCCAAATTTGCTTTATGTTAATTGCCAATTTCTTCAATCAATTGTAAATTGATTCATGTGATTTGCTTTAGTGATTTGCTGCAGCTTCTACCAATTCCTCTCTGATCTTCAGGGCTGGCTCATCACGCCCGTGATGCGTATCACGGCTGGGCCGTGATCCTTTCTGGTCTTCACATTAAGCTCATCACGGCCGTGACTAGTGTCACGGCCTGGGCGTGATGGTTGCTGGCTTTGTTGTCTCTGCCCTTTTTGCTTCTCCTTCCTCCTTTCCCTGAAAACACTTAACAAATCTATTAACAAATCTCTTGATCTTCTCAAATTATTCAAGAGTTGAAATCAAAAACAAATGGAAAAGGAAAAGAAAACTTGGGTTGCCTCCCAATAAGCGCTTCTTTAACGTCACTAGCTTGACGTGCTTCTTTCAATCAACCGGGGTCGGCTGGGCGTAGAAGTGCAAGAACACTTCTCTTCCATGGAACTCCTTCAAAGAGCTGATTTTGCTTATAAGGCCAATATTTGCGCTTCCGTTTTGCCCTTTTCACTCTGAGCTTCGTGGCCTTATCCTTACTACCTCCCGTCGGAAGTTCTGTTTCCACA
Organism: Sophora flavescens; assembly: GCA_030762895.1. Taxonomy (NCBI): domain Eukaryota; kingdom Viridiplantae; phylum Streptophyta; class Magnoliopsida; order Fabales; family Fabaceae; genus Sophora; species Sophora flavescens. The sequence continues at coordinate 103,154,325 of CM061069.1, read as the reverse complement.
TGATGAGCAAATCCAACTTCATCACCATTTGATGCATCATTTGTCTTGCAGAGCTTGAGTTGCTTTCATGTTGAGCTCTTCCTTCTTAGTATTGACAAAGCAAGTTGAATGGGTTAAGCTTCCAAATCACACAAACACTCCTCTTTTTCCTTCTCCTCTTTCCCATCAAGATTTTCAATAGAATTCATAATTACCTTCTCAAGAGTGGAGGAGTGGTGCTTATGTGCAAAGACTTCTTTAGCCACTACATCCACAATGTCCATGCGGAAACAATTCTCTTCATCACTCGGGCGATGCATAGTGATCGACCCTGGCTCATCTAGTTTTATGGCTAGTATGGCCGTGGTTTTGTGCTAATTATATATCGTTTTTCGCCCAAATTAGACTTGATTGTATTTAAGCAGCATTTTGAGTCGTTAAAGTATTTTTAGGGTAATTTAGTTGTTTTAGAGTTGAATAAAGCACTTACTGTTAATCCTTGTTTTCAGGTTAATAGGTGAAGCAGTTTTGGATCCTTCGCTCCGCGAACACTTTACTCGCCTCGCGAGTAATCCAACCCTGGAAGACCAGAAGCCATCACGGCTTAACCATGTTGAAGGTCACGGCTGTGACAGTTTGGAATTTGAAGAGTCTCGCCTCGCGAATGATAAGCTCGCATCGCGAGAGAACCAAAAGTTAAAGACTGTTCGTATTATTCGCCTCGCGAAGGTGTGCTCGCCTCACGAGCTAGCTGAATCCAGAAGCTGTATTTAAGTCTTTTAGGCAGAACTGATCTTCATCTTCATCTTATCTTTTGTTTTCTTTTTAGTTTAGATAGCTGCGAAATTAGTAATGGAGAACTAGTTTCCTAGGATTAGTCTACTGTAATCGAATTCCACTACACTTGAGGTTTTGTAATTCCTATTTTATTTGCTTTTCCCTTTTTAATACCATATTATACATTTCTGTTTGTTAATTCAGGAGTGTATAGTGTTGTGTTGATTCATTTCGGTGATGTTGTGTTCCTATACTTAATCGCGTTTGTTATTTCGCGTGTGTTCATTCATGTTCGTTTAGTTCATGAGGGCTTAACCCCGTTTGTTATTTCGGGAATAGGAACATATATCCGTAGTAGTAGCGATTTCGTTTGTTAATTGTTGCTACAACCGAAAAGGGATTAGAATCTGCTTAGGTCTTGGAAATTACATGAGCCGATGATAGTTGGGAATTCGAGAACAGATGGAGATTAATCGTGTTTTGCTACTTGATAATCTTTTAACTCGCTTTCTTTTTTATTGCTCTGTTTTTGCATTGTTTCCCATCTGAATTCCAAACCAACCCCCAAAACTGAATTTTGTGGTAAATAACACTTCAAGAGTCCTTGTCACCCTAAACTACATTTTTATAAACCGCTCGTTCTTTTTTTGGCGCGTCTTGCGATAAGCGCGTTCAAAAATTGGCGCCGTTCAAGGGGACTCTTGTTTGTTATTTTCACATTTTTTTCTTTTTCTTTTTGTCTTTTATTTTCGTTTTTGTTTTGAATTGGTCTGGCTACTAGGTCTACTTGCCCTGAATTGTGTGATTTTGATCCCGAAATTGAAAGAACACTACACACACACGCCGTAGAGAAATTCGGGCTAGCACTAGTAGTGATTCTAATTCTAAAACTGTTTTTGATAACATGGGTGACCAAAGGACATTAAGACAGCTTGCTGCCCCTGATGTAAGTTATAATGGCTTGTGTATTGCATATCCTGGTGCTGATACTCCTTTTGAATTAAAATCTGGTTTCATTCACTTGTTGCCAAAGTTTAGTGGTCTTGCAGGTGAGGATCCACACAAGCATCTCAAGGAATTCCAGGTTGTCTGCTCCACAACTTTGAGATCAGAGGAGTGGCGAGGATAGCATCAAGCTGAAAGCTTTTCCGTTCTCACTGCAGGGAGCTGCAAGGGACTGGCTGTTATATCTTGAACCAAACTCTATTACTACCTGGAACGATTTGAAGAAGGTTTACTTAGAGATATATTTTCCTACCTCCAGAGCTGCGTCAATCAGGAAGGAGATATGTGGCATCAGGCAAGGAAACGAGTCATTGGCTGAATATTGGGAGATATTCAAGCAGTTGATATCCAGTTGCCCCCAGCATCAGATTTCTGAACAGCTTCTTATCCAGTATTTTTATGAAGGGTTACTGCCGATGGATAGGAATATTTTGGATCTTTGCTAGTGGGGAGCACTTGTTGATAAGACCCCAGCTGCTGCCAAACAACTAATTGAAAATATGTCACTGAACTCCCAGCAGTTTACTACCAGAAGAAATTCTGTTGAGACAAGAGGTGTGCATGAGGTCCATAGTTCTTCTTTCAACCAGGCCGTTGATGATAGAATTGATAGGCTCACTTCTTTGGTGGAGAAATTGGCAATGGATAGAGTTCAGCCTGCAAGGTTGTGTAGCATGTGCAACTCTCCTGAGCACCCGTATGATGCATGCCCCATTCCGAAGGAAGAGTTCGTCACTGATCTGTCTCAGGCTTATGCAGTCCATCCTTACAATCAAGGCAGCAGTCAGAACCGGTACAACACTCCAGACCTCTCCACAAATAGGTACCATCCCAACTGGAGGAATCATCCTAACCTTCGGTATGGGAACTCACAACAACAACAACCGATGGCAGCACCTCAGAATCCTCCTCAAGTGACCACTTCTGCACCTTCTGGACCTTCACTAAAGGATCTGTTCAAACAAATGACTTCACAAATAACTGCACAAATTGGACAGCTCCAGGCCTCCACGAGACCACGTTTGGCGAACGGATGCTAGCATTCACAATTTGCAGACACAGTTTGGTCAATATCAGCAGAGAACTGATGCTAGCATTAAAAATTTAGAGACACGGGTTGGACAACTTGCCACCTCCATAAATAACATACAACAAGCTCAAAGAACAAGTCAACTGCCTGCACAAACAATGATAAATCCCAATGTCTCCAATCCTAATGTGAGTGCCATTTCTCTGAGATCTGGACGAGTTGTTGAGACAGCCTCTGGAAAAGATGAAGAAACTATCGAGGTAACTCCTGATCCTTCAGTCAATGTTGAAACTGAGAAAGTGTACAGACCACCAATCCCCTTCCCACAGAGATTGCAGAAAAATAAGAAGATTGGTGGGGAAGACAAGGAGAGGGAAATTTTAGATGTGTTCAGAAAGGTAGCTGTAAATATTCCCCTTCTAGATGTGATCAAGCAGGTGCCCAAGTATGCAAAATTTCTGAAGGATCTATGCACCAACAAGAGGAAGTTGAAGGGTAATGAGAGAGTTAATTTGGGAAGAAATGTTTCAGCTCTTATCCAGTCTAAGCCTGCACCAGAAAGAGTCACTGTCTCAGCCCCTACTCAGGCACTACCACAGAAGTGTAAGGATCTGGGCACTTTTACTATTCCTTGCACTATTGGGGACAGAAAATTTGAAAATTGCATGTTGGATTTGGGAGCCTCCATAAATGTCATGCCTACCTCTATTTTCAATAACCTTGATCTTGGTCCCTTGCAGTATACAGGTCTCACTATCCAGTTGGCCAACAGGACCAGTGCCCGCCCCATGGGAATGGTAGAAGATGTGCTGGTACAAGTTGATGAGCTGATTTTCCCTGCTGACTTCTACATCCTAGACATGGCAGGAGAGACAAATTCCAGTAGATCACCAATAATCTTGGGAAGACCATTCATGAAGACATCTAAGACTAAGATTGATGTTAATGATGGGACCATGTCTATGGAGTTTGGTGATATTGTGGCGAAGTTTAACATCTTTGATGCTGTGAAACAACCATTGGAAGAGCACTCTGTTTTCCACATAGAGCTGCTTTCTGGGATTATTGATGACACCCATGAGGAACTTGTTCTTGATTTTCCATTTATTTCTGGCTTTGATGATATTTCTTCATGTCCTGATTGTACTAACACTAACCATTGTGTGGTGTGTCTTTGAGATTGCTGCATGTTTAGCAGGTGATGGATTTGTCGGTGTGGTGAATGAGGAACATGCGAGAAGATGAAGCAGCGCCGGAGACCCTCCCTACCTATTTTCCACCTCCCACTATAGAAGATTTTGCACCATGGCCAGTTCACGGGGTTGAACCCCAATTTTATTGGGAGGATTTTGTTGAGAAAGCGGTCATCCTTGACCCAAGAGGAAGTGATGAGTCCGCCGCATTGGGCAAGGTCACCATAATTGTCAAGTGCTCACTCCTATATCAAGGCTGCAAGTTATGGGACCACGGAATGAACTCTATCTCTTTGGCCTCATGCTACAAGCAATGGGATCCAGGCGGAAGCTCCCACCTACACTGCCACCTGATCAGGGAGCACCCTTTCCTTTCCCTCACTCTGATTTTATAGTTATGTTGTTTCATTGGGGACAATGTATGTTTTAAGTGTGGGGGAGGGAACTAGTTGTAGGTATGTTTTTTCTTGTCTTTATTTTAGCTCTTGAATAAATTGTACGAGTCTTTGGTCGGTGAGCTTGATTGATTTTGATTAATTTTGCACAGATTGATTGCATGATCTATGTGATGATTCCCCCTAGGATGAAATTTTTTTTGTTTTTTTGAATAGTGATTCCCATGTGATTGGAAACTGAACTTTGAGATTTTGTTGTGATGGCATGATTTATGATAAGTTTGGGGTGAAGGGAAGCACACACTAGGGATAGAATCTCTGTCAAACAATTTGCAAAAAATTGTCCAGGTGAGGATTTGAGCCTCCAACATGTTTTAAACTGTGTGAAATCACTTTCAAGTCGCACTTTCCCGAATTTGCTTGAATCTCTTTATGGTTTGCATGTTTATGTGTTTGCTTCAGATGATTTAGGCATTTTCTTTGTAAATAACTACTTGGCCTAAAAAGAACCAAATCCTAATGCATGTTCCTTTGTTAGCCCCATTGAGCCTGATTAGCTTGTTAATTCTTGATAACCTTATGTTATGAGCCTGAAATCTGAAAAACCATGTGAACCCGATCTTAGGATTAGGAGAGCATGGAAGCTTAGCAAGAGAATGGTTGCAAGAAACTAAGTTTGGGGTGGCTACAAGGATGTGACATGTCATTTTGGGGTGAGAAAAAGAAAAAAAAATAATAAAAAGGTTGGAGCCAAAGGCAAGAAAAAAAAAAGAAAAGAAAAAAAATGCAGAAAATGTCCAAAAAAAAAGCTATTTGAATAAAAAGGCTGTAGTCACCTAAGGCAAATGAAAAATGAAAAAAGGAACTCGAGTGGAATTCAATATGTATCAAATTGTTCATGCTCTCTTAGTTCCTAGGGACTTCAGCCTAGTACCTTTGTATATCCTACCCTTAGCCAGGCCCCATTACAACCATAAAAGACCTTTTGATGTTGCATGCATGTTTTCTGTGGGAACCATTTTTGAGATGAAAATCAAATTCATGGGAAGTGCTTCTTAAAAGTGAAATTGAGTGAAATGTTGTTAGCCTGACACAAAGTGAGCGATTGAGTGAAACACTAAACTCCCTTGTGAGGAAGGCGGTTGTTTGAATTTGGTGATCTCCCTCTTGTGTGTAACTTGGATCCCTTGCTTAGATTACTGATTGCTTGAATGATGAAATTCTCAATTGTTTGGAATAAAGGATTGTGGGGATTGCTTTGTTTGGAAAGGGGGGAACATTGTATAAAATTGTTTTGATGTATTGCTTGAAATTTGTGCAAGGTTGATTGAATCTTTTAAGCTTGCCATGTCTTGAGTTTTTTTTTAGTTTTTGAGTTTTAGTTTGCTTGGGGACAAGCAAAGTTTAAGTTTGGGGTATTTTGATCAGCCTCTGGCTCATCTAGTTTTATGGCTAGTATGACAGTGGTTTTGTGCTAATTATATATCGTTTTCGCCCAAATTAGACTTGATTGTCTTTAAGCAGCATTTTGAGTCGTTAAAGTATTTTTAGGTTAATTTAGTTGTTTTAGAGTTGAATAAAGCACTTACTATTAATCCTTGTTTTCAGGTTAATAAGTGAAGCAGTTTTGGATCCTTCGCCCCGCGAGAAGGAATTCGCCTCGCGAACCCGAAGCGTGACTGTTCCAGAAATTGCCATCCTTTCTGTCTCGCCCCGCGAACACTTTACTCGCCTCGCGAGTAATCCAACCCTGGAAGACCAGAAGCCATCACGGCTTAACCATGTTGAAGGTCACGGCTGTGACAGTTTGGAATTTGAAGAGTCTCGCCTCGCGAATGATAAGCTCGCCTCGCAAGAGAACCAAAAGTTAAAGACTGTTCGTATTATTCGCCTCGCGAAGGTGTGCTCGCCTCGCGAGCTAGCTGAATCCAGAAACTGTATTTAAGTCTTTTAGGCAGAACTGATCTTCATCTTCATCTTATCTTTTGTTTTCTTTTTAGTTTAGATAGCTGCGAAATTAGTAATGGAGAACTAGTTTCCTAGGATTAGTCTACTGTAATCGAATTCCACTACACTTGAGGTTTTGTAATTCCTATTTTATTTGCTTTTCCCTTTTTAATACCATATTATACATTTCTGTTTGTTAATTCAGGAGTGTATAGTGTTGTGTTGATTCATTTCGATGATGTTATGTTCCTATACTTAATCGCGTTTGTTATTTCGCGTGTGTTCATTCATGTTCGTTTAGTTCATGAGGGCTTAACCCCGTTTATTATTTCGGGAATAGGAACATATATCCGTAGTAGCGATTTCGTTTGTTAATTGTTGCTACAATCGAAAGGGGATTAGAATCTGCTTAGGGCTTGGAAATTACATGAACCGATGATAGTTGGGAATTCGAGAATAGTAGATTAATCGTGTTTTGCTACTTGATAATCTTTTAACTGCTCTATTTTATTGCTCTGTTTTTGCATTGTTTCCCATCTGAATTCCAAACCAACCCCCCCAAAACTGAATTTTGTGGTAAATAACACTTCAAGAGTCCTTGTGAGACGACATCCGAGTTGTCGCCCTAAACTACATTTTTATAAACCGCTCGTTCTTTTTTGGCGCGTGCGCGACAGCGCGTTCACATAGCTTCAAATACATCGAAAGTAACCTCTTCATCTTGCATTCTGAATCGAAGTTGGCCTTTTTGTACATCTATCAAAGCATGACCAGTTGCTAGAAAAGGTATCCCCAATATAAGTGGAACTTCTGCATCCTCCTCCATGTCTAATATCACAAAATCCGCATTTGGGAAGATAAATTTATCCACTTTTACCAAAACATCTTCGCGAATACCATAAGGGCGCTTGATTGATCTATCGGCTAGTTGCAATGCCATCCTTGTCGGTTTCACTTCACCACCTCCAAGCTTGTTCAAGATTCAAGGGGGCATCAAATTGATACTCACCCCCAAGTCACACAAGGCCTTCCCAATAGCAACACTCCCAATAGTGCAAGGGATTGTAAAACTACCAGGATCTTTAAGCTTTGGAGGTAGCTTCCTTTGAAGTATCGCACTACACTCTTGATCAAGGAAGCAGTCTCGCCTTCTTTGAACTTTCTTTTCTTCGTGAGCAACTCCTTCATGAACTTTGCATAGATTGGCATTTGCTCTAGTGCTTCAGCAAAGGGTATGTTGATTTGTAGCCTCTTAAAGATGTCAAGAAATTTGGCAAACTGCTCTTCCTTCTCCTTCTTCTTGCTCAAGTGAGGATATGGCAACTTTACATAAGAGGGGATTACTTGAGGCTTGTCTCTATCTTTCAAAATCTGACTTCTACTCTTCCTCAAATTGAATCTTCATCCACTAACTTTTCCCTCTTGTCTTCTTCCTCTTTTACAACCTCTTTGCCTTTTTCCTCATTCAAATCAGTTTTTTTCAGCAATCACCTCTGTTTTTTGGGGAACTCTCTCATTTTTCAACAAAGGCTCACCGCTCACATTCTTAAGACTTTTAACACTCCTCAAAACAATAGCATTGCAATGCTCTTTAGGATTTATTTGATTATTACGAAAAGCGCGCTTGATTGTTCCGCTAGATGCTTTGCAATTTGTCCAACTTGAACCTCCAAGTTTTTTATAAAAGCATCAGTGTTTTTCTGGTTTGACATGGACATTTGCATGAATTGATTGAGGGTGTTCTCCAAGGTAGAAATCCGGTCTTGAGGCAGTTGTGTAGGATGAGGCTGTGTGGGATGAGGCTTACTTGCTTGTCCGGCATCTTGTTTCCAGCCAAAACTTGTTTGATTCCTCCACCCGTGGTTGTAATTGCTTTGGAATATTGGTTGTTGCCTTGCCGCCCATAGTTCCCCATATTGGCTTCACACTTTCCATTATCATGATCTCCTCCACAAAAGTCACATCTCATTACCTGTTGAGGTGCCATGGTTGTCCCTTGAATGGTGCGGGTTGTTGTGGGAGTTGAGCTAGTTGCTTGGTAATGGACTCCGGTTGTTGTGTCATGAGCTTATTTTGAGCCAAAAGTGCAGTTTGTGAATCTAACTCTAACACCCCCCTTCTTGATGTGGGACCTCGATCATGATGCATCGAATAGTCATTAGATGTCATCGCTTCTATCAAAATCAATGCTTCCTCCGGTGTCTTTGTGTTCATGGAACCTCTAGCTGAGGCATCCAACATATACCTGGTTGACGGCCTCAATCCTTTGTAAAATGTTTGCATTTGGGTAAGATCATCAAACCCATGATTTGGACATCTTCGGAGCAAGTCTTTGAACCTTTCCCATGTGTCATGAAGAGTCTCGCCTTCTTGTTGAGAAAAGCTTATGATATCACCCCTTGTCTTCACAAATCTTGAGGTGGTAAAGAATCTTGCAAGGAATTTAGCCTCTAAGTCATCCCATGTAGTGATGCTCCCCCTTGGTTGAGATTGGAGCCAAGACTTGGCTCTATCTCTTAGAGAGAAAGGAAACAACCTTAGGAGAATTGCATCATCGGAAGCACCATTTATCTTCACCGTATCACACAACTCCAGGAAGTTGGAGGCATGACTATTAGGATCTTCTTTCTCCAACCCGGCAAATTGATTTTGTGCAACCATATTCAAGAAAGCTGGCTTGATTTCAAAATTGTTGCAGTTCACTGGAGGCCTCACTATGCTAGTGACATGCCGGTTGACATTTGTATTGGCATAGTCCCCAAGTGTCCTCCGTGGTGGAGCACCTTCACCGCTGCCTGCCATCTTAAGTGGTTCTTGCTGAACTTGTGAAGTGGGGGTCTCTTGTTCTTCTTCTTGTTGTTCTAACAGTTTCTGTTGTCTTGCTTGCCTCCGATTCTCCCTAGCTGTTCTTTCTATTTCAGGATCGTAGAGGAGTTGGTCAGCTGGGATAGTACCTCGCATACACAAAAGTCTAGGCACCAAGAATGTTAGCACTTAAATGACAGCAAACAGAAACAACAAATAAAACAAAAAACGTGACAGCAAAACAAAACAGAAAAATATGACAGCAAAATAGAAACAAATAACAGAAAAGATTTTTTTTTTGCTTAAATTAGTAATCAAAATGGATATGCTAATATTGAAACACAGTCCCCGGCAACGGCGCCAAAAACTTGTTGACGAATCTAGGCAAGTATACCTAGTCGTACAAGTAATACGGTGGTGAGACCGATTATAGTTCCCACGAGGACTGTGACAAGTACTAGCACGTACCGAATCAATTACTATCTAAGCGGATATTTGGATCAAAGGGAGCTCAATAGTAAGCCCAATCAGATTTAAAACCTAAAATAAACAAAATAAAGAAAAATTTCTTTGAGGATTTCTATCGAAAACATGGAAGGCAGTTAAAAGGATTCTTCAAATATATAAAGGATGTTGGGATTAGGTTCACTAAACTTCATCCCCATGCAATGAAATGACTAATAAACAGTTTCTACTTCAAATATGACAATCAATCCACTAGATTCGGGGGCAAGCCCTGATTCCTCAGATGACAAGAGCCTAAATCCACTAATAGACCCTAATTCCTTAGGTGGCCTAGATTAATGAATTTGCATAATGATTAAGGATTACCCGATTGCTAATAAACCTAAATCCATTCCTAGATACAAGGTTTACTAGGTGGTTGATTTCAGTTCTAAATCTAATACGAATTTTCCAATTGCATACCAAAACAATAATCAAGTCATGGGGGATCACGTCATAACAAGCATTAAGCATGGAAATCAATCACTCATAAGGAAGCAAAAACTGTATTACAAGGTCAAATACATGGAGAATTCAGAAATAGCTACATCTAATCCCAACAATGGGAAGTTTAGCTAATCATGATCAATGACAAAATCATAGAAATAGAGATGAAAGGGAGAAGAAACTCCATGGAATCCTTGTGCAGCTGCCCCTGGTTCAGAGAGAGTGTCTTAGGGTTTCAAAACTCTTTTCTTCTGTTCTGCCCGTTCCTATTTATAGATTAGGATTCGTGTCATGGCCGTGATGGCCATCACGGCCAGGCCGTGACGTGTTCTGCCTTGGCGCGCTTTCAAATTTCTGAGCATCACGGCCGTGATGTGCATCACGGCCAGGCCGTGATGGGCTCTACCTGTTTCAGCTGGTCTGTCACGACCGTGATGGGTATCACGGCTAGGCCGTGATCAGTTCTGCCTGATGAGGGTATATGTCATGGCCGTGATGTGCATCACGGCTAGGCCGTGACAGCTTCTGACTTTTACCTTCTTTCTTCTCAATTATTGCTCGATCACGGCCGTGATGGTCGTCACGGCTAGGCCGTGATGGGCTCTGCTAGGTCATTTTCTTCACTTTTCAAGCTCTGTCTTCATCCAAGCTCCATCATGGCTAATCCTGAGAATTTTATCCTTAATTCTTGCAAAACAACACCACAAAACCGCCTTACCCGTTCCAAAGTAAAAACTAACCAAAATCAACTAAGAAATGCCTAAACTATATAAAAAATGCATGCAAAATGATGATGAAATATGCGTTGAAATCACACTCATCAAATCACCCCAAGCTTAATATTTTGCTTGTCCTCAAGCAAACACTAAGGCCAGAAGATATAGAGCATGGATAGTGAACCAAGAACCCGATTAACTAATCCAAGTAACAGTCATTTTCAAATAATTCATCAAGAGACAATCAATCTCAAGTCCAATTAGATGCTCAGGTTTCCTAGACTCATGTTCTCACTTATTCGGGCACTCTTTCTCACCTCACTCAAGTGTTCAAGGGTATATGACAATTCGCTCAAGTTCCTCAAGGAATGAATTCTACCATAAGCTTGACTATCAACCAAATCTCTACTTTATTAATGAAAACAATTAAGAATCAAGAGGTCTTTTGCTTTGGTTGTAACGTGGCCATGGGATTAATCGTTAGGCGGGGAAATCAAGAAAAGGAATTTTCAAAAGGGCTACACAAAATTTCAAGCAGTGCAAAGCATGACACCTTCTAAAATACCTTTTTGGGTTTTGATTCACTTTTGCCACCTTTCTTTCTTTCTTTTCATTTTATTTCTCACTTCCTTTTGTCATCCCCTTCTCTATATATTTTTCTTTTTCTTTTTCTAATTTTTCTCTTCTTTCTTTCTTCTTTTTTTTTGATTTGGAGAAGGGGAGATTTTCAATTCAAGAGAAATATTTTTCTGATTTTCTCATCCCATACTTTTTCAACTACCTTTCTACCCTTTTGGTAATACTTTAAAAGGTGCCATACCAAGCATATTCATCAAAGTAATTCAAGGTACCAAGAAAAGTATTTTATTTTTTCAGGCTCAAAATTGGGTAACTAAGGGGTAGCATTTAGTCAATCAAAGTTCGGAAAGGAGGAAAAATACCTAGTGCCTCAATCATGTCCAAAAATGTTTTCAAAATTTTTAAAGCTTCAAAACGGTTTCAAGTCAAGTTCTAGAGAATACAATCCAAGAGGAATAAAACACTCTATCACAAAGAATGGGGTAGATTTAGTGAGTACCCCTTTTGGATCCAAAATCTCACATTTTAGTAGTTCATAAATCAATGAGAAACACAAATCTACAGAACCACATGCTAATTATCAACTATCAAAGATCATCTCAATAATTTTTATTTGTAGCCTTATCACAAGAATAAAAAATTGGGTTCAAAAATTCACTGTCTTAATTTATTTGGCACTCAGTTCTCACAATTGGATGCATAATCTAAGCGGGGGCAATCTAATCATGTGATCATGCAAAACTATGCCTATATGAATGCAACATGAAAAATGCAAAAATACCCCTACCCCAAGCTTAAAAACTTACATTGTCCCCAATGTAAATAATCAAGTCGGAGAGAGGAGAAAAATAAATAAAATAAATAAAATAATAAAAAAATAATTTTTGGAACAACTCACCGAGGTGGTAGCGGATGTTGGCTCACAATCCCTAGGCAAAGAGGTGCTGGAAATTGTGTCACGGCGTGACCACTATCACGGGCAAGCCGTGATGCATTACAGTTCATAGGGGTGGCTGTCACGGCCGTGACCACATCACGGCCAGGCCGTGATGCTCTCGATCTTCGGGGCTGGCCCATCACGCCGTGATGCGTATCACGGCTGGGTCGTGATCCTTTCTGGTCTTCATGATTAACTCATCCACGGCCATGACCGAGTGTCACGGCCTAGGCGTGATGGTTCTTTGGTTTTGCTTGTTCTTGCCATTTTTGCTTCTCCTTCCTTCTTTCCCTGAAAACACTTAACAAATCTATTAACAAATCTCTTGATCTTCTCAAATTACTCAAGAGTTGAAATCAAAAACAAATGGAAAAGGAAAAGAAAACTTGGGTTGCCTCCCCATAAGCGCTTCTTTAATGTCACTAGCTTGACGGGTCGGTGATCTCAAGGATCACGAGGCGCCTGGTGGGGCTAATCTCTCGATGTCACCACCAAATTAGGCCTTGAGCCTTTGGCCATTGACTTTGAAGGTCCTTTTTGAAGAAGGATCCTCCACTTCTATAGCTCCATGAGATGAGACTTCTTTGACGATGAACGGTCCCGACCACTTAGACTTCAACTTGCCCGGAAACAATCTTAGCTGGGAATTGAATAATAAAACTGGTTGTACCGGCTGAAATGATTTCATCACGATCCTCTTGTCATGATAAGTCTTGACTCGCTGCTTGTAAATAGCTGCATTCTCTTATGCATTGAGGCGCATCTCCTCCAATTCATGCAGCTGATGGACTCTTTTCTCATCCGCCAAATTGACATCAAAATTCAAGAACTTCAATGCCCAAAAGGCTCGATGATCCAACTCTACGGGTAGATGACAAGCCTTCCCATAGACTATCTGGAGCGGAGATAACCCCAAAGAAGTTTTCGGTGCAGTCCGGTAAGCCCACAAGGCATCGTCAAGCTTCTTTGCCCAATCTCTTCTTGAAGTGGCCCACAGTCTTTTCCAGAATTCTCTTAATCTCCCGATTGGAGACCTCCGCTTGCCCATTTGTTTTGCGGATGATATGTGGGA